>CAJQUW010014077.1:0-411224 GCA_907163375.1 Prostheceraeus crozeri | reverse complement strand
GCCATAATAAATTTTTTATTTCATATTATCTTTGCTTTCATACTGTCGTACTTGAACGGGGCTTCATGGATGATTAACCATGTATAACATTTCATTTGGAATAGTAGCAATCTTAGTCCTGACTTGTAAATCTTAACATTTCATATGGACGATGATGGTAGATGAAATATGTCAAATAAAAATGAAATAGCTTACATGATTCTGGATAGCAATCCGACTGCGATCCATGTGTAAAGAGTCTTGTTAGACTACGGATGGGCTTAAGGGAATGAATTAACCATGTAATACTTTTTCATTTGGAAATAGTAGCAACGCTTTATCCTAACTATGTAAATCTTAAAACATTTCATATGGACGATGATGAGTAATGAAATAGTGTCAAATAAAATTAAAATAGCCTTACACTTCTGATACAGGGATAGCAATCGACTGCGATCCATGTGTAAAGAGCTTGTTAGACTACGGAAGAGAGAAGTGTGTTATGTTGCGTGTGGCGCGTGAGTGTCCTCCCATTACATTCCATTCATCAATTCGTCTCATTGATAGAGACAGGTAGAACTCATGGTTCTCATAACGTATGCAATGGAAAGTTTTAGGCAACCTTCGACAGTTGGCTAAATGTCGCCCTGGCGCGAATGCATACTACGTTGAGACAGAGGCCAATCACTTGCAAACATTGACGCAGAGAGGCTTAAACAGATTGACCATTGGCCGAATGTCCGTTGCGGGTGTAACATAGCTACGGGTTCAATCACTCGACGCCCCTTATTCAGAACGCCCGTCGAAAGGAAGTATTACACCGAACTTCATTTGCAACGTTCAAGTTGACTGATAGCAGTTTCAACTTAATGATAGTATTCGCCAGTCTAAAGACTGCCCAGGGCAAACCGCGTGGAGGTTCTATCATGTCTTGCCCCTTGGTGGCCCTTATGAGGACCGTTGGTTCGTTCTCAGTGACAAGTTGACTATTGGCTTGAATAGTCAATGGGTATGACGGCTTAGGTTGTCCATAGACCCTATAAAACCGCCGAGGTCGTACTAGGTGCATCTGGCACCTTTCGGATGAGGGTTGGTTTTTAGGAGTCCACACCTCATCCGTCCAAACGATCCTCTTTGATTCCCCCCCTTTCACCCCTCTTCTCAATCTTCTTCATCCCACTTCGTCGAGGATGAACGAACTCGGGAATGGCGTTGTCTTCATCGATGAAGACGGAATGTTGTCGGCAGATGTCGCTTCCATCGTTACTTCCAAATTGAATGAAAGCGCTACAAATCTTCTGGGCTTATATAGGGTTTTCAACATGAATTGCTCAACAAGCGAATCAGAATGCTTCAGGGATAGCAATCGACTGCCATAATGTTCAAGTTGACTGATAGCAGATTCAACTTTAATGATAGTATTTGCCAGTCCGAAGACTGCCCAGGGCAAACCGCCGTGGAAGGTTCTATCATGTCCTTGCCCCATGGTGGCCCTTAAGAGAGCCGGTGGTTCGTCTCTCCTGGGAGTAACGTCATCTTACACAACCCTACCAATTCCTACTGAGAGAGTCCCTTGACTCTCTCTTTGGTAGCCACTGTCGACCTTCCACGCTAATTGCAACGTGACTAAAAAGTGGAATGTAGCGCCATTCCAGTTGAGATTGACAGCATTGCTGTCATCGATTGCCATCCGAGCAAGATTATTAAAAACTCTGTCGATTGCTCCTCCTAGCCTGACAAACTCCCTCAAATAAATGCGCGGCCTGGTTAACTGCAGTCCGCGAGAGAGCAGACTTGACTGTTCGGCGTCTGCATGATTGAAATGAAATGAAATGAGAGGCAGTGGTTTATATCCCCCCTCTAACGCGACGCAACGTTCAAGTTGACTGATAGCAGATTCATCTTAATGATAGTAATTCGCCAGTCCGACGACTGCCAAGCACGCTAACCGCGTGGAGGTTCTAACATGGTCTTGGCCCCATGGGTGGCCCATAAGAGAGCCGATGGTTCGTTCTCGGGAGTGACGTGATGGGGTGAGGGTGAAGGCGGGCAAAGATACTTGCAAATGAAAATGATATGTATTAGAATAGAATAAACTATCTTATTTTACTTTTTCACTTACCATAGTTAGCCATCCTTTGGCAGTCACTCGGCGCGCTTCCGAAATAGAAAATTTGTGTAAGTGACCGCGCATGATCGGAGGCTGGGCGTGCGCGCGACATTTTATTCGTCGGATGCCATTATAACATATTATTGACTCGCCCAGATTTTGATTCACTGAGTACATTTCGCCGGCCAAATGAGTTATCCCGAATAGGGAATGTGAAAACTCAAACAAACGATCCTCATTCACAAAGTTCCCAAACTCATACCCTCATGTTGCTCCCAACTTCTCATACGCCTGTCTCTCATCATCCAGCCGAGCCACAGTTCCTCTCCCAACTCAACATTCCTCGCACTCAACACACTCATCTCCTTCATCAACTCCTCAAACTTCGCCTCTGCATCTCTCCATCTCTTCTCCCTCCGCAGCACCTCGCCCTCTTCCTCACACTTCATCATTCTTCCTCTTCCAACTCTCGCGTCTTATTCTTCAAATCAGTCACACTAACGCCTCATTCTAAATATTTTCAATCCCCGCTACCTTCCTTTTCGACTTTCAGTTCCTCTTTTTTCAACTCAATCCAACTCCTTCACAACTTCATCCTTCACTTTCTTCAAAAACTCTCCATACTTATTAAACCAACAAATCATCTGCGCCATCTGCTGCGAAACATGCCTCTTCTCTTTCATCCTTTCAACCACCTCGGTACTACTGCACACAATTCCCACCCACTCTTCACTTTTGGGGAAGATGAAAACTCTTCGGGGGGGTCGGTGAGGACAATGTTTAGACACCTCCGACGACGAAGATGCTCTACTCCATCCTCACTACACGCTTCCTCACACCTTTCCCTATCTAGAATCCACATCAGCCTCATCATCACTCTCAAGCACTCTCTTTTCGCCCAATCTCACCCTCCAACGACGCAACCGCTCTCCTCGCAACCTCATCATTCTCAACAACATTCTCAACCTTCGCCCTCCACTAAACCACCCTCGCATCCGATCGTCAACATTCGCTCCGTCTCTCTCCACAATCAACTGCCTAAAATCTCAAATCACATCACTATAAACCACCATCTACAGTCAGCAATGCACGCTGTAGAAACGCGCCTCATCCTCCTCACACCTTCAGCACACAATACACTTCAAACACACGCAACCATATTCAAGATAAATCTTTGTGGCCGTGCCCGCCTTCTTCACATGCGCCTTGGCGTCCGCACTGAGATTAATGCGCCCACATGAGCACATTTTGATGTGATGTTTACCGATTCTTATCGTTTGCCATGCCTGATTTATTGTTAACTGTAAGATAATGAAATTTGTATAAGTTTGGAATCATGTAGTACAGTCATTATTCCTAAAGTATTACACTTAGTCAGGAATGATAGATTTGAGTGTAGTGAGTTGGCACTCGATCCCGTCGACAGCCCGAAGGCCTTGTACTGATCACTAGGAAGTGAGAGATCTTCCCCGATACCCGCTATTTACAGCTGAAGACATCATTGTCACTGCCCCGAAGTGGTAACAGGAACGCCGAGTCAAAGGTAGTGATCAGTAGCTGGGATCTAACCCCTCAAAGCTGCCTTAGACTTAGTTAAATTTCAAATCTGATAGCAGATTTGAACTCAGGATACTTGAAATCCTTAGTCTATATGTTAAAACTTTGAAAAAACTGAAAATTAAGAATTTTTTAAAAATTCCGCATTTTACTACTCATACTACTTTTAAAAAATTTTATCAGTAGTAAAGACACTATCAAACTCCATCATACAAACTTTGAAGTAAGAAGATAGCTTGCCTACTTCAAAAGATAGAGTCCTTTGAAACACCCGATATCGGGAGCTCAGAGCGACGACCGTCGCTTACCTCGTCTTTCGATGAAGTGATCAGACTTACGTCGTCGGGGGTTTATATATGCTCGGAAGAAAACTTAAAATGGCTCTATCTCCGAAAGTATTCATCGTAGCGACATGCGGTTTGTTGCAAACGATTCGTCTCATCATTTTCTATCAAATGACACCTAAAACATTCTCATATGACCACAGGAAGTTGGTCCGTCAGCACATGTCCATGTAACATGCCACAAGTGAAAAAATTCCTAAGTGTGAGAGCTCCAGTGTGGTGAAAATTTTGAAAAATTTAAAACTTCCGAATTTCGACCTGGGACCTTTACCAAAACATTTTTCACCAAATTTCACGGACGCCCCCCTCCCCCCCCTCGTTCAGAGGAATTTGATGAAAAATGTTTTGGTGACGGTCCCAGGTCGAAATTCCACACTTTGGAAATTTTCAAAATTTTACCCATACAAAGCCACTCTGACACTTAGGATTTTTTCAGGTGAGCGAGCTCCGACCTAAAATCTTGTAACCGCTCTAACTTTTGAACGAAGACAGATATGAACAAGCCGTTTCTTTCACTGAATTTGTCTCACTCTTAGCTTTCAAACGAGCTATGGCACGAAAAAATCCGTCCACTGGAAGCCAAAATCGAAGCAAGCTGTCCAGAGGGGGGGAGGTCAGTGAAATTTGATGAAAAATGTTTTGGTGACGGTCCCAGGTCGAAATTCCACACTTTGGAAAATTTTCAAAATTTTACCCATACAAAGTCACTCTGACACTTAGGATTTTTTCAGGTAAGCGAGCTCCGACCTAAAATCTTGTAACCGCTCTAACTTTTGAACGGCTGGTCCGATTGACTCGCAACAAAAAACTGTCGTCGAGCAGTTTTTTCTCCTCTTTCAAACGAGTAGCCTTAAGACAAAATCCGTTCAATAGAACCAAAGTTAGAAGATTGCTGTCGGGGGGGGAGGTCAGTGAAATTTGATGAAAAATGTTTTGGTGGCGGTCCCAGGTCGAAATTCCACACTTTGGAAAATTTTCAAAATTTTACCCATACAAAGCCACTCTGACACTTAGCATTTTTTCAGGTGAGCTACGACAGTCCACCCTCCCAACCTGGCCGGCACACCACGCCAGCCTGGCCGGCACACCACGACAACCTAGACACCACATCACCGCGCGCTATACGACGGTCGGCCAGAGGGGGGGGACGTCAGAACCAAAGCACCACGGCGGCCGACCACGACACTCTGCCGTCCCAGAGGGGGGGGGGACGTCAGCGACGGCGGCCATCTTGCGCTATCCAGAAGTGGAGTTTTACTTACTACTCACAAGGCTAAGAGCGCGCTGAAAACACGTCCGACACCGGTGACGCACCGACTAGTTGTGTTACTAGATGTAAAGTTATTAGATGTAAGTGAAATGTAAGTGACTGGAATTTAAATGGCTCATGTCGGTATTTTTACGCTTTATGGGCAGGCTTTCAAAAACCATGTATTGCAGGCTAGGCCTGCTCGCATAGACATTGCACACGTATTCTATCTGATTGTGATATCTAAGTTAATATCGTTTATTAGCCTACGACAGGATGCGAAAGTACCAGGACAATTAATCAAAATACTAGGCCCATAGGTCGGATATCATAAAGCTACGTGCCTCTCATCCAGGAGAGGACATAAGATAACTATGGTGGCACCTCTGGACTCTGACAGCAGGTCTAGTTCAGAACCTTGTCGTCTTTCGTGATAACTTCTGATGTAATGTCGTATCTAACATTTTTACATAGATGTCATTTGTCTGAATTTTAATGAAAATGAACTAGTTAACAAAATCTGCAGACCTCACAGACATAAATTCTAAAAGCTGATCCTGTGAACACAGATTTATAAATTTCCCCTCAATTTTTGCATGTCTGGTCTAATTCCTAACCCATTGCAAACGATCTGAGCAGTAGGATATTCCACAGCATGGATCTAAAAATATTTTCCAGGAGATTTTTTGATTTAATCTTCAAGGACCAGTCATCAAATCGCCAAATATACTTGCAGTTGGGACCATATCTTAATTAAGGTAAATGTTTACGGAAATACTCCAACTGTTATTAACTTTCTCTTTATTAGCGAACTTTCAATAAAGAGAAAGTTAATAACAGTTGGAGTATTTTCCGTAAACGTTTACCTATAAGAAAGGGCCAGTCATATCGTTGTTTTTCAAAAAATTATGAAGATTGATGAAAAAATGAAAAATTGATGAAATGTATTTCTATTGAATAAGTTTTCTTTCTTGAACACTGAAGATGACGTCGTGATGCTCTAAAACACTCATTTTTTCATTGTCTATCGGTTTAATAGGTTTAGAGTTGTTCTATTCATTAAGATGATTGGAATATAATTTTGGAAGTACCGGTAATTGACTTTTTGGAACCTGAAAAATTGACAGTAGTTTTAGAAATAAGATATTGCAAAAAAACCAGAGGTGGACGCGATTCGGAAAAATGAAATTCCGATTAGCGATTATTCGATTAGCCAGCTCAGACTTCCGATTACGATATGCGATTGCCTTACCCAAATTTAGAAAATCGAGTTCCAATTAAAGATTATCCGATTCGTACCACTTGTTAAAGAGGTTCGACTATCCATAATTCTACAATTAGATGAAATGAAATTCAATTCGAATTAATGATCTTATCAAAAATTTGTACTCCAAAAATCAATTCAAATTCAACTTTATTAGGAGTAAAAAGTCCGAGGGCATTAACAGCTGACAACTACACAGGTAAAAAAATTTCTAAAGAGATTGTAGGCCTACTTATTGGGATCACTGATCAGGGATGCGGAGTCCCATCATTTTGATAGGACTCCGACTCCGGCTTTTGATAGGACTCCGACTCCGAGTGGTCAGTATATATGGCCTAGTTTTTTTGAAACATTACTTCATTTTTTTACATCATAGATCATCATGGGCTTACCTGAACCTATCTTTAGTGATCATTGCTGTATCCATTATCAATGATTTTCGATGAAAATTTATCAAATGTCGCGCGCTTTAGGTTGGATGCATGAGACTCGGCTCCTCCCATCTTGTTGATGTGTGTGCTTCACACGGTTTTTCTACAATCTGTACCAGGCAGGAAAATCTCCCATCCTTCTTCAAAATATGAATACACTTTTGATTTTAATATGCGCTTTGGAGGAGCCATCACACAAAGATTAACGTTTGGGTAGGAGGTAATGTTATCAAACAAACTAATATTTTTATTTTTGTTTCTGATGTGACCTTTGGTGCGTAGGTGTGATCGAGGCTAGGAAGGCTTGTCTTCTCTATTAAATCACCGAGTGAAAAGACAATCCTTTTATCACTACCACCACGGTTCATTGCCTTAACTATTACAAGCCTTGCATGTAGCAGTGTCTCTGTACTTTTGTTTGACGGAGAAAGTTGACATCAAGACTGTTACAGTTATGTACGAGGATAAATAATTTGTTTGTATTATATTTCGGGTCTAGTCTAGTCTAGTCTAGTCTAGTCCAGTCCTATCATTTGATAGGACTCCGACTCCAGCAAAAAGGACTCCGGGACTCCGACTCCGCATTCCTGATTGGAATATTTAATGTCGGACCTAAGTCTACTGATATTTAATGTAGCTACTATTATCACGGTCAAAAAGAAACATTGCAAAACACTATATAAAATTTTCATTATAGAAAACCAGGGCTACCGTGGGGATTGATATTTGAATCCCCACCCCATACCCACAGATAACCCTGTTATATCCCACAAAATCCTCACAGCCCCCATAGGATGCTCTTGTTCGTATAGAATGATTGATGTCCAATATCTCCATCTCAGTAAAACTTCTGCACAGCATTCAACGATCCGAAGGCCGTATTTCACTCCAGAGATACGTAATGGCAGTCCTTGAAGAAAGTCACCAACTGCGTGTTGTAACTTTTATGACTTTTCTTTGCTGTCTTCGGTACGGGCCTATTGATCTTTAAAATTTTAGTAGCATGGTCAGTTGATATATTTATCCCGTTATTCCGCTTTGAGGCTACTTCCAAGCGGACGTGTCTACCGCTTACACGAAAAAATGGTGTCACATCTACTTTGGCCAGGACTAAAAGTGCTTGAGCGCGACAATTTTTTTTCTGCAGTTCGACCGGAGGTCGAGCTGCAAAAAATAAATTTGTCGCGCTCAAAATAATTCTATCTTGGTGGCAAAATTTTGCGACAGATCTCCAAAGAGCACTGTTTCAATTCAACACATACATTAATTAATTCGCAATAAATAAGAGTCTATGCTATTCAATTAATTTGGTTGCTCTAGGCCTACCTAAGCTTATTAGCCTTTTGCTGCATGAATTATTTTCAAAATTAAAGTTTTTTTGCTGAAGATGAAAAACAACTCAATCTCAACAATTTTACTTAGTTTAACTGGTTCCCAATTGTGATTGGATTACTTCATTTTAATTTTCATTGCTATGGAATATAATTATTTAGTTATTCACTAATGAATTATTCAAAGTTGTTATTTATGATTCAATGAAATCAAGAGCACATTGCCATTGTATTTGTTATAGTCACACAGATCACTGGAGAATCAGTTATATCCAAATATGAGACGAGACGACTTCTTCACGACAAGAATATGTTGTACACCAGTAGTAAGGAAGTGACAAACACCAGATAGCGCAAGATGGCCGCCATCGCTGACGTCCCCCCCCTCTGGAACGGCAGAGTGTCGTGGTCGGCCGCCGTGGTGCTTCGGGTCTGAGTCCCCCCCCTCTGGAACGACAGAGTGTCGTGGTGGACTTGGGCGACCTCCAGGATTAGTCTTGAGGCTATAGTGTGTGATGTTTTTCGTGCAATCTGCTGAATGTTGGGTTGTAAAATGGGCTGTTTCGAGTGGAAGGAGTGGTCGAATGAGAAAACGGAGGCCAGATTCGGATTCAGCGTGAAATTCTGCATCGGTATGGTGAATTTGAACGCCATCGGAGAGAAAAAATTTTCGCTGACGTCCCCCCCCTCTGGACAGCTCGCTTCGATTTTGGCTTCCAGTGGACGGATTTTGTCGTGCCATAGCTCGTTTGAAAGCTAAGAGTGAGACAAATTCACTGAAAAAATCGGCTTGTTCCTATCTGTCTTCGTTTAGATGTGAGACACCATTTAAGATTTTGGGACATTGGCGAAAAACGACAGAGTTAGAATTTGGGACGTTTTGGGCTGTAGCTTCAAAACGAAGCATCGGATTGGAAAACGGATTTCAGATTTGGAATCAGCGTGAAATTCTCTATCTGTATGGCGAGTTTCAAGTCAATCGGAGAGAAAAAATTTTCAACATTTTTCGAAAAAACGACAGAGTTAGAATTTTTGCGATGGCTGTTTTCTGTAGAGCCAAAACGAAGCATCGGATGGGAAAACGGAGGCCAGATTCGGATTCAGCGTCAAATTCTACATGGAAATGGTGTATTTCCAGCTCAATCGGAGCACTAGAACCGGAGATAGACGGGTTTTTAGTGTTTGGATGATGGGTATTACGTCATCAGCTGATCGCCACACACTATATAAGCTGGGAACCGACAGAGACTTTTCATTTAGAGGAGAACGATTGTCAAAGGTAGGTCGTTTCTCTGAGCTCCGATGATAGCTTCGGACATTCCAAATTCCGAGTTTCTGTAAGAAACCGACTTAGAAAATTTCATTGCTGATATCAGCTAAGCCGTCAGACTTAGAGGTTAGCCAGGAGATGGCCTTCGTCTCCAGGCCATAAAAGACTCCAAAACTTTAAAGGCTTGTAACTTTGCTTCTACAAGTCCGTTTGACTTGATTCAAAAAAGGTTCGGTCGCTATTGACCTGCCCTAAGTGATAGACTACTTATAAAATTTCATAAGTAGTGCTAAAAATTGAAAAATTTAAATTCACTATTTTTGGCAATTTTCGGGGTTTTCGACCCTGCTGAATTCAACTAAGACATTTATAAAGTTGTGGGAGGCAAGCTTCGGCTTGGAATTTGCAACCTTTGTAAACAATCCACTGATTTTCATGTCAAAATCGGGGTCCGGATACCAACACAGTGATATGACGCATGCTCTGTCCGCGGGAGGTTTGATTTGTGGGCCGAGGCCTTGGAGTTGGGATAAGATCCCCTCTGAGTAATGCCTGTAACGGATTCAAAGGTTCGACACTTTCCACCAATCTCACAATTTAGCTGTATGATTACAAAAATGACTGCCAATGTCGCCTGTTAGTAATTCTATTTCATCCTTCCTTTACAGATACATAAGTTACAAAATGGGAGGCAACTCAAAATTTTTATTTAAAAAGTGCTCTTGCGGAGAAATAAAGAGGGGTGGCGAATTCAAACGCCACATTAATAAGTACAAGAATACTCCTCACTTCCACGAGGAAAGAGCCGTTATTTCGGGCTGTACACTTTGCCTGAAATTTTTGAAAGGCAAGGAGCATGAGGAATTTTACATCGCCCACGCCGAATGTCCGCTCAAAAAGGCTAACAATTATATAACATCAGACATCGGCAAAGTGATCGCGCCCTTCTTCAACGAAGAAACAGTCGATCTAGACGCAGCACTACAAGAGGCTATTGCAACAATTTTGGAACCTGTTGCTTCGGTCACTACCTCATCGACAGCAGAAGAGAAGGCCCCACTAAGCGATTTGGACTGCTCAGATGACTCCGATTCTGAGGAGGTCGTCATCACTAAAAACGCGGAAGAGATAGGAAAACCGACAAATCAGTCTTCCCCGAAAAAGAAAGTGATCGCACCTTCCCCAGTAAAGAAGGGGATTAAGCAGCAGATGAACAGCTGGAATAAGGATGAGCAGATCGCAAAAGTGAGCCAGGAATATGCACTCACGAAATTAAAAGATGAGCTCACTCGTTACAAAAACGAATGTTCGGCCCTTAGGGATGACAATTTCCACCTGAAGGGTCAGGTAGCCGAGATTCGGGCCCTCAAGACCCAAGTAATTAACTTAGAACCTTTCCGCCAAAGGGCGCTTGCCAGCGAAAAACGAGTTGAAGAGCAGGCGACTTACATAAAATCACTAAAAGCTCAGGAAGAGGTATCAAATTTAAAAATTGAGCAACTAAAGACTAGCCTGACTGAGAGTCAGAAGAAAGAAGAGAGACGAACAACGCTCCACATTCCCATCATCATTCCCATCATCATCGTCGACAGCGTCATCCTTGAGAGTGAGGACTTGGATGCCACATTCGAGTGCTACGAGGGAGCAATGGCGGAGATGCGCTGTCTCCATGTCTCCATCAAGCATGATGGCGAAATAAAGGAGCTGCTCCACCGGAAGCGGAAACTGCCGGCCAAATACTTACCTCAACCATCACCATCGAAGGGGTCGCGAACCGGCTAAATTTCTCTTATGGTAAGTTAATATCATCTCTATCACTTGAATATATTTTCATCTATTTTTCCTTCTATTTTCAGATACGACGAGAACGAACCAACGGCTCTCTTAAGGGCCACCATGGGGCAAGACATGATAGAACCTCCACGCGGTTTGCCCTGGGCAGTCTTTAGACTGGCGAATACTATCATTAAGTTGAATCTGCTATCAGTCAACTTGAACGTTACATCACATTAGAGGGGTATATAAACCACTACCTCTCATTTCATTTCATTTCAATCATGGAGACACCAAACGCTGCAGTCAACTCTCCTCGCGGACCGCAGTTAAGACCGCGAAATTTATTTAATGAATTTGCTAGAATAGAGGAGCAAGACAGAGTCCACAACAATCTTGCTCAGATTGGCAATGCGATGACAGCAAGTGTTGCCAATCCAATGGAATGGCGCTACATTCCACCCTCCACTCACATACCAACTAGCATTGAAGTCGACACTGCTGAGGTTGAACGGTTTCGACTCTCTCTCAGCAGAATCGGTATGGAGTAAGATTGCTGATGACGACTCCCGAGAACGAACCACCGGCTCTCTTAAGGGCCACCATGGGGCAAGACATGATAGAACCTCCACGCGGTTTGCCCTGGGCAGTCTTCGGACTGGCGAATACTATCATTAAGTTGAATCTGCTATCAGTCAACTTGAACGTTGCAAATGAAGTTCGGTGTAATACTTCCTTTCGACGGGCGTTCCTGTAAAGGGCGGCGGTGAAACCCGTAGCTATGTATACCGCAAGGGACATTCGGCAATGGTCAATCTTGTTAAACCTCTCTGCGTCATGTTTGCAAGTGATTGCCTCTGTCTCAACGTAGTATGCATTCGCGCCAGGGCGACATTTAGCCAACTGTCGAAGGTTGCCTAAAACTTTCCATTGCATACGTTATGAGAACCATGAGTTCTACCTGTCTCTATCAATGAGACGAATTGATGAATGGAATGAAATGGGAGGACACTCACGCGCCACACGCAACATAACACACTTCTCTCTTCCGTAGTCTAACAAGTTCTTTACATATGGATCGCAGTCGATTGCTATCCCTGCATCAGAAGTGTAAGCTATCTTAATTTTATTTGACACTATTTCATCTACCATCATCGTCCATATGAAATGTTTTAAGATTTACAAGTTAGACTAAGCGTGCTACTATTTCCAAATGAAAAAGTATACATGGTTAAATCATCCACTTAAGCCCATCCGTAGTCTAACAAGCTCTTTACACATGGATCGCAGTCGATTGCTATCCCTGTATCAGAAGTGTAAGCTATCTTAATTTTATTTGACACTATTTCATCTACCATCATCGTCCATATGAAATGTTATAAGATTTACAAGTTAGACTAAGCGTGCTACTATTTCCAAATGAAAAAGTATACATGGTTAAATCATCCACTTAAGCCCATCCGTAGTCTAACAAGCTCTTTACACATGGATCGCAGTCGATTGCTATCCCAGAATCATGTAAGCTATCTTAATTTTATTTAACACTATTTCATCTACCATCATCGCCCATATGAAATGTTATAAGATTTACAAGTTAGACTAAGCGTGCTACTATTTCCAAATGAAAAAGTATACATGGTTAAATCATCCACTGAAGTCCCGTTCAAGTAAGTCAGTATGAAAGCAAAGATAATATGAAATAAAAAATTTATTATGGCATGTATTTCAAAAGGTCTTCATCGTCAATATCGTCCCAGAGTCTGGCTTCACATAGATAACAAAAACAGTTCACTTGCTTTAATCGTTCTTCCACTGCGAGCCTCACTTTGTCAATATACTCCCACTCCGCCATAGTTCGTGGCTGGGAGTTAGGGGTGTACCACTCCCATAATTGGTGGAGGAATTTGGTGCTGGTGATCTCCATCACATCGTCAGTATCGTACTGGAGATACTTCCACCTCACGCCTGTTAAGTCGGGACACTCCTTCTCACATACACTCTCCTCTTCCTCGTCCGCTGGTAATGATAACTTTCTGATATTGTCCAGTCGGTACACCTTCTCTACCTTCCCCTTCGTTGGAGCGTTTGGTGCAACGAGCGCCTTTGGTGTTGAGCATGGAGAAGAGAATTTTGTGTTTGGTGTTGTCGGAGGGCTTGTCATGTTGACTGTGAATAATGACTTTGAAATGTTTTCTAATTCTTAAGTATCAACAAGCAACCAATCAGAATGAACAGCCAATGAATGATGAATATGAAAGTATATATGTAAAGTGACATCCGTATCATTTCACTCTGTCTTTGAGACGTATAAGTGAAGTGTTCTCTAGCGAATTCTGTTATTATTTGAGGTGTACAAGTGAACTGCTATCTCGTGAATTCCAAATTTGAGTGAAGACTCTATCTTGTTGAAGTATCAAGCTTAATCTTGATTTCGTTGAAATGGTAAGTTGAAGGTTTCCTCTCTCATCTCCCTCAAACGTGTGGCTAATAGCATCTTCCTCAATTTCAGGCATCAACTTCATCACCAACGCCCTCCCTTCTCGAGGAAAGTTTAGAGTTATTGAGTCAAGGTAGGTTGTAACAATACACTGAGGCTTGAACAGAGATGATAGAATGATTTCTCTTTCAGGTGATGTGAGTTCCACCTCAGAACTGTCGCGACATGGCAACGAGTGGGAATGTGCTGACTGTGGGCACATCTTCACGAGGAAATGGGATCTCACCCGACACATCAAGCGAGGTGTTTGTCGACCTAAGCCGGCATCAATCTCCGAAGGTGGGGATGATTCTGTTAACGTCGTCTCCTTTTCTTGCGACTTGTGCGCTCAGTCTTTCGAGACACGTTTTGAACTATCTTCGCACAGACTTCAACATACACACACGAACGATACCTACACCAACGGTACCTCCTCTATCCGACTCACTGAAGTGTCCATAAATAATTTAGTGAGGAACTACCAGATGGACTCCTCAGAAACCATTGCTAACTTTGAGGAATGGTTTCATCAAAATTCATCATTGATAGAAGCGCTCTTCAACAATTTAGACAATTTTAGGATGAAGGCGCTCATCTATCTTAAAATAAAATATGTAAAAATCGACCACCATACCGGACAAATAATAGAGAGGTTGGAGTTTCACATACCCTCCTCTCCTGCAACCGAGGTTGTAGACTATGAGTCTTGGATAAATTTTCACATCCAAGGATTAAAATTAAATATTGATAAATTTAACGAGCGCGATAGCGGTCTCATTTTTGACGGCATTGAGTCCGCCTTATTTAAAATCAGTTTATTAGGAAATCATAGTGGTCGAGGCTCCTTTAAACTTCCAAAAAATTTAAAAAACAAAACAGCAGTCATCAATGTCGATTGCGAATCGCAATGTTTTAAATATGCTGTCCTCTCCATTCTCCACTATAATGACATCAATGCGAATCGAAATCGCACATATAGCTATAGGCAGTGGGAGAATGAATTAAACTTCGATGACTGTAATAGTGACGATATGAAAATTAAAGATATAGAAAAATTTGAAAAATTGAACAACATTAAAATAGTTCTCCATGTTTGGGAAAAAGGATTGAAGGGTGTGCGCTACAACTCGCGTTCGAGTTGTTATGAACGTATAGTAAACCTGTTATTAGTAAAACAGGATGATAGTGAGGAATGGCACTACTGCGGTATTCCCAAAATCTCTCGCTTATACCACCACTTAGAAAACTCTAGTAGAGAGTTATATTACTGCGACAGATGTATTCGCCACTTTAGGAGGAAAACTAAATTTGAAACTCATTATGAGTGGTGTAAGCGAGGTAAACTGCAAATGGAACGCATGCCCAAAGATAAGGAGTTTTCATATAGAGAGAATGGCGATGAACTAAGTCCTCTTCGTGTCATCTATGCTGACATCGAATGTTATATCGATGATAACATCCATCGACCAGCAGCCATTTCCTGCTATGAAGTATGGCATGATCACTTTAGGAGTAGGCAAAATAAAATGCGCGTCTGGCAAGGTGAGGATTGTATTTACCAATTCCTACAATTCCTCGAACAGGCTGTAAAATTTCAACAAAAACATGATGGTGAACTCTATCGCAGATCATTGCATATGACAGCAGATGATCAAGCAAAATTTGATAGTTGCAACGTTTGCCCCAAATGTAGGAAAACATTTGATGATGATAAGATTAAGAAAGTGCGCGACCATGATCACATCACTGGTAAATTTAGAAACGCACTCTGTTCAAAATGCAATTTTTCGCTGAGGATGAAACGGCGTACATTACCCGTCATTTTCCATAATTTCAAGGGCTACGACAGCCATATGATAATAAAAGGAGGTTTAGGTCAAATGAAAGAGTGGAAGCTTGATGTAATAGCACAAACGAGAGAGAAGTTTATGGCCATGACAGCAAAAGTGCCTGTCGATAAAACTAAAGAAAATAAGACGGTCTATTTTGATATAAAATTTTTAGATTCCTACCAATTTATGACTGCATCACTGGCCTCTCTCGTACAAAATCTAAAGTCTCTTCCACTAACACAAAATCTTAAGAAACAATATCCAAATCTAACCGATGAAGTCATCACACGGAAAGGAGTCTTTCCATATGCATATTTTGATGCGATTAGTAAACTCGGCGAGACTTCTCTTCCACCCATAGATAAATTTAAAAATGATTTGACCGGCGCAGAATGTAAGACCGAAGATTATGATCATGCAAAAGATGCATGGATAAAATTTGACTGCCATACATTTGGCGAATATATGATTGCCTATCTTAAGTTAGATGTATTTTTGCTGGCTGATGTATTTCAGGAGTTTCGACGAGTGGCATTAGAAGAAGATAAGTTAGATCCCGTCCACTTTGTCAGTCTACCAGCCATGTCATTTAAGTCTGCTTTTAAAATGACTGGTGAGACCATTCATCTCTTACAAGATCCAGAGATGTATAATTTATTTGAGCGAGGAATTCGCGGTGGTCTCACATTTGTAAATAAACATAGGTTAAAATCTGAAACAGTAGGTAATGATCATACCCATCTTAAGTATTATGATCAAAATAATTTGTATGGTAGTTCATTATCCAAACCGCTACCTCACTCTGAGTTTAGCTGGTTAGATGATAGTGAAATTCAACATTTCTCCAACCCTTCTAACATACTAGCAATTCCAGATGAAGGTGATTGGGGATATTATTTTGAGATAGATCTAATCTATCCAAATAATATTAAACATAAAACCGTAGATTTTCCACTCGCACCCGAATCAGGTGAAGTGAGTAAAGATATGTTTTCCGACTTTATGAAACAATTTCATAAAGATTTAGAATCATGTGGACAACCCAAGTATAAGCCTTGCCGCAAACTTTTGCTCACTCAATATGATAAAGAAAACTATCTAGTCCACTTTAGCATCTTAAAATTTTATTTAGAAATGGGCATGATTTTAAAAAGAGTTCACCGCATTATTAAATTTAGACAGAAAGCCTTCCTCAAACCCTACATAGATAGTAACAGCCAGAAACGTGCACTAGCCCAAAATAATTTTGAAAAAGATTTTTATAAATATAAGAACAACAGTCTATTTGGTAAGACGATGGAGGATGTTAGAAAGCGCGTAAACTACAAACTAGTTAATGATGATCAAAAGTATCACAAATTGACCTCATCACCTCTATTCATCGATAGAGACATAATCGATGAGGATCTTGTAGGTATTAAAATGATAAAATCTGAAGTTGAGTTGTGCAAACCCATCTATATTGGTCAAGCTGTTCTAGATTACTCCAAGCTTGAAATGTATCAACTCTTCTATAAAATACTAAAACCGTGTCCTCTCGTAAAAGAGGTTCGTTTGTTGGGTGGTGACACAGATAGTTTCTTTTTAGGTATTGCCACTCAAAAAGATTTAAATTTTAATGAAGTAGGAAAATCTTTAGAAAGATATTTTGATACATCAAATTATCCTGCTGATCATCCACTATACTCCATCAAAAATAAGGCCAAACTTGGTTGTTTTAAGGATGAAACAGCAGGGAAGGAGATAGCTGAAATGATTCTCCTCCGCCCTAAAATGTATTCTATGAAATTAAAGGATAGTGATGATAGCATTAAGCGCGCTAAAGGCATATCAAAATCCATTGTGCAAAACATGAAACACAAGAATTTCAAGGGAGCCTATAGAAATAAAAATATAACGTTTGTCAATATGACAATCTTAAAATCTAAGTCGCATGAGATCAAAACTTATACTTTTAAGAAACGGGCGCTTTCAGCATGGGAGGATAAGAGGTGTTGGATAGGACATAACATATCTCTTCCACATGGACATCCTGATACAGGCATACCACCACCCAAAAGAATTAAACTCACGCTACCACATTCAGGAGACGTCTTAGCATAATCATCCTTAACTTAGTATTTTGATGTTGATTTCTGTAGATATACATTGTTGTTTTATGTATCGCATGAGATTGTTTTTTCCTTGTGAATATGTGTCCACATCTGTACATTCCCCATGTGATGACTTTTCCACTGAAAGACATTTTTCCTATCCCTGCATATTTCCACCCTTCACGAAGTAAAAAGACTTTTTGTATATAGCAATGTTTATTGAAGTGCGCTCATGTATATATTTTCAGTGGATGTTGTATAAAGTCTATTGCTTCACATTCATGTACATATTTCAATAAATGTTGTATAAAGACTTCACTTTGTTTTCCGAAACACTAAAGTTACGAGAGATTTAGTATCTTTCACATGGATGCACTCTTATAAACCATTGGTAATTTTGATAGTAATAGGGGGTATAGTTTGTTTGACGACGGGATGATAGAAAATAGATTCAAACATCTTCTCGACTATTCCATATGAAGCGTCTTTATCATGAATGAAATCACGTAAAATGTATTCTTTTTTCTCACCAACAGAAATAGGTAGAATCAAATCACTTTGAATGTAAAGGTGCTGTTCATGTTTATCAAGTGTCATTGGTGTTTCTATACCAATCGTATGCGCAGCAGCAAACACAGTTTGTAGCATTGAAAAACCAAAGAGTTTTTTCAAATTTTTACTCAATTGACATTGAATGTCATCACCCAGTTTCAGAACAACGCGTTGATTTTCAATTGAAAACGAAATGTGGTGTGTCTTTACATCATATTTACTTTTCATCACATGCTTCAACTTCTGTTGTATATAAGGATTTACTACATGAATGAAGCTTTCAACTGTATGATATAGACGCGGCATTATATTGATAGCAACTTTAGATTCTTCATAAGACTGGTAAATTTTCTTGATGCGATCACCATAGATGTCCACCCACCATTCATCATTAACTGAATCAGCTTTAGTGTGATATTCATGAGAAGCATACACCACACCGCTTCCAATAATAGGTGTATAATGTCTTATAAAATGACGCAAGGTTGGAGAGAAATAAACTGTAAGTTTGTCATTATATTTCTGAATAACCAACTTATTTTTGTCCGCCATAATTTTCTCTCCATACTTCTTACCCACAGTCTCATTCCATCGTTTTACTAACTCAATAAGTGATAAAGGTTGAACACCACGCTTTTTCAAAATGATGCGTTCTTCGCATTCTACAACATCTTCATCAAATATTTTAAATCTATAATGAAATTTGTTGATTCGATTTGAATAAACTTTTTTAACATTTGCAGTAGCAATTGACGTTAGATGTAGTCCATGACCAAAACCAAGATGTGGATAGAATTCATTATCCAACCTCAGCGTAAGACCTTTAGTAAAAGAATGAAAGCGGAGGAACTGTCTCCCACTCCAATGATAGATAGTAAACTCATAAGCTTTCTGATTTTTATTCTTCATGATGGAAGTATTACCACTGTTGAATGCCTTAATAATTTTCTCATTCCCAAATGGTTCATAAGAATCTGATTTTATCTGAATCCATTCATAGTTCCACTTTCCATCTGATGTTAAATTGTATGGGAACTGGAATGCATTATTCATCGTTATTCCATCATGGGTGCGAGGAGTCAATATCATTTCTTCCAAATCATTCACATTCTGAATATTGCTATCATAGCAAATACTAGAAACGCCAACCTCCCATTCACCTTCTAAATGCAGTGGGCGATTTAATTCTACTCGATAGTCTGATGGTTTATTTTTGGGAAATTTATTCATAGAAGCATTACTGGGCAAGTAGATTAGAAACGAGTCCTTATTTTCACTTTCCATATTATTCACATTGGAAAAATATATTAGCATACTTTTGCATTAACTCTTCATTCGGAAATGGAGTGTGATACTTGTCACAGCATCTTTATGAAAAGGAATCAACGCACCAGCATCGTCATAAATGGCAATATCAATTTGTGGGATGTAGTTTGATTTCAGCTTTGTATAATGCACTTTCTTGAAAGTATGCTCAGATAAAATACTGCAGCTTTTTGGCTGGTATGGTATCATTGCTAGCAATGGAGCTTCAACATCTCCCACACGTACATCTTCACCAATATTGGAATATATCTGAAAATAGTTAATACGACGCGATAGCGACATGTCTGCGCTAGCTTTGGTTACAGTACCACTTTTAAAGATATTTTGATCAAAACCCAAAATGTCCATTAGAGTTTTATCCATAATTAGTTCAATACCTTTTCCACTTATAGTGAGAGACAAAGTACCTTCTTTTTCAGAAAATGAAATATGTTGTTCATTAATCACTTCATTTAAATAATCTACAACCAATTTAACCGAAGTAATAATGCGAGGCATCAACACTCTTGTTTCATGTAAGATACCACCTAAAGGCTCTACACACTTTCTGTATAAAGATACGATCCATTCTGTATCAAATTGATTTGACCTTTCACATGGTAAATGTTGCATATCAGATTTTCCATGACCAGCTGCAGAACGATGTCGTAAGAACTGATGAAAATCTTTTGAACAAACTAATACTAGATCATCATCATTTAATTTGCTTATTGCAATATGATTAGATGATTTGATATAAGTCAATGTTGCCACTTGTTTACCATCAACTCGAAGGAGATAATTAAATTTCTTCAATAATGTTTCAGGAGTCATGTGTGTCTTTCTTGGCTTAATCACAATCTTCTTCACCAACGTCTTCTCATTTCTTGGAATAAGATCTACATAATAAGCTTCCTCTCGATATATTAACTGTTTATGACCACTTATGTGGTAATTAACGTTAAAATTATTATAGCTTGTTAAGGCGCTAGCGAGGTAACCTAAATCATTTCTTAAACTTGGACTTAAACCAACAATCCAATCTTTCTCAACTACATGATGTACATAATTATAATCATCATTGTGCGGAGTAAATTGGACAATATGTTTACTCGCTTTATTCAAGAAATCATATATAAACTTTTTACATGATAAGAGATCTTTCTTTGGCCAGTGTGGAATGTATACTCGGCACCCCTTTTCACATTGATAAGCAGCTGTACGTCTCATATTAATAGTCATCACCTCATGATCAAAAGTATAGACACAGTTGCTATAAACAAGTTGAGTGACACCCACTTCCCAATTTCCATTTAGCTGTTGTGCATGATCAATGGGAGTAGAAAAGAGTGCGGCTCGATTACTAGCAAATCTCTTTGTAGCCGCATTGCTAAGCAAAATATGATAAAACGACATTTTTATATTGCTGATCTGCGACTTTGCATAACATCATGAAGACTTGGATTTTGGACTCTCTACAATATATCAGAGTTGATTGTGATGGAAACGTACATTTCAAAAATTCTCATGGTCATACATCAAGAGGTATTACATTAACATGGCGACAATTTGTCAACCTCAATGATATCATGAGGGATTTGGAATATTTTGAAACATTAAGATTCATCTCCTTGGGTGATCAAGTTTGGCTCAACATTACAGAAATGAAATTCAAATCTACCATTCTCATTCCGCAAACTGTTTCTCATTTCGCAAATACAATTGGGAGAAGTATAGAAGATACATACATCGCTCCATCATGACATTTATTCGTCGTGAGTTCATCGCCCTACTATGCAAATCTTAATCAGACATGACTACCACGCACCATGAGTTGGAAATTAGATTCCCTACAACGTATTGAAACGGATCATGATCGAAACGTCTATTTCAAAGATTCAACTGGAAATGTGAGAAGAGAGTTTGCTTTATCTTATCGTCATTTTCAATCTCTACATCATATCATGAAGGATTTGAAATACTTCTATATGAAAAGACATTCACGTATTGGAAATCGCATCTGGCTGCGCGTCAACAATCGGCGAATTCAACTCTATCATTCCCAACTTCATACTAACTTCACATTTCATCAAGGTAGTTGGGAAAAGTATAAAAGGAAGGTACATCGCTCAATTTACTCATTCTTTCATCATGAAGCGCCATCGCTACACCATCGTCAACATTCTCCGTCGCTTCAGACTCTCCACCAAAATCGATCTCACAACATTACACCAACACCTTCCAAACAGCAAGTATTACCCGGGTCGACCTCAAATGTTAGTGGTGAAGGTGAAAAATTCACGGAATCTTCAACTCTTCCCAAATGGGACTGTACAGATTCTCGGCGCCCTTTCTCATTCATCGGCGCAGTCAATGCGCTTAGAGCTACAGAGACTACTACGTCGGATATGGAAGAGGGAGAGGTGTGTGATGTCGAATCTGACTGTGGACAATATGGTGATCTCTACTCAATTGAGTGACAGTCTATCATTTTTGAAGATTCGTACCAGCAGTTACAATTTGTGTTATGAACCCGAACTTTTTCCTGCAGCTCTCATTAGTTGTTGGTTACCTGTGCATGTGGCAATCTTTCATAATAGTAAAGTGATCATTACTGGACTAAAATGTCATGTACAAGCAAATGTGATCCTAGACTATCTCATTGAGTATGTACGTACCCAGCGGATTGTAAAATAAAAAACAATTTTTCCAACATGATGTTTTTATTTCAAATCATGATAGAACTTACAAATCATTTTTTCATTAGAGGATGGATTACATGAAAAGTTTTGAATAATAGATGCAAATCGAGATACATGTAAACGTTTTAAGATGAAGTACAGTACAAAAGCACCACACGTTGATGAAAGTGGATGTTGTAGTATGCGTTCATTTCGCTGATATTGACGCGTATGTTTTCTCAACCACTGCTGTGTTGGTATATTTGGAGGTTGAGCAAGAGAGTCAAATAGTTCACCACGTCGGTCTTCTCCAATAAAGATCGCTTTCCAATGCTCACCGCCTAAATTCTGCGAATGAGTGTTTAGCACAATAAAGATGGGATAGTGATTTACTGCAGGTGGTAAGGTATCGAGTGAATAGACATTATCGAAAGCTTTCAACGTCGCTTCGTCTGCATTACGCTGCACTTTAGTCTTAATATCGTCAGCAGTCAACCAACTCATTAACGATTATACTGAAGAATCACGTCACAATACTTTGTAATTTCAATATTTGAATCGAAGACTGCATAAATTAATACATTGATCGTCTCAGGTAGTGTTCTTTTGAACGTCAAATCCAAACGAATATTATGAGGCACGTTCGCTTGACGATAGGGGGCACTAATATCGCTGTCAGCAGTCAAATCTAATGCATAAATAGTATATCCACTCTTAAACTCTTTCATAGTCAGTCCGTTGGTGTCATCCGTATTGTAAAAGCCAAAGACATCCATAAAATCAACATAACTGCGCATAAATTGATCCGAAGCAAAATCTGGTTTGTAGGGTGGACCAGGATGACTCACACCATTTACACGTAAAGCAATTTCACTTAACTGATTGTGTTTAAAATTGAAAGGATTCTTCTTTATATTACCATTAAATGCATCATTTTCAACTATTGCCACCATGAGGAGCTTCGGTGCTTCCGATGGAAAGAGGCCATCTTTCATGAAACTCTTTTGATCTTTCGGAATTGTAAAGGTGAGAAGCTTTGTATGCTGAACGGGATAAATGGCATTTTGGCGGTTAAGGCCTTCAGCATGCCCTCTAATGACACTTGGATTCGGTACTACTCGACGAATGTAAAGTGCAATATCTTCCACATGAATTCTAAAATTGTCAACTTTAGCAAATGCATTCAGCGCAAATTCAGGCTTATTCAATGTCAGCTTGAGTCGCATGCTGGTATTACAGAGTAAAAACGTTGACTGTCTAAAGAAGTCTAAATTTAGCGGACCATATAGCTGACATACTTTACTATCTTTAATCATAGCAGATCGCTTTACAAAGCCACTGTTTGTTTCAACATCAAATTTTCCTGCTTCATCTCTATACCATCCCATGGCTTCCATATGACTTTTTTGTGCTGCTGGATGAAACTGTGATACATGATTGAAATATAATTTATAGGGATAATCGCTTTGACCACCTTCCACCTGCTGCTCTCCAATCGTTAGAGAAACATCGCGAAGTAATGTAGTCAATGGTAAATTGTTCAGTCCCACTTTATGTGCATCGTCAATAGCAGTTCCATCTGCTTGGTGAATTCTAAACCTCAAATCAAGCATCGCATAACTCAAATCTATGTAGTCATCACTACCACCAGGAATAACAAATTCAATGGGGCCAGCATTCTCAGCTGTTCGAGGATGATAATCTACAATACTTGAACTAAGAATATCTGTCTGTAAGGCTTGTTGATCAAACAAACAAAAACCGGAAGCTTTACACTCCATGATTAGAAGTTATGGCAGCGTCGTCGTTTAGCGCCTGATGAATGATTAGAGCCTCTGCGACGTTTGCGTGAATGCCTTTTGACTGAAGATCGCACCTTACCAGCTCCGCGATGTTTCCTCCCTCCTTTATTCATTCGTTTAGGTGATTTCTTTCCTTGAGTAACACCAGCAAAGGTCTGCTTCAATGTTTTTAAACCGCGTTCCTTCCCACGATTCAACAAACTGCTCTTAAAACTTCTACCTCTGGAAAGATCACTAGCAACATCACCAGCAAAGCCAACGGCATTACTTAAAACATTTCGTTTTAAAGATCTACCGACATTGGATATGAGAGGTGCTACAACAGATTTCAGTGCACCAAGTATGCTACCTCCACGTTGGCGGCGAGCGCCGATGTAAATTTGTCCTCCGCCACTTACATAGGAGGGTCGTGAATAAAATGAGGCAGTTGGATTCATAGCTCAAACCCTAAACATTGTTAGTTACAACTTTGCATGAATCACTGTCGATCACTTAGATGAAAGATGTCAGCACGACGCATCCAAGAGTTCATACTTGAAGGATAACCAGTCCATTTAACAAGACAACCATTCTTCACCTTGCCGTTTTTTACATCGAATGATTTTCTCTACCAAATATGTTTCACTTTCAGTGACTACCTCAATCTCATCGCGGTAAAAGCTACCCTCAATTTCTTCATTATCGTAATCTTTCAACTTGTAGGTGGTTGGAGAGTCTTTTTGATTAATCCTTGATACTGTAAATACCTCCTCTGTCCAATTCGGAAGGTACCCTTTAGCAAAAACACTTTTCACTTTTGAGATACGAACTTTATCGCCAATTTTCACATCACTTTTCACATGAGTGCGTTTACGTTGGAATGATTCGCGCACTTTATCTACATTGTCAGCATTTACATCTACTGGTCTGAGTCCAATAGAACGATGGATAGAGTGATTGTAGGCATGGAGTGTATCTTGTAGAACCTTTGTCCAATGTTGTGTCAAGTTGGCAGTAAAATGTCGCCACAAGCGATTTTTTAATGTGCGATTAAAACGTTCAACGAGTGCAGCTTTATAAGCACTCTTTACACTAAACAACTCAATGTCATGCCTCTCAAATAATCTTCGCACATGCTGATTTTCAAACTCTTTTCCTTGATCACTCTGAATTCTTTTTGGAATCCGACCTTCTCGATAAATTGTTTGGAATGCTTTTGCTACTCCTTTCCCTTCTTTAGTTTTTAAAGGTTGAGCCCACGCATAACGCGAGAAAATATCAATGACGGTTAAAATAAAATTATTGTCCGAGTTATGTTTTGAAATGGAGGCGACATCGCACAAATCTGCTTGCCAATGTTCATCGATGTCATGAACAATATAATGGCGGGTGCGGTACTTCTTTTTCGCTTGTTTGTGGAGTGTATAGGTAGCCTGACCCTTTAACCATCGTTTCACTTGTGATTGTGGAAGACCACTCGCTTTTGATAATTTCTTGATAGATGCAAATCCTGCCGGATGTTTTACATCATAATAGATTGACTTCAAACGTTCAGTCGATGACGACTGACTCTTTTTCCTCCTTCTCATCTTTTTGTTTTCTTCCCTTTCTACATTTACAACAACTGCAGCATTTAGCTTTAGCGGTTTTGCGATCGTGTTCACATTGCTTAGGGGTTTCATTATGAGAGCTGGCGCAGCAAGTGCAAGTGACAACGACATTCACCTCTGGCGGCTCATTACATGGCAAGCAACACATCTGCTTCATATTAATAGTCTGAGAACATGTATTTCCTGGGAGGAGCTGTTTTACGTTTTCCTTTTACTAGTTTTAGTGGCGATGTAGATCTACGTCGAGTTCTTCCTCTTGTTTGCTTAGTGAGTGTGGGAGGGGATGTAGCAGGTGACGACTTAAACCAATTTGTTGGCATTTTCATCGTTTGAAGCATTGGAGCAGTAGCCACTGTTGAATCAAGTTCTTTCAATGTCTCATTATTCAAAGCAAATTTTGGTACATTATGCTTTTTCAATAGTTTAAGAAAGTATGACCAACCAGGTGGAACATAGCCCTGACGGCGCTTTCTACGTGTCGCATACTGAATCAAGTCTTCATAACGTGAAGCATCAATCACTTTATTTTCATCTGTAATGATTTCTCCTCTATCATTTACATTGAGATGGGGTTCAATACTATTGAAAAGAGATATGGCATGTGCGCGAGATGCTAAAGGTGTAGCAGTCGATAAAGAGTCACGCATCTTATTCTTCAAGTTTTTCAATTGCTCAACAGTTTCCGATTGTAATAATACAGCACGATGTGGATCTTTGATGTGAACATTTTGCTGATAATCTATTTCTTTCCTATACATTTGATTTGCAAGAGGTTGCTTTACTTGCTGCATGGCAGTCAATTGTACATATTCATCCTGAGGAATAACAATCATGCGAGAATAAGAACTCATATTTTGTAGATAATCATGGGAGTTTTCAAAATATCACTTCGAAATCTAAATTCTTCTGGACACTCTTGCGTAAAGTCAATGAATAAGTAACCGTATGGTTTTTCAGTAGCTGCTTGAAAAATTTCAATTAAGGCTTTTGATCCTCTGGGTGCAACTTGTCGCGCTAAAATTTCAAATTGACTTTTATCTCGCGGATTCATGAAAATAGCATAATAGTGTGTATTCAGGTTTCGTGTACGAGCTTCTTTTCCATCAGGAAACAAATTTTGTGTGATATAGATGATAAAACACCTTTTATGATGTGCTGCGCGAGTGAACATATCTGTAACATCTTTTGAATTCTTACTTTCTTTTAATAAATCATCCAATACAACAACATCATTGGACTGAAGTTTATCCACTGGAATAATTCCTTCATGTCGAATAAAGTTGCGACTTTGCAATTCCTGAAACAGCGACGGTTGATAAATACCATAACACCAAATCACTCGATTGATAGGTTCCTTAAACAACTCCCTTCTTTTGTCCAATAAATTCAGCGTGAAAACAGTTTTACCTGCATGAGATGGACCTGATACAGTCAGAACTTTATCACATTGGCATGTTGATGATAGACACTAACAATCTGATATGTCCAATTGTTCATAGCAATAGCACTGAGCTCCTGTACAGGTTCACCCTCACAATCCATAAAAATGATGATAGAAGCCTAAAACGGAAATTACACATCTAAGGAAACGTTCTATAACATATTACAAAATGAGGAATTACATCGATGCTTTTCACGACAAAATACACAAATGATATGATGGCAACGAAGAAGTAAAATGTATCTAATAAGACCACGTCTACGACACTCAAAGCACATAAGCGAATTGTCATAGGGTAGAGTTAGGAAAGGACTAGTAATTCTCCTTCTTTGATTTGCGTTTTGATGCAGCATTCTTCTCCGACTTGCGCTTCGTACCACTGCTGTTAAGGATTTGATCAATTATGTCGTCCACGTTGGGTGTTTTTGGAATATATAGGATGGATTCCATATGCATGGAGAGAGAGGCTATTTTATTATCCTTGTGTCGACCATAATATAGCCCATTCACTTTGAAAAGGATATCCCAAGTACCTTCTCCGAGCTCATCACATCTGATGGGTATTGATTGATCTCCCTCCTTCTTATAGTAAGTACACCAATGTGATAGCGGTAGGCAAATGTGATTACCATCCCGAATCTTTCTATAGGGAGTATCCTTGTCATCTCTCGCCTTCCACTCTTGAGCAAGAGGAGTAGGAATGTCCATATTTAATGTCACATACTCCTCAATAATATCAAGTTGGCGGCGAATGTACGGACTCACGGGGATCAGTATGTAGTCCCCATACTGATTGCGCATTATCTTGACATCCGTGGAAGGGAGCATTCCCGTTTGGAGTACTACGCTATGATCGTCATAACGCAAGACTTGTTTAAATTTACGCTGTAGCGGTGTAGGATTATGTACCTTGGTTGTTTCTTCCACTGGCCTCAGTTGTAGATGATCTGATCGTAGCGAACCTTGTAACGTTTGATCGCCATTTTGTCCTACTAGTGCAGCAGATGGAGTAGATGCCTGAAAATGAAAAAAGATTGTATTAAGTTTACGTTCAAGGGAGGAGAGGGAGGGAAGTAGCGACTTACCATTTTAGTTGGATAATAGAACAGGGAACTAGAGTGAGAGAAAATGTGCGTCCGTCACTCGTATGATTCAACGATGGAATGATTCTCACTGTGGAAGGCTCGCTATTTATAAAGAAATGCTTGATTCTCATTGGATGATGATCCTCATTGGACAATAACATCAAGCTGATTCCAAATCTGAAATCCGTTTTCCAATCCGATGCTTCGTTTTGAAGCTACAGCCCAAAACGTCCCAAATTCTAACTCTGTCGTATTTCGCCAATGTCCCAAAATCTTAAATGGCGTCTCACATCTAAACGAAGACAGATAGGAACAAGCCGATTCTTTCAGTGAATTTGTCTC
The DNA here is from genome assembly GCA_907163375.1 of Prostheceraeus crozeri. Classification (NCBI taxonomy): domain Eukaryota; kingdom Metazoa; phylum Platyhelminthes; order Polycladida; family Euryleptidae; genus Prostheceraeus; species Prostheceraeus crozeri. The sequence goes on along the minus strand of CAJQUW010014077.1, from coordinate 382,718 downwards.
ACTCTTAGCTTTCAAACCAGCTATTGCACGACAAAATCCGTCCACTGGAAGCCAAAATCGAAGCGAGCTGTCCAGAGGGGGGGGACGTCAGCGAAAATTTTTTCTCTCCGATGGCGTTCAAATTCACCATACCGATGCAGAATTTCACGCTGAATCCGAATCTGGCCTCCGTTTTCTCATCCGATGGTTCGTTTGGGCGCTACACACCAAAACGTCCCAAATTCTAACTCTGTCGTTTTTCGAAAAATGTTGAAAATTTTTTCTCGCCGATTGCCTTGAAACTCGCCATACAGATAGAGAATTTCACGCTGATTCCAAATCTGAAATCCGTTTTCCCATCCGATGCTTCGTTTTGAAGCTACAGCCCAAAACGTCCCAAATTCTAACTCTGTCGTTTTTCGCCAATGTCCCAAAATCTTAAATGGTGTCTCACATCTAAACGAAGACAGATAGGAACAAGCCGATTCTTTCAGTGAATTTGTCTCACTCTTAGCTTTCAAACGAGCTATGGCACGACAAAATCCGTCCACTGGAAGCCAAAATCGAAGCGAGCTGTCCAGAGGGGGGGGAGTCAGCGAAAATTTTTTCTCTCCGATGGCGTTCAAATTCACCATACCGATGCAGAATTTCACGCTGAATCCGAATCTGGCCTCCGTTTTCTCATCCGACCACTCCTTCCACTCGAAACAGCCCATTTTACAACCCAACATTCAGCAGATTGCACGAAAAACATCACACACTATAGCCTCAAGACTAATCCTGGCGGTCGCCCAAGTCCACCACGACACTCTGTCGTTCCAGAGGGGGGGGACTCAGACCCGAAGCACCACGGCGGCCGACCACGACACTCTGCCGTTCCAGAGGGGGGGGAGTCAGCGATGGCGGCCATCTTGCGCTATCTGGTGTTTGTCACTTCCTTACTACTTACACCGAGACGCTGATTCAATAAGATGTCCATTTGCTGTTGCTAAAAATAAAGTATTGACACTGTTCAACATTGCCTCAGTTGCTTCGAATACCTGCTCCTCACACAATCTATCTGTCGATGCGCGCATTGGATGTGACGTGCTTTATTAATTGCTGGCAGCGGCTGTGAAGAAATCTGTTCGTTAAATGAAAGGACAAATGAAATACGCTTGTGTCATGATGGTGGCTAAGTGCCAGATGATGTACAGTGTGATCCAAAAATAACCGAAACCATAATAAAGCAAAAAAGATAGTGAACATCACATGTATTTGTAGTGACAAGCAATTAGTTAATACATCAATAACCGAAGCCCGGAAGACATGACGTGCATTCATGTTCTAAACTGTTCGAAATGGTGGCCCTCAGCCTTGACACATTCCGCGTAGCATGAGACAACACTGCGACACACTTTTGCACAGAGTGCAGGAGTAATAAGATCACAAGCGTTCTGGATTGACGCCCTCAGATCAGCGATTGATCTTGGGCGGTTCCCGTAAACTGAATTTTTAATTACCCCCACAAGAAGAAATCGGGTGGGGTCAGATCCGGTGATCGGGCCGGCAACTCGACGGGTCCACGGCGACCAAACCAGCGCCCAAGGAAGTGCTCATCCAACCACTCACGAACCTTCGAAGCGTAATGAGGCGGAGCCCCGTCCTGTTGAAAATAGAGTTTGTGAACATCCTCTCGTTCAGAAAGGATTGGCCATGCCTGCTCCTTTAACAACTTCAAATAGGATTCACCACTAACAGTCCCTTCGAAGAAATATGGTCCAACAAGGCCAGAAGAACACAATCCGCACCAAACAGTGATTCCAGAAGCATTAACGTCCTTCTGTAGAATCTCGAATGCATTCGTGTCGCACCAATAGACGGAGTTGTGTCGATAAACGTGTCCATTGGTTTTGAAAGTGGCTTTATCTGACCACAAGATGCTGTCCACAAAAAAAACCGGATACATGTCAATAAGGAACGTTTCACAAAATTGTAGGCGTCTGTCCGGATCGTCTTCATCCAGCTTATGCAGCAAATGTAGTTCGTAGGGCTTCAAGCCAATATCCACTAGCGTACGTTGCACACTCGCATATGACATGTTTAGTTCCACTGAAGCACGGCGAATAGATTTTGTGGGACTGGCTGTAAAAGCGGCAGCGACCAAGTCCTTGTTTTCGTCAGTGCGCATAGATACAGGTCGGCCAGATTGTTTTTGTTCACAACTGAACCAGTATTGTTGAACTTTGAAATAAGATCGTGCATTGTCGATTTGGACGGTTTCGCTGACTGAAATTCATCAGCCCAGTCATCTTGAACATGTTTGTAGCTATGACCACTTTCATAATACGGTCTAATCACAAAAACACGCTCTGCTGCAATCAATGTACGGCGACTTTCCATGTCTCTAATATTTGAATGAATCAATCGATCTCTATCTAGTTTCAGATTTTATACATTGTAGATTCAAGATATTCATAGAAAGCGAAATTGATCGATTTCTCTCTCAATTTTGTGCATTGTGAACTGATTGACATTCATATAGAGCGATGAACCAATGCAAAGCAATCATCGAGATTGCGAATTAATAGATATCAAAATGTCTTATGCTTTGGGTTCGGTTATTTTTGGATCACCCGGTATTTACATGGACGAGCCGATCCGAATTATATGCCTAACTCCTTACTAGAAGAGACTTTTAGCTTCATAACTGAATACCAGAGTTCCAAAAGTGGATAGATTGAATAATCAAACTGATATTCAGTTGCAATTCTCATGTGAATCTTATCATATATGCGAGATGTAAGTGATTGCAGGTGATAAATCAACTGACCATTGACAGTCATTTGTCAGACAAAGAGCTGACTACGGTGAGCTAGTGAGCTCTCCAAATTCTCTCCCCAAACTTCATCTCAGCTTATGGTCGAACTGCAGATAATTTTGTTGTGCACAAAAGAACTTTTAGTCATCCCTATAATTCATGTTTCACTTCTTGAATCTGAATAGTGATGTGCATGGACCCAATTACATCTTTCAAAGTTGATTGAAGTCATTGTATTTGATTATGTGATTTCGCTCTGCCAGTTGCAGGTTGCCTGTAATATGATCATGCTTAGAGAAAATACACGTACTCTCGAGGTTGAGTATGAAGGTAGGATGAAATGATATGAAGGAACCCATAATACTATATATAATAATAATATATATTATTAATTAATTAAATTATTAATATAAATTAATATAATTAAATTATATATATAATATATAATAACCTATAATATGAAGAACCCATCCAATTGCTCATTTAAAAAACATTGAATCTCCAAGGCTGTCACGAGAAACTGTGAAACACCATCATTCCTTCTGCATTACTAACATGATCACTCAATTCCGTGGCAATTTCTGCAAAACTGCAAAAATTCGCATATCTCACATTTCGTGACAATTCCACCCATAGAGTAAATAGAGTGGTAACTCCGCATTTATTAAATTCCCAACGTGTATACACTTTCGATTTTATTAAATGAACTCAAAGGAGATACAGTCGGAATTGTTTCTAAATGTGAGCTTTGCGCATTTATGCAGTTTTGTAGAAATTACAACGGAATTGACTGATAATGATAGCATAAAATAGAAGGAAATGATATTGTTTTAAAGATAGTGCGTGTCTGACAGCCTTGGAGAGGTAATGTTTGTTAAATTGGCAACTCGATGACCTGCGCTGTTGCTTTCCTGCTCAACCTCAAGAGAATCTTCTTAAGCGTGATCAGGCAACATAGCTGCCACCATAGAGTAGGGACATATTTACTCTATGGCTGCCACTGGAATGGCCAAATCACAGATTCAAAGACAACGACTTCAATTAACTTTGAAAGATGTAAATAGGTCCACATCACTATTCAGATTCAAGAAATGAAACATGAATTAATTGAATCATAAAGTCAAGCCGGTGAAACTTGAATTAAAAATTTATATTTCAGCCAAGAAAGCACGGACAATATCGCGACTTTTTCATGAAGACTTCCATTATAATACAATTCATGAAATTCCCTTGATAATCAGCTAGTTTTCCGCTTAGTTAGGATGATTATTAGCAAATATTCATTCCTTTTGATATCCAAATTGTTTTATACAACTTACAACGGGGAGTCATCTAGGTGGTATTTAATTAAATTGGCAAAAAGTTGACTTTTTTAAAAACTCCTCAAACAATTTTTTAGAGAACAAGAACGAAATCTCCGAAAAAAACTGATTCTTTTGAGTCGACATTCTACTTACTCTATTTCGATTTCTGTTGCCGAAATGCATCATAATTACCGGTATGTTCTTTAATTCTCGCACTAATCGATCTGCATGTCTCTCCTTCATGAATCCTATTATAGAGCTTGCACGTTTTAGAGATGAGAACAAGATGCGACTTAAAAATTAATTCGAATAATCGATTAATAATTAATCCAAATTAAATCATTTCTGGCTTGTCTACCATCATCGGTATAGTGTTCTCTATTTTAAAAAATGCAGATGCAGATAAAAATGTTCCCACTGCAATTAAAATTGATTGATTGCTTGCCCAAAATTAATTGCAACTTATTTTTGATTATCCCAATGACTGCAACACCAATGATTGTGTGCACCTAATGCTACTTCTCTGCATCCCTTGATAGAGGCTGCACGATCGTAGAAAATCGGATTTTTTATTATATCAAATGAATGATTTTTGATGGATGCTATATATGCGTTTTTATTCGTTGACTAAAAATTGAATACAGCATAATGAATATAAATTTTGTAAATTTATGGCCCTTTTCGAGTTGCCAAATCGATGTGACTTTGGCAACTCGAAAAGGTGATTATTTGCAAAAATGTGTGCTTTTTACATGAACTTTGTCAAGGTCTTAGCGGAAATTTTAGTCGGTCAGAGCCCGCTTATTTTGGGAAAACCGGCAATTCTAAGTTTGTAAACAAATTAGAAAATTGCACTCGCATGTAAGTTGTGATTAAGTTTCAACCAATATATTTTGAAAAAACATAATTTTAATATTCTGTTGTTTTACTGCATGTCGTTGCATCGATACTGTTTGAAATAACGCAATGCACGTGCTGGCTGTAGAATATTTCATGTTACAGAGTCAAAACTCTAGTGTTCTCTTAACTTTCTATCTCTAGTTTAGTTATTTTCATACAACCATGTTCAATTATCTGTTAGCTGGTTCATAAATCCTTCATTGGATCTTTCTCAATTTCCAGTTGCAACCCAATTTCTTTTTTTAAATCGTTTAGAGCAAAAGCCTATCTAACCAATCAAAATAATTTTGAGATTCAATTCTACATTAGTTTCTCGAGTTTTCTCGCTTCTAGCAGAAGGAAATTTCATGTTTTAAGTAGGCTAATTTCATTTGAATAGACAAATAGAAGAGGCTAAACATGAAAACCCATCTGAAAACCCTTCTGAATTTAAACATGAATTCCTTCTGCTAGAAGTGAGAAAACTCGAGAAACTTATGTAGAATTGAATCTCAAAATCATTTTGGTTGGTTAGATAGGCTTTTGCTCTAAACGATTTAAAAAAGAAATTTGGTTGCAACTGGAAATTGAGAAAGATCCAATGAAGGATTTAAAGGATTTATGAACCAGCCAACAGATAATTGAACATGGTTGTATGAAAATAACTAATCTAGAGATGGAAAGTTAAGAGAACACTAGAGTGTTGACTCTGTAACATGAAATATTCTACAGCCAGCACGTGCATTGCGTTATTTCAAACAGTATCGATGCAACGTCATGCAGGTAAAACAACAGAATATTAAAATTATGTTTTTCAAAATAAATTGGTTGAAACTTAATCACAACTTACATGCGAGTGCCAATTTTCTAATTTGTTTACAAACTTAGAATTGCCGGTTTTCCCAAAATAAGCGGGCTCTGACCGACTAAAATTTCCGCTAAGACCTTGACAAAGTTCATGTAAAAAGCACACATTTTTGCAAATAATCACCTTTTCGAGTTACCAAGGTCACATCGATTTGGCAACTCGAAAAGGGCCTATGAAAAGAAATCGTAGTAAGTTCTTACTTAAACCTTACATTCTCACCATAGAGTAGGAATATATAGGTAGAGTGTCGACTCAAAAAAGTATCTGTATACAGTGAAAATTTTTATATGAAAATATTCAGTTTTGTGGGGTGATTGCGTTCCCGTCGTCCAAAAAATTATTTGAGCACTTTTGAAAAAAGTAAAAATTTGCCAATTTATATACTACCGAGATGACTCTCCTATATAAATAGCATGAAACAAGTTGGATATCAAAAGGAATGAATATTTGCTAACAAGCATCCCAACTAAGCGGAAATCAAGCTGATTATCAAGGGAATTTCATGAATTGTATTATAATGAAAGTCTTCATGAAAAAGTTGCGATATTATTTGCGCTATCTTGGTTGAAATCTCAAGCATTTAATTCAATTTTCACAGGCATGATTTCATGACTCACCAAATGCATGTTTCATTTCTTGAATCTGAATAATGATGTGGACCTCTATTTACATCTTTCAAAGTTAATTGAAATCATTGTCTTTGATTACGTGATTTTGCTCTGCCAGTGGCTGTTGACTGTGATATGATAACGCTCAAGAAAATACTCTTGAGGTTGAGGACGAAAGTAGTAGGAACCTATTGAATTGCGAATTTAACAAACATTAAATCTCCAAGGCTGTCATGACACTGAGAATCTGTAAAATACCATCATTCCTTCTGCATTGCAATCATGATCACTCAATTCCGTTGTAATTTCTGCAAAACTGCAAAAGTACGAGCATGGATATCACACATTTGGAAACAATTCCGACTGTATCTCCCTTGATTTCATTCAATAAAATCGAAGGTGTCTACACATTGGGGATTTAATAAATACGGAGTTATAACTCTACCTAATATACCTACTCTATGACTGGAACTAAATAAGGTGAAATTCTTTCAACTTCATATCACTCAATGAGGTCATCAGACGCGAATAATAACTACTCGGCGCAGGAGACCTTGAAACTTTCATGATGATTTTGAACTTAGAGTTCGTGGGAAGTAGCATTATTTTCATGCTAAATCTCGTTTTCTTTTTTCCAATTTTAGTGTGATTCGATGCATAGAAAGGGGCGAATGATCGATGGTTTTAACATCGATGGCTGCTGAATATTCTGTCGGAAGAACGTTAGTTTGTAAAGAACCCATATTCATTCTTCTTTTATTTCCAGTGTAGGGATGAAGTTCATGGCAAAATGAATAACCGAATTATTTGTTGCAAAGTTTGTGAACAAAAGATTTGTCATCATTTCTGGTATAAAATTGTTTGAAACGGAATAGTTCCTACGTGAAGTATTTGAAATTACTTTTGATTATAGTTCACCTGATTAATGATTTTTTATTAATTTTGCTCGAAAAGATTGTTTGCACTTTCACGTTTTACGTATGCATTTTTAGTGATAGAATTTATGTGGAAAATTCATGGATGCATTTGCAGGATGGCAATGATGATTTTCCATGACTGCAATGTTTGTCATCCTTGCGTTGTGAATCAAATTTAACTTGCTGAACAAAAAACTTACTGCGTAATTGAACAACGATTTGATAATTTTCTCAGGGTGATAATAATTATATTCAGACAACACAATATCATTAGCTGTGGAATCTAGAATATTTGATGACGCTTTTCTTTGTTAAAGGGCAACTGCATCCAGGGTTGTCATTCCATGGGTAAAACAGGTGTTGATACCAACTGGTTTTTTCAAATTTCAGGAATTATAAAATATAGGTAAACAGTGTTTTTTATATGTAGCCATCGTTCATGGAAGGATTTTTTTGTCAATATCAGCGTTAAACATGGGACAAGCAGCACAAAGAACTTGTGACTTTCACAAGAAGGTTCCAATGTATACGAATACGCGAATACGTGAGTAATTCGATTGAGCATGCATGGCCTACACTAAATACTGAAGAGTTAATAAATGTAAAAACGCGCCTCTTGGAAAAGTACATACATGCATTGCAGAACAAATTCAACTGGTGTAATCAATTTGTGAAAAATGCATATTTGCCTTATAATAAATCAAACATTAATTGTGTGATCCTGTCTGCGAAAGTTCAGATACTTGTGTAACGCGTGTCACAAAACACAGGTGATTAATGGAATCATTGGAAAGTATCCTCCTGACTTGATAACGTTTTGTTCTCGTCATCGAGAGAAAGCCGGCGAGAAACAGTGATAAGCGCCCTATCTTCTCTAAGTATTGATGACCGATTTCTCAGTGGACTGGATGAGGGATGTTGAAGAGAAAATCCTCTCGATGAGAGAGGAAGGGCAAACAGCCATCAGTCTAGAAAATGACCACGTGCGGGGCGCTGTGACGACCTTAGCCACATGACACGTCCAGTACCACGTCCTACTTAGTTAACACTTACTTTTTCGTGATTTCTATAGTCCTATCCCAAAACTCTTGTACTATTTCATCTGCTAGCCCTTTAAACTCTGTGCGCATATCTTTGAGCTTTTTATTAAAAGTTGAGATACTTATAAAATTTCAATATTAATGTAGCTGACTATCCATTGTGTAACGCTGAAAATGGTGCGTGGTAAGAGACCGAAAACATCGGCAAGTAAATGCTTAACAATAAAAATGGTACCTATTCGTTCCTGATTCTGAAAACATTAACAACAAAGTGAATTCAGAAAAATGGAACAGACTTCACAAATGCGTTTGAAAGTAGATAATGATATTCAATTTGATATCATAATCAATAAGAAAATCAGGTACTACCAAATTATACGAAGATCAGTAGAAAATACCAACATCAAGAAGGAAAATGACAACAGAAGTTAAACGGAAGATGTCAGTCCGGTCCTGTAGACCTCGAAATCAGAAACGCAAATCAATATTATTATTTATGAGAAAGGAATTGACTGCACACTTGATAAATCTGAGAAAAATGTTCAATTCACAATTTTGGTTCCTAAGTCTGATGTTTTCTCTACTTAGAACAACCCATTAATATATTGACACAATCAATTTAGAGCATTTGTAGAATCTAAAAACACCATGCAGTGGTGAAATGCATTTACCATCAATTGAAGACAGTTATAAATTTATGAAATTATGATGTCAATGCAGATGAGCTATCTCTTCTTCAGAAAGGTCTGGAATTCAACTTCATACAATTATCTTGACAAGAAAGTTGAAATTGAAAAATTATGCTTGCAGCATGAGGGGGATATAGGAATTCGATAACATAATTGAAATTTCATATCCTAATCAATTGCAGGGAGGGATGTGATTTTTCCTGATTTTTTGTGTATTTCAGTCATTTTTGAGGCAAGGCAGATTCTGAAAAAATTGTAGGAGGTTGGGTGTGACTTCACATTTTTGCTTAATCGTCTTTGACAGTGTATTTTTTTTATTTCCCTAGTCTCATGACACTTCATTTTCAGTAATACCAGACATGATTTTCAGCCTGACACATGGGTTTCGCCCAAATATATACATAGACTATAGGACTGCATACGTCCCTTAGCGTGTTGCTTTTGTTTTCATTCTGTCACTTCATTTCTTGCTTATAATCGAACTATACCAGGCAATATGTGAATGTCCCAGACTGATGGTTCTACTGTTAATGTAGTATAATGACGGTTTATACTGGACCCTTTAAAAATTGGTTTCCTGATTTTTTCGTTCGGTTGATCCATCATCCCTGAAGCTGAAAGGAGATCCAAAAAGCTTCGCGTTTACCAAGACTAATGACGGAAGCAAAAATCCTTTAACAAAAGGCGACAAGAAGCTCTGAGAAAATCTAAAAAGGAACACAAATTTAGTGATAAAGAATGTCCGACAAGGGAGGAAAAAGGAAACACGTTGATTATGGATCGTGATGATTACCTTAAAAAAACTGAATAGCATTGTCAATGACTCCTCGAAGTTCTAAATCCTCCTCGGGTCTGCATGATGGTTGCATTAATGCTTGTAAGTGCTAAGCACTCATCAAGGGTTAGGATCGTACTTAGAAACATTCTGCTGCGGATTCAGACTGTACTGTGTTAAACTGTACACCGCTATAAACAGTTTAAAAGAACCGCTAAGCTTTACAGAAAGGCATCAGAGAGAACATCTGTAAATATCTGTTAAAATGGTGACGTCGCAATTTGATAATTTATGATGTAACAGTTAAAATATGTTCAAACTGTTAAAAAACCGTGAAACTAATTTTAGCGGATGTTTACAGTGTATTGCTTCTCCTGAATTCTCGTGATTTATTGGCTTTTGTGTCATCCTCTTTCACTGATTGCCTCGATGAGGCCAGGAAGGAAATATACCATGTTATCAGTCTCCTGAGTTACCAACTATGTGTAATCTCATGGTCAGAAAATAATTTGACTGATTTTTGGCATCAGTTATCAAGGACCTGAGAGACACCTGAGTGATATTTATTGGGCTACTTGATTCATTTCAAGTTTACCCAAGAGTGACCAGAATATCTTTCATAATTTCGAAATTTCTTTGCGTAATTCCTCTAGTAAGGTATTATAATGTACAGCAACCAACATGTAGGCATGCTTTCTCGGAATTGCATTAGCATCTCTAAAAACCTTCATCAGAGGAATAAAAAATCACTATTAGCTAAAATGCAAACTCTCAAATTTTCTTTGCTATTCAAGACCAACATAGATTTTTTACAAGCTATATTGATATAGAAAACACGCTATAATCTCTGTTGTGGTATAAGTTAAGTGAAATTAGAACTATCATCAGAACTGTTGATGTTTGATCATTTTATTCAATGCTTGTGATGACCACGGCAATTATGTACATGCTTATTTTGTAATGTGGTTTCTTTCGAAATTTTTCTGTGCACTTTTAATGAATCCGACCACGGTTCGTGAGTCGTTACGCAATTATTCCAACCATGTTTCTCGGTGATGAGGTAATCCTAGGCCTATACATTTCTTGGGGTGGTGGCAACGCACAACTTAAGGTTTTATGGCAAAAGGGCCTTCATTACAATTCATATTTCAAGGTGGGAAATTGAAGTAATGATGCTGTTTTTTTATACGCCAATATTTTCTTATAATGGCTGCCATGATGATAGCGACGCTTAGTCGCTGAAATATATTGGCGTATAAAAAAAACAACATTACTTCAATTTCCCACCTTGAAAGATGAAGGCATTATGTTTCTAACATCTAGGAATCTGTTTAAAGATTTGTCAGAGCTCGCGGTTTCACAGTGACCATAATTAAGCTATGACTTACTTCGATTTGACATAGCCACAAACGTGGGAGCAGATTGTAAGTTATAGAGTTTATAGTGTACATTTCACAATTTTGCCATTTAACACAGCAATCAAATATAGGTTAAGCATCAGGTGCGTCCCATATCCCATTTCATCTCTGATTAGGTTCTTCACCTCTTCATACAACACAAAACCTTGCAACATGGTCATACCGGTACTCATAACTATTTGTAAATCTTCTTTTTAAAGCCATGTAAACGATATTTATTCCGCTGAAAATGACGCTACATGAACTGAATTTTGCAGAAAGGCACACTAAAGTGGTTTTTCAAACGGAAAAGTGCCCCTTATGCTAATTCTGTGCGTAAGGCTTCGTGAAAAGCATCATTCACATTTAGGTTTAGTTGTCTTTTCATGGACATCCCATCTTCCTGATTCAGACGCCCTGCTAGCTCAGCACTCGTACCTAAACAAAGCTTCAGGTGGGTCTCTGTCCAATTCATCACAGAGCTGGCGGAGTAGCAAGTCAATCAGCACAGGTATTGGAAGCTTTGTTTAGTGGGTTTGGTCATTTACAATTGTACGTGCCTCATTTGTTCCGCTTTCCCATTACAGGGTTGCCATACGTCCGGATTGTCCTGATTTTGTCCGGATTTGTTGACAGAATCTGCTGATGTCCGGATTTTTTGTCAAAACCATCAAATATCCGGATTTTTATCGAATCCATACTAATGTTCGTCAGTTATTTCTTTACCCGTTTAAAATCATTCAACTACTTGCTTTGGACTAAAGCTGATTCATCCGTATCATTTTTGAAAACTGCTTTTTTCACAGACTACTAGGATCCAATTTGGGTAATTTTGTAAAAGCACTATGCTGTTGTCATAACAGTTTACTTCTTGGATTTGCACAAATATATTTTGACTTGTCAATGTGTTTGCAAATTGTATTGTATAGAAGAATTCATTCTACCGTAACTGTTCTTCAGAGTCAGCGCGGGCAGAACAATGAAGCTAGGATTTGCATGTTTTTTTCACATTTTGCCTAGATGAGACGAACAATTCATCTGGGCAGCTCGATTTGACTGCTATTTTCTGGTGCTCCAATCAGCAGAGAATCCGTGTAGAATTCCTGACCTCGATTTACATGAAAATAGACCGGAAAGATGTGATTGAGGCTCTTACAGGAAACCGAGCGCCACCCAAACTTTGTAGTGCTGAGATAATTCATGCTGAAGTAATGAATTTTCTGAAAAACGTGAACATCTCAGCCAAAAACGTACTTGCCATAACCGCGACGTGGGCCGCATGTATGACAGCCTTCATAAAACTGTTCACATCTTCTAATCCGGATGTTATAGACTTTGGTTCTTACAAGCTACATACATTGCATAACTGCGTGGAAAAAGCTATGGGCAAACTGAAATTCAATGTGCTTCAATTTGCACTCGACATGAAGTATTTCTTCAAAGGGCAAGCTCTCAGATCCGAAGAATTCGCTGCTCTGCGAGACGAGCTGGATTTACCGAACTTAAAACTAATTGATAGTGGGACGAGGTTTTTACCTTACTTCATTTTGTGAATCGAGTTCCCACGCTCCTTGATGCGCTTCGAACCTATTTCGTCCACTATTTGCCCAAAAAAGGATTGGCAGATTTGGCAAAGAATGATCGGTATGAGCGACTTCGCAGCGCATTTGCATCAAAGAAGACAGACATCTACCTCCTTTTTCTATCGGAAGCACTTCCCCTATTTCAAGAAATGCAATTATTTTACAGAGAGACGATCCCATTGGGCCGGAGTATGTGTATAGAATTTGTGGTATGATGGCTTCTCTAGGCGGACGATTTTTGCTGCCTTCTGTCTGTGAGACATCGTCGTGTCGAAGATTTCAACATCAAGCACGTCCCCTGAAAATCACTCATCAGACGTTGACATTGGCCACCGAATCGAACGTTTATGTCTGAAAAATTTGCAGTCTGCCGAAATGACCCATTTCAGACTCGAAGCGAAGGCTTTTTATTTGGAGGTTTTCCACGCAGCCATACTTCTCAAACTTGATCAAAAAGAACACATGCGTTTGTGGCGAAAGTTGACATTGCTGTGTCCACAAAACCGCACGTTCAGTCGGATAAGGACAAGACAACAAAATTGAATAACTTGACGTTTCTTGCAGGTCTCATTCCCACAATAAAAGTTGATGCCATGCAACCATTAATCGAGGAATGGACACAGCTGGCAATCAACAATGATATTCAGCACTCAAAGAAGAGCGGCTAGATGCTTATTGGAGCAAGATATTCGAAAAGCACAAATATCTTGTGCAGCCATTGCTTTGTATTCAGCCACACAATGCTGCTGAGGAAAGAGGATTTAGTGTAAATGCAGTTGTAGTCACAAAGGAGAGAAATCGTCTCCAACCCGAAACTCTGAACGGTATCCGGCGAGTGCGATCTCACTTGAAAAAAATCGATGGTTACAACACTTTTCAGTAACTCAGTCCCTCATCGACATAGCTCGAAGCTCATCCCGGCGATACTTCCAATCATATGAGCACGATAGTGCTAGTGATGATGAAGAATCATGAACGTAAATTTTTAGACTGTTTAAAGAATTGTTTTTGCCAAAGAAGAATTTTTTATCGGATTGTTTTTATGGACAGATTTCAGTGAGCTAGATTGTTTATACTTGACGTGTTTTTATTGATAGTGATCATTTGTCTATCAGTGATGGTATTATTATATAGACTTGTTTTCTGGTAGCGCAATCATAGGCGCACTGATGTACTTTTATAAAGATTTGTTTTTCTGGCAGTCATAGATACACCGCTGTATTCTTTATAGATTTGTTGATTCTTAACACAATCATAGGCGCAATGTATATTTTGTAGATTTGTTGATTTAATCATTTAACGAAATCATAGACGCGCTGATCAATTTTTATATAGCTTTGTACTGCCTATATTTGTTAAAAGGATTTGTGAAATATTCTCAAGGCTTCTGAGATTTATTGATGTATTTGTTAATTGAATATATTGCGGGTTCATAAAAGCTGCGATTTTTCATTCAAAATCACCTGTCATTTATGAATGACGAGGAAAAGAGATACGCATGATATTGATGACAATCTTACGCATAATGATTATTTTCTATTCACAGTTAAGTATAGAAGGCAATTAATGTTTATATTTACTCTGATGATATAACATTAGAGCGTCCGGATTTTTTTCTGGCCGAGTTTGGCAACCCTGCCATCACCATGTGATATTTTCAAAGGCGCTCTCATTATGACATCAATCTCTCACTCACTTGCAAGCTTTGGTCGGCTTTGGAATTTCATTGAGTCCTTGAAATTCGGGATAAGTTTTGGAATTCTTGAGTAAGACGGCTTTGTAATCAGTGTTAAGTCAACAAATGTTGAACCAAACCTAGTTTTCGAGGAATCTTCATCTTACAAAAGTTGTTTTAATATCGACAGCGAAATTAGGTATACATGTGATTTAATAATGATTCGTAATTGTTTCGTATTCGTGAACATATTGGAAAAGTCGTATCTATGCAGAGGCGACCAAAAACTTTGGATGTTATATGCTTATTTATTACTTGAAACAATATTGAAAAAGTCTGTCAGAATCGCTCATTATTAACCGCACTACCAGTTGATACCTTTTACTTTTCAGATGACCAAACGTTCGTCAACACAAAAGAGATACGTCTACACCAAGGTGAGTACAAACAGTTTTCCACGACATTTATTAATTATGTAGAGTATTTGTAAATGTTGCTACTATGCTGCTATCTCTTATCTAGGTTCTTTTATCTTTCATCTTAAATTCGTTTAAGTCGACTAGCTCAAGGCAATTGATCATAATGTGTTCTCACTTGCATAGGAAAGCGAATCATGGTCAATTTATTTTGAATTGCTAATAATAGATTAACATCAAGTGTGGCATTAAAAGCACAATGCAGATCATTGAGGAGAAGCATCTGTTACGATGCCATAATTGGTAAATAGGAATAAGTCAACCGATTAAGCATTCAGCAGGATTCCCTGGTGGGGTGAATACGCAACCGATATCGGAGAGGTGGCTTACAGATGCATGTATATCCTAATCATGTATGTAAATTCATTTTGTTCACGACAATATGAGTTGGTCGTGGCATCATTGACCGCTGAAAATGAAAGAGTGATGAAGCTATGATATCAAATTATTTCATTAGTTGTTCATATCATGCAATTATTTCTATGTATCCTTGAGTAAAATGTCTATTTAATTGAAAACAATCATTTTAGGAATTCCTCTTACAACGAAAGGAAGTATCATATTCTCAAAGTTGGCCGCAATCACTAAATAAACAGCATATAAATGGCGCTGGTCTATGGGATCCAGTGTCATACAGTAAGCAACTTTCGAAGGAAGAGAAGATGAAACGTACTAAACGGCAGCCCGGTAAGTTTCAGATCCTTTGGTGAATATTTTTATATTGATAGCATATTTTTGAACTAGTGTCACGCTTAAGTAGTTTAGTTGATAGCGATGAGAACTTCATTATTTAGAGAAGTGTACTTCACTCATCTCGTGTTTTAATGCTGACATTGCCAGTATGACACCATGTATTCGTTGACTGTCGGCCTTTATGTTTCATGATTTCATTATCTCAATTATAATAACAATTATTTGAATAGTCTGCGCGCTAAAAGATTTACCATTTTAACCCCAATTAAAAAATTGTGCTATGAAACCTGAAACAATGTGACAATGCAGATCACTCCTTTAATTAGTTCCATGACTACTTTCCATGAATCTATAACCGCTTAAATCAAAGTATGAAACTGACATGCACCAGCGAAATTGGCATATAGCGTCGATGGCCGCCTTTTTCACCGATTTCGTCTGGCTTTCATCGAATATTGAATTGACTTGGAGAGCTACATGTCTATCATCTGTAGTCGAGGAGTATGTTTTTAATTTATGAAATTCAAGTTTTATGCACTTTCAACAATTCCGCTAAATACAATTGTGCTGTCATATTTTGGCACATGACCTTTATGGTTTTATATAGCTATTTATAGAATGATGGTTTCGTGTCTGAGCCCAGCGGTGTATGAACATGAAAGCCTGATCAATCCGTAATTTGACAAATTATTGTGTTTGCTTGCAGTGGTAATTCAATTTATCTTAATGTATAAATTTTTTCATATAGCTTGATATTTCGAAATTCAAATTCCGCTTTTGTGAGCAAGTGTAACAGGCAATTAGGAATTTTTGCGGCTAATCAATGATGGCTCTGAAACGGTCAATATGCAAGACGAGACTTGGAATCTTTCGATAGCATAGACAATCGCATAGTCTAGTACGAGGGGCGTACCAAAAGTTCGTGACGTTTGTCTCTCCTATCTATAGACGTCCATTTTGGCCCAAGTGCATATCTAGATATTACTTCTTATAGTTCTGACAGTTGCATTTCACAAGAAAAACATTTAACTTCTATTTGCACAAATATTTATTGGCAGAATTAAAAGCATACCAAAGCTCTTTTTTCGATCTGGTCACCTTAAATTTCAATACACTTTTCCTATCTCTTCTCAAGTTTCTTCATTCCTTCTTCAAGCCAATCCTGCGGAAATTTCCCGAATGAAGCTTTCGGTGCTCTCTTTATCTCTTTCACCATTGAAACGAATACCCCCGATTGCCTACTTCATCGGACCGATGATATGAAAGTCAGTAGTCTCCTCCAAAACCCTTCGTCATGGTCTTCCAGAAGACCAAGAGCAATAGAGTTGTTGACCCGAGAGCCTTTCTGTTCTGCAGTCAGCAGCTTTGGTACCCAACGAGCCGAAACCTTGGACAACTCAAGGCGGTCATGGAAGATGTCTCAAGAGTCCCATGCGACAGCAGGCCAGACTTTTCCTCCATTTCATCGAATGTTGGGCGTCTGTCAGACTGGATCAGCTGCCAAGCCAAATCTTCATTTTCTTCTCTGGCTTGAGTGGATGGATGGCCACAGCGCTCAACGTCTTCCAATGATTTCCGTCCCTCTGGGAACATTTGCTTGATGGTCGCTCTTGCTGGAGCACTGTCTTGAAGACTGTTTTTAGACGCCCAGCCGATCGGGTTGGTGTTTCCCGTTCCTTGAACAGAAAGAGCAGACAAGATGTCCACTTGCGATTTGTGAAGTCCGTCATGCTGACAAAAGTAAAATTGCTTCACTACTTACCGGCTTCAGTTCGTGTCTCTATAGGTTACCGATCAACCGACAATACTTCACAGGCAATGCACATGATTGATGCAACATGACAACGATCAATGATCAAAGAAAAAAGTCGAATCAAAACCACAGTAATCAAACGTCACGAACTTTTGGTACGTCCCTCGTACTAATGCTCATGTATTAGTATACCTGTACTCCTGTGAAGTCGAACGCTTTTGTTTGATGTGTGCAAGGAATGAAATTATGCTTCCCCTACACAATGAAGTTGTACAGTCAATAATTTAGATACATGGCCAAAGGTATCCGGGCAGCAACATTTTCAACGAAAGCAACTCATTCTCTTTCGAAACACATAGATAGCACAAATCAGGAGCCATTCTATACTGTAGACATACAAAAGATCAGCTTCAAATCACATGTTATCAGTCGATCGTAAATGTTTCATCAATATTAAGTCGGTCTTGCTTTTAGTCCATACCGTCTAGCCCGGAATGCATTCTACCAAAGATATGAGTGATTGAGCACCTTCAACGAGATCCTAGTGCTGTTCCGCTGAGATTTTCGGGATGCGTCAGATAAATTTCAATCACTATTTTCTATATACTCCTTGTATAGTCCAGAAAGTTCCCTATCAGGTTGACATTAAGTGAAATACTTGCCCATTTTGACGATGCCGAAGGTCTCCAATTGCAGCTTATAGGAATGTACACTGAATTCCATTGTCAATCGTTTTTCGGATCGTTAGAACACTTGTTCAGTTATTTTTTCACTATTCACTGCAAATGGCGTCACGAGTACTATGGCTCGAAAGAAAACGATAGTACGATGTTACCACGTTTAGCCTACCTAAAATGCTGTGAAGTCATTTTTATTTGCTTTTATCGGCAATTTGAAAATCTCAAGTGGCTGGAATGAATGCCAGAGTGATGCCTTTAATCACATTGACTTAATAAAGACTTTCTTGACTTTCTTTTTCGATACCAACCAATAATGCCTTATTGCCCATAGTTTGCATCATGAATTAAAAAGTTTCTTCGGCTCGGATATTTTGTCCCACGACACCCTACAGGAGATTGAGCAAGTGACAGAAAAAGAACCTTAGTCCATACAAAACCGTACGTGTGGGATAATGTTTACCTTCATTCCTTCACACTTCATATCAATATGTAGTGTTGAACTACATAAATAGGCCTACGAGTCTGCCACTGTTAAGCCAGTGTGTTTTGATGTTGTATGATATGGTGCGTTTCGAGTTGGCCTGGAATGACATTTTGGAAACATGAATCATAGTGAAAAATTGGTATCATGATCAAATAGCCAGATGTTATTAGTAGGTGAAAGTTCGAACACAATAGCCTTTACCATATTGATGATTATATATCTGAACATGTCTTACCTATATAAGCATTTCTTCTATATGACAGATGAAAACCTTGAGGATTGGGCGATGTTAGTCGGAAAACCTAGTCGTGGATGTGGATCGAGTTCTCCATTTTGGTAGGCACCGCTTCATAAGGAAGCAAAATTTCCTCTTTAGAGGGTTAACTTTGAAAGTACAATTAAATATCAGGTGTATGTATGATTGGATAATGTGGTGACGGTTGCATTTCTAATATGCATGGCTTTTTGACGTAGCTGCCATTAATGTGCTTTATTGTAGATGTTTTTGTGATTTCATGAAACCCTTGTTCTTCAAGGATAAAAATTAATTTGAAGCTTCGCAAAATGCTATAGTTCAGTTAGATCTTTCTAGAACTGTGATGGCATTTTTTACCGATGAAGTTTCATTCATTCTCTTATGAAAACCATCCGTTTTCTTTTGTCAACTAATCGTGCCATGATTTTTCTCGCGTTTTAGTGCTGCTTTCTGTGTTTACAAATGTGTATGCTGCATAGATCAATTTTCCTTAGGCATCGATACGCAAATGAAACCTTTTTTCGGCACCATACATGTACATTGAGTAGGTTGTGTACATTTAATAAATATGAGGTGCTTTAATTTCAGAATTTTCTTCAAGCGACTATTTTTTGTAGAGCTCATTTTTAGCTGAAAACTAAGGCTGGCACCACATAAAGATCCACTGGGGGTTTTACTATTAAAGAAGTTAAGTTATTTGATGTTTTGATCTAAATGATGCTGGGTTTGGATTTTTTGCTAAGTTGTTCCATCAGGTGTCTCAACATTAGAAATGCAGTTATCCATTTCAATCAAATCTGGAAACGGTCACGATTTATCTGCTTCTCAATGAGAGCTGATAATGGAAAACTTACTGGCAGGCTATCTGATATCTCAAGGCTACACAAGATTTATATAAACTAGATTGCATTAACTACAATAATTTCACTGAAGCGGTCCCAAATGAAGGCATCTGAGTGCACGATGAATATTTCTACGCTTTGAAGGCTAATATTACACTATCTGACAACACAGAATGAGCAGGCAGAAACAGACCACTAGATCATGACTTAGCTTCAAAAGACAAAGATACGATTAGATTTAATTTCTAGTCTTTATTTTGTAAAGGAAAGATGCCTCTAAGTCAATATATTTTAAAGAAAAATATGAAAGTAAGTCAGCACCGAAACCTTCGTCGTCCCATGTTTATTTTAGCCACCAGAAGTTCAGCCTTGGCCATTGATAAGAATGCTCTGCCAGCGTCTTCCAGTTCTAAAGTAATCCACAAATATGTTTGTTATTGTGGTGACAGCTACGATTGTATAGCTGGCAGGTGTCTGACTGCTCGTGTCCGAGAGCAAGTGCCTTTTTGGTCGGTCTGGAAAATCTTTCACTTCTGTGACGATGTATTGTGTTCAGCATTCTGCTGCACATGATGGTGCAAACATCAGATTCAATCCGCTCTCCAATTCGATCGTAATTAAATCGTTAGAATTTTTCGGCAAAGCCACTTAAAGAAAAAAACAAAAAGTATCTCTTGTGCAGTGGTCCGACACCTGTGTAAATGAGGTAACAAGTGGAAAAAATTGAATTTTTTATGATTCTTATCTACTTTTTAACCGCAACGTACTTCTTGCCATCTTGAAACAATGGTATTGACTATACTATTTGCCCATTAGAGTAAGGATACTAAACTTTCTAGAAACTGAACTTGATTTTATTTATTGCTTTTATTCTCAGAACATAACGTAACCTTCCTTTACCCAGGGAGATCCAGGATCATCCCTATACACCTTTTAATATTGCTCCAAAATTATAATGGCTACGATTCTAGTTTTGCGTGACTTGTGGCATTTCTGATAAACTCCAAATGACGATTGCAACGTCAAAAATTTGATTTTGAATTCAAAGTACGGTCCTTTTTAAAAATCAAGCTTTTTCGTCAATTTCTTACAAATTTCGGCATTTTGATGAATTTAATTGATTTACAGACCATTGACAAAGTATGAAATGAAGTTAGGGTTATCATGCTCGCACATCCACGAAGGTATCTACATGTACGTAATTATTATATGAATAATAGCAATAGCCTGTAAACACTGCTTACAACAGATTCATAATGTAATACTGTCAGTTTTATGCTACAACTATTGCATGCCAAGTCAAAATATGTATAGATTATCGTGACTCACAGAATGTTTGCTGCATTCGTTTATTTGGATGAGCAGGTATGGTTTTGTTCCAGTTCAATATATAGCTGAAATTCTAGCAGACTCTTTGTAATTTTCATGTATCTTCAAAAGTGTCTGAGCTGTATTTAGCATGGCTTAAATTTCCCAATCCAATAACACATACTCCCAACATTTTCTTGACGTTATCATGCGATAACTGATCAAGGCAAATCGTTTATCCAACTTTTTCATTGTTGGATTAGTCGGTCGCGACCTGCTGTGGCCCTCCGCACCATGGTTCTCCAGCGGCTCCTATCTTGAGCTACCTGCGTAGCCGTCAATATTATACATGCCGCACATCGTCAAGGTTTACGGTCGCCACCTTCCCATTAGTCCATGCACCACTCTACTAGGCAGAGTTTTATCATAGCTGGTGTCCAATGAAGGTCAGTTTTCTTTCTGTTGCCATAATTGACTGAAAATGACACCAAGTGACCTGTACAACATTTCGCCTTCTTTTGCATTAAGTAGTTTGCATTAGTAGTTCTTTCACTTTCAATCCTTTCTCTGCCATTATACACCACTACCTACGGTTTCATCATACTGCCCGCTATGACCCATATGTCGTCAGCATATCTGAGGTTGGCTATATGATGTCCACCAATGGACGCATCCTTTCAAAACCATGTGATACCTTTCTCATGATATTCTGTGAGTAGTAGATGCTGAATAGATGGGGAGATGAAATTCATCTGTCTTTGAATACACAATTTCTAACTGGTCGGTCATCCCCAATAGCATTGGTTTCAAGGTGAGGGTTAAGTGTTCAGGAAAGTCCATGTCTCGCATGTTGTAACAATTTCCAATAGAGACTCAAAAATCTTATTTTTGGCAAAAAATACAGAATTTATTATAGAATTTTATCCTCTGATGTGGACTGAGTAGGCGAAAATTTAGGGAGCTTATTATGACCTATGAAAAGCACGACTTTCCTTTTATTCATATAGTTAACATGCTGTTTTCACATTCTGTGTATAGATACAGTATTCTCAGATATTAGTCTATACATAAAATCATCGCATCCAGACGTGAAGGTAATAATTGCATTGAAATTCTATGTCGACTGTATAAGTGTTTTCAGTGTTTCAGATATTCGTAATAGTCTACCTGCGTAAATTTACTCGGTGTGAGTAAAAAATCGAAATTTGCCGCGTAGAACCTCTGCATCTGTGTGCTGAAAAGAAGTCCACTATATGATGCATGTGCCTTAGTGGAAGATGTTCCTCCTCTTGAGGTGATTTCTCAGGTCGTTGAACCTGCAAATAAAGTTGATATCCCTCTCCATGTCTGATGATGTGTTAGACGTGATAGTGACTACACTGAAGACTCAAGAATTCATTCGAGTTAAATTTTGAAATGACATTTCATTATTATTATGCAGCATAGGCAGATTATGAACTTCAATTTTTCTTATTCAGCTGTTCTAGTGCTCACATGTTTCATTAATCAACAGCAAACTTTTTTCATCGCCTTAGGCAATTAAATGCGTCTTTTATTCAAAGAAATACTGTATTTGCAATAACACAATTTACTGCTTGTATTGCATTTGTGTAAATAACAATAGTAGTGATAATATGCAACCTGAAGCCGATATTCCTGGACAATGGAGAGATACAAAACAGAAATTGAAAAAAACAACAGAAACAAAATTGAAATGTAAAAAAATTATGTTGATGAATTATAACATCATTAAATGATGTGAGTAGCCGCCTTATGCATATATCCTGTTGCTCCTGTCAGCAAAATTAATGCATTATAGGTGATCGCCTGCTGCTAGGGGGTTAATGATCTTCACCCTAGCTTCATGATCAGCTATTATTAACTCTTAATCAGTTGCAGTCCTCAATTGTAAACTCATTGCCTGGATTGTCGCTCTTGACATTTTGCTATAAATTTCAGCCAGTTGTAGAAATATTCCCACAGTTAAGGTAGACCATCGTTTCTCCATTAATTGTTGGGCTTCTATCGCAATTGTTTCAAGGAATTACATGCGTATTTTTATCATTCATGTGTTTGCAGAATATTCCTTAGTGTATCTTAACACCCTCCCTCCAAAAAATGTTGTTTTAGTGTTGTTTTGTAAAAAATGTATTTTTATAATTCTGGTAAATTTTGTAATAAAATCGTTTTTCATTTTCTACTGTAGGTTATGATGTGCCTTCCACATATTGTTAGTCAGTGGATGCACTGACGAATCGAATCTTTCGTGTGTTCAGTCATGTTCTCTATCAGTGCTAAAGTTTGAATTTTCTGGTGTGCTTAGATGAGAAACAATGATCGTACGGCTGCGTGAATTTACGCAGCCCTAACGCAGTGCGTGAATGTGAGAAAAAATTGAGCTCTTGCGTGAAAAATCTGTGCCCATCAGCGTGAATTCCATGGATGATTAAAATACTTTTAACTATTATTTCCTGGAAATTGAAATTATTGCAAATCATTAGGATTCATTTTTGCGCCTGCTGAGGTTCTGTTGAAAGTTCTTTGATGTATGAATGAACTTAAAAAGTGCTTCTTTTATACCAGCTTCATGGAAGTGAGAAAACCAAGTTCTTTCATCAGGTGCCAGGAGCCGCATTGGCATGTGGTTATAGAAATTCTTCTTAGTTGAAAAATGTTTCGCATCAGATATCCGTCAATCAGAACCGGAATGTGTATTTGGTGATGTTAAGGATCTGTAGTGAGATGAACTGAACAATTCGTATCTTCATTCGATGAGAGCCGCTCTGTTATGTGGAGACTCGATGGAGCAGCTATCACATCAGAATATCAGTTAATCGGAACCATTATTTGAAATTTGTGTTCGTTGGTGCTCAAGATGTGGTAGGACTCGTCAGCTTACGATGAGTTTAGGACACTTCGCGATCATGCAACGTCTCGTTCAAGCTTGCTTGATTCTACCACACTGCAATTCTCATGTTGAATGAATGTTTTCCATTTTGTGTGGCACTGATCACCATCCCAGGGTTGCGTGATAATGTGGCGAATGTATAGTTCATCACACAATTGAAGAGAGAAGCAGAGATCAAGGAAAAACTGATGATGCAAAACGTAAGTCGTGCAAGTTAGTGAAAAATATGTGTTAGGTTGGAAAAGATCGACTAGAAAGTAATGGAAGCTTCAAAGAAAAATACGAAGTATGCCAATTAATGGAAGAATCTCAAGGGCTAATGAAATCTGCCGCAGATGAAAAGAATATCAAATTGAGACCAAGAGGAAACTATAGTAACGAAACAGCTGAATACAGAAAAATAAGTCGCTGAGAGAGTCTTATCCGATATGCCTATAGAATATATAAAACAACAGAAAAGAAGGTTTGAAGCATTTTGTTGATGCAAACATAAGACATTAGCACGTGTCTGGGACATGTAAATTTAAACACGTGTTTGAGACCTGATGAAAAACAGACGATGACATATTGCTATGGGTCAAATACATAAATTAATTCATTTTATTCTATAAAATATTTCAATATGAAGAATGCAATGCGTATAAGAACTTAGACTTATGATCTTATATGAACATATGATCTTACACATATCGACAAAGTAGAAACATTTCTCGTGTGGGGTTTACTATTCCACAGATAAGCGATCTTCAAGTTTAAGAATGAATTTGAGAACATCTGAGATGGGTGCAAATCTGTAATAAAAAATGAGAGGATTAGGAGTTGGGTTTATAATTACAGACAATTGCTCTTATTATTATTGTTCGATGTTTTTGAAGGGAAGTCTCTTATGACATCACGTACCTACTTTAAGAATGGCGGAATTAAAAAATTCGCGCGCTCTTACTCTTTTCAGCGCTTTAGATTTTTGTTTTTTGCATACTGATTTTTATGCTTTACGATATACATGTAGTTCAAATACTTCTCAAACAGTTATGAAAGTTGAAATAATTAAAACCAAAATAATCTCGTACATTGTGATGATAAAGCTCCGTCAGCATGCACATTTGCCTCCTTGTACATTTTGACAGTGAACTGTTAACTCGTTATATTATTATTATTTATCATCCTCTGATTATTTAGGAAGCTTTGCACATTTCCGTAAATTCATTGTCACTGGTAGGCCCTCTGATTTCTACAAGCATAACCTTGTACTGCAGATTAAACTCTTGATCCTTCTCTTGTGTACCGGACAAGTGTTGATAAAATGTTGATGATGCTTCAATTTCATTCGAGAAATAATTTCTAGACAGATACGCATTTATATATCTTCGTATCAAGATATCAACATTCAGATTTCAAGAGTTCTGTAATTTTGTTTCTGCAAGGCTTTTGTTAAGCTATTGGTTTTTATCTTCCCATGAATATTAAATTATTATTTTGTTGACTGTCACACCTAGACATATTTATCCAAGTTTAGTTGATTTTCATAAATTACCATGTAAAGAAACATGTAATGAAATATATACCTATAAAAATGTAATATGTAAAAATTTGCAATGAATGTAAAGAACATATAATTTCCGTTAATGTTTTTCATGCGTTATGTTACTTGGAGGTAAATTTACATCCTCAGTATGCAGGTTTCATGACTGATATACCTATTGCTGTTGCAAGTGGTGACAAAATAACGACTAATTTGCATATAGGTCATTCTACACCAAAACGTCAAATGGCCTTTGGCGAAGGTTCTCAGATTTTCTTGAAATTCACATATTTTCATCATATGGGTCTATCTGAATGAAAACCAAAATATTTCGGAAAAATTCTATCGGCAAGGTCACTTTCGAGGCCTTGACTTATTCGAATTTTTCTATTTTTAGAGAAATTATGAAAAATCATATACATCTTTGACGGCCTAGATCACCGATCTCGCAGCGAAGTTGAGGAAAATTCTTCTTGGACTGCCTAATTGATACCCAACTATAGATGTTCCAAGTGGAATTCATGACTTTTTTGCTGCGAGAAAATTTCTGTGGGCCCTCAAAAAAGTAAAAATTTCAGAAATGTTTTGAAAAAGTCGGATTTTCAAACATTTCTTTAAAAATGCAAAAGTAATTTTGCGGTACCTTCTTCCGCAGGCGACTACAAATGCATCCAAATGATTGTAAAAAAGTATTTAGAAAATCACCAGGGATCGGGAAAGTGGGTTTTTTTTAATCTCAAATTATATGAACAATATTCAATTTTTGACATCTTTGACTCAGTCCTAGCAGTCCGCTTCTGCAATTTGGGTCTGATGCAAGGGTGCACAACTCTCTTTATTGGGGCCCAATTTTTTGTATAAAACATTGCCAGGCCACTTACATTTTTCGTTAAAGATTTGTAAAAATTTTCGGAAGGCATTTGTACTTTACACTACAATTGTCGTAAATCCTAACTTCAATTTCGGTCATAAATTATTTGCAAATGATTTGAGTTGAGAACAAGATTGTGACGAGTGAAGAGGGCAAAGAATGCAAGTTTGCTTAGAGGTCTGTCCACAGCATATATCAAATCAGTTATGTGTAATCCTGATATAAATAACATCCTCATTGCCAATACTACGTTAAAAAACGGCTGTACAACGAAATTGAAGCTTTCGAAATTCGCAGGCGACACATCTGAGATGGTTATGTAAAAGTATTAGAATTGTGTACATTCAATGAAAAGCACATCATCGACTGGTGAAATATTGTATTACATGAGCAGGCTTGCGGCATGCACCAGCTGGAAAGTCTCCTTAAGTCTACATACAGCAAATAAGAAACAAGGCACGTAGAGACATGTATGTAGGCGATCATTACAGATGGAGTCGTTATCTGAAACCCCAATAGCTATGCTCAGCTATCTAATGAAACTTGGGAAATTCCTTGATATTTTATACTTCTAGAACTATACTTAATTACTTAATCTGCAAATGTTTTAGAAGCGCTTCCATATTGCCCCTCGCAGGCCACAAAAATGTCCTTCACGGAACGGGAATGACCCACGGGCTGTATGATGTGCACCCCTGGTCTAATGTGTTCAGAAAAGAATCTTCAACCAAGGATGGTAGAGTGTACGTTCACTGAAATATGCGAGTAGCTTTTCCAGCGCTGTCACTATTCGCATGCATGTTTACCATTTGTACGATTGGTAGCCATAACTAGGACTACAATAAGTAACTGTGTTATCTGTTATAGGAATTATAGAGAAACCTTATCAGAGAAGTAAGTACGCGTAGATTCGTTTTTCATGTTTTGCAGTTCATTGTTTTTCAGTAATATTCATTTTTTCACTATGCTGCCGATGTAGGTTATAAATATTAATTCAGCTGCTGATAAATCACAAGAAACACGATTGTCACAACATTTGTCAAGTCATCTTGGACTTGAGGAAATCTTTCTAAATTGCCTCACGTCGAACAGGATGGAGCAATGCTGTTAACAGATGACCTTTTATAATGAAAGATCATTTTTCCTCATAATTCCTTACAGCAATTGGTAACTGCGAAGCTAGTGTTTTCACGCTGTGTTGTTCTGAAATTTTCAAACTCCATTCAAACCTGTTGCCAAAAATAGTGACATTGCTTTGGACTAAGCATTGTAGCCTGCATAACTACTACCATGGGTTAAAATAAAATTCTGAAGACAAGATGAGCAACATTGATTATGTGGGTTAGACTGTTTAATCTAATTGGCATATTTCATATTCTACGATGAAACTCTCATGTTTCATTGAAAATGTAGATAATTCTCTTAAATACGTTCGGAAAAGTTTGCTTTTTTAATTGCAGCGGAAAAATATAATTGGCAATAACTAAGCCAATACAAAAAAAGTTATTTCGGCTAAACGGAGTCAACATTAGTGAAAATCAATTCCCTCTCATTTATTCTCAGGATTTCGCACCACTCACCTTAGTCATATAAAGTCTCGCCTGATGGACAACAGTAAAATTCGCATAGATATTGATTTAGTTTTAATCCAAAATATCATGCATGCGTGGCTTGAAAGAAAACATATACTGATAGTAATTATGTAATGAATCATAGACGAACTAATGAGATGAAATGAAAATTCCCAGACTGTTGCAGTATTCCCAACACGAAAACTTCATGGATTTAGCTTAGGATTTTGATTTTTGCAAAATGTATTGGCTTTTGATGAGGACCTCAAATCCAAAACTATAAAGCAAGTGAGCTTTAAGGAAAACTATATTGATATCAAGTATCAAAATTAATTATGAGCTGTTGGATTGTAGAAGAATTGGTGCGATATGGTAGAAATTCTCACAATTTTACAATATTCCAAGTTTTTGCAAGTTTCTTTACTTTATACAAACACGAAACTTCTAAACTTGACCTCATTAGCATGGATTCGTTAGGCTGCATGTAGTGATTTCCTGTCATTGTAGGCTTATGGTACGTCAACTTAACAGATAAAAGGAGATTTTGTGATGTATTGTGACTTAGACATCGCTATTTGACAATTAATCCTGCTCCCACCAGCCGAGTAAAGCCGTTCACGGTTGCACTGCCTGAACCGAAGCTAAGCTAGGTAGGAGCGTTTCTGCAGCTTTTGGATATATTTATCTGTAACTACTAGGTAGCCTATTACTTATAAATAATAAAACGAATTTGTACATGAGGATTCAGTTTACTCTTAAAAAACGGCTCACCCCTAAATTTAAATCACTGTTCAGAACGGATGCGAGAGTGCAATTGTTTATTTGAAAGCCGAAAATGTAAGCTCTGGCGTTAGTATGCTATGCGACTGAAATGCATGAGTATCGGTAAGATTTTGAGGCATTTCACATGGTCACTGACTGACCACGCTCTTTTTTGATCAACTGTGTTGTTCTTCGTCATATGTGGTGGTCAATATTGATCGCTGCATAGCCCTGACGTGTATCAGCCTTTGGCGTGCGTCTTTGTAAAAATATGTCGCTTGAAAGTCGAAGATGCTCTTGAAAATGTTTTTCAATTGATAAATATTAAGTATATAGTACTTAAGTGTCATGAGTTTTAAGAAAATTGGAACTTGGTTGTTAAAAAAGTTGATATTTGTTTTCGATTTCTTGAAATTTAGAGTAGTTACAGATGTAATAAGCAAGGCACATACACCATGTTTTTGGTAATAAATCCTCCGTTTATTATGCATACAAATTGTTATATTTTGTGCTCTGATAGTTTACTCAATGAATCAGCCATATGAAATATGCAGTCAGAAGTAGCCTCGTCATCTCGATGTGCTAGACAGTAGGTTTCAATCATCCTTAACTTAGTGGGCTTGAGCTGAGATTATTGAAATTGGAAATTATCAAAAGCTCTGCGTTGACATTGCTGAGTTGGTTTATAATTTTGTGTTCATATTTCTCTAATTCAACATTTGAGTTTTGGAATTTATTGTGCGCGTACTTTATTTACTTAACCCTTTAACGTTCAATTATTGGAGTTACACGGTCGGTAATTGTTGACCATTCTCCATTTCCCGCGATTTCTCATTATATAGCGCATACACACGTAGTCATTTATGTATGATGATGTGATACTTTAAGTTTTTGTTTTACTAGAAATTTCTTGGCGAAGAAAGGATTGAGACAATAAAGAATATATGCTTAAACAAACGTGAAAAAATGAATGGATTACAAAGTAATTTCCCTGATAACACAATCTTATGTCAATGAAAGATAGCTGATTATGTTAAGTTTGACAGTGAGTGTATTCTGGTTTATTAACTAAATATTTGATAGTCAACTTTGTTTTTCTTTAGAACGCACTCGAGAGGTTCGTGATAATTTCGCCCAGAATCAGTGGCTTGTCAATGGTTATAATGGTTATCCAATGCGAAACAATCAAGGCATTTATTATATTCAGGATGAGTATGATGTATATTACGAACCATATAGTCATTATGGTCCAATGTACGATTACGGTCATGTTGAAGACGATTACAATGCTTACGGAAATATGCAAGTGAATGGTAGAAAACGTCCAACCCGAACTCGTCGGCAAGGACGGACGACTAGCAGATCTGGCGGAAATCAGCCTGCTATCAATGATAATTCTGAACCCGAGTGGTATACTTCTGGACCAACATCGCACATAGAGACCATCAATCTAGAAGGACTTCCGGCTAAAAATATCAATTGCGGATCAAAGAAGCCGGGTAAACCTGATGCTTCTGAAAATCATACGTCAATGGATACTGTCACTTCAAATACTCCAATTTACATTGATAAAGAAAATGAACACAAATTGAATGCCAGAAATAACAACATACGGGACGCCAAGAATGATCAAACAAAACGAGGTAAGTGAAGAAATTATATTCGCAGGGCTGCCAGTCGTCCTTTCTTGGAAGAACGTTCTTTTTTCTAAACTGATTCTAAATTAGATGATTCAAAGTAGCTTATTCATTTTCAGGATTGAACTTTGTGTCAAAATCAAATGATGAATTTTGCGTTAGAGTAGCTGTTTCAAGTGTCGCCTCATAAAGTGATTCAGTTAATCAAAAATCATTGAATGTATCTTGAAGAGAGAAGTTGCATTCCCGCGAGGAAATAAGTGGGTATGAATCATGCTATGATTTGTGTATGAATTTTTCATACGTATGAAAAATGAAATTTTCATACTAAAATCATACTCAAATCATAGTATGATTTTACTGAATTTTTCATACTTAAATCATAGTATGAAAATTTCATATTATGATTTCACTGAATTTTTGAAATACGTTTTTTTAATTTTTTGCTTACAGAGTTTGTTTACAGAACTGTTTACTTGCTAGATAACAATTGTATAATCGCTGCTGTGAAGACAGGTGAACCAAGAAGCTAAAAATCAGTGGCGGAACCGTGAAGAACAGACAAATGAGATACATGAACAGACAATCGATAAAGACGAAGAAGAGACTATTGTGAATGAACATGTTGATTTATCAGTTAACGAAATTATTTCATTTTTTGACGATCGAACCTAGGTCTTTTTTCTTGTAGATGGCTTGCTGTGAAGGCTGTATAGCTTATATTTTCCAGTTGATGTGGACAAAGAACAGTGAAATTTTTTTGGAAGTGCGTACTTTTCTAATTACAGCAATAATTGATCATGAACCATCACAATGTATGATATTGTGTAATTTTAAACGAAAATTTGAAATGCAGTGGTTCTCATTTGTAGTAAACTTCAATGCCCCTTGAGTTGGCAGAGGGACCTCAGATTTTAACAGCTGAAACACCTGTTTCCTTGCAGCCGCAAACATTGCGTTTCGCCTTCAAGAGCCCATCAGTACGGTTGGAAATGGTCCAAACTAGCATATGATATTGAAATTGTTGAGCAAGATGAAGAACGGCAGAACAGATTGATCTGCGTTTATTTATCATGCTTTGTCGTGCGACTGATAAATGAGATATCGCAGTGTCAGTGCTCCTGGCTGGGCATATACATAAGGGGAATGTCTAAATTTAAAAATCAAGCCCTGAGTAACTTAAGTCATTGGCACTGCTTTCTCCCAAAGTATTCCAGATCTTGATTTTTTATCAAATGTATGCACAGTTCCCCCTATCTGCATGCCCAGCCAGGAGCATTGACACTGTGATCTTTCAGTTATCAGCCACACGGCAAGGACAGGATAAATAAACGCAGATCAACCTGTTCGACCACTTGGATATTACACGATATAGTTTGGGCCATTCAAATCTATACTGGTGAGCTCTTGTTCGACGAAACACAGTGTCTACGCCTGCTAAGTAAACAGGTGTTTCAGTTGTTTAAGTCCGTGGTTATTCTTCTATTCCACGTGATCAGGCAAAGTGGTACTCTGCTGTCAATCAATCGGAAGATTAAATGAAATTGTTCACCATGCCAGCATAAAGTATAGGCCTATCCCACATGTCAACTGGGGCAGTTATCAAGTTTCTGCCGCAGAAGTCGCTATTGAACTTACTAGCACTCCATGATGGATAAACGTTTTCGAGTTAATAACGATTTCTTTTAGTCCATCGTCAAAATTTAAGTGGTCTTCAGTGAAGAGTGCGTAGATGCATTGTTTGCCTTTTATTTTTGCATCCTGCTTTTGTTGTTTGCACATCCCAGCATCAATGCTTGCAAACAATGTTAAGAAGATCTTTAATTTAATCCGCCTTTCTGGAAATTCTGAATATTTGAAGTTTAGGACCTACTGATAATATCCCGGAAAGGCATCGGTTGCATGTATTCCCATAGAAATCAGGATTCAGTGTTGCAAAATGCGATTTATTCTCTTTGTACTACATAAAAGATTGTATTTTGCAACACTGAATTCTGATTTCTATGCCTATTTTAGAAGACATGCAACCGCTGCCTTTCCGGTATATTATCAGTATGTCCTAAACTTCAAATATTCAGAATTTCGAGAAGGACGGATTGAATTAAAGATTTCCTTAACATCGCATTGATCCTGGGATGTGCCACTCAGTCAATGAAAGACAGTTAATTAAATCCCACTCGATAAGCACTATGTAAATGACATATTCATAATATTCCGCCATGTCGTCATTCTCAGATCTGATAACTTCCCCAGTTGACTCATGAGATATGCTATATCATTTTGTGATAATACCTTTAAATTGTAAAAGATTTTCACTAATTTCTCTTGTTATAGAA
This sequence comes from Prostheceraeus crozeri, assembly GCA_907163375.1. Classification (NCBI taxonomy): domain Eukaryota; kingdom Metazoa; phylum Platyhelminthes; order Polycladida; family Euryleptidae; genus Prostheceraeus; species Prostheceraeus crozeri. The sequence goes on along the minus strand of CAJQUW010014077.1, from coordinate 350,105 downwards.
AGCCTTCACAGTATCTTTATCACAAGCATAATTCTCTGGATTTGATGAATGTACACATTTGTATTATGTAATTTTGGGAAACATGAGCTATCAAAGTCAAACGTATTTTCATTCAAATGTTATTCCTGAAACAATAGATTAAATTGTCATTCGAAGATCAGGATAGTATCATTGGTAGAAGATAGTCAACTATTTGTTGTATAGCCATCATGGATGGTTATCTGATGCGAGTATTGTCATTAGTGAGGGTTTTGGATTGTTGAAGGTCTGATTTTATACAGTTAACGTGCAAATTCCATCTCCTCGTAATCATAAGCGCAAAGATATCAATGATCAGCATATAGGAAGAAATAATATAGAATGATTTAATACGCTTTAATATAGATGATAACACTACGAAAATTCGGGCAGGGAAAGGCATGGAACGAGCCGCAGCGCGGATGACAAGTAGCACAATGAAATTTTCATAGTGTGATTTGCGTATGAAATTTTCATACTATGAACTGCGTATGAAATTTTCATACTATGATTTGTGTACAAAAAAATTTCACTTTCGTACTATGATTATAGTTTAAAACATACGCATGAATCATACGTATGATCATACCCACTTATTTATTCGCGGGTTTTGATGGGTTAACATTCACATATATTATTGTATCAAATCCTACTAAAACCAGTGTTGTATTCCGAAGTCGGTTCGACACTCATCCGGTGCTGCTTCGAACCTTCGTTAACCATAACTATATATTTGAAAATTGGGTCCTCAAATAATCTCAATAATTTTGACGAACTGCACCAATTCGATTTGCACGAGATTCAGTGCTTTGGCATTATACATGTAATTCAGCTATCTAAATTTGTGGAGACTTTTTCAAATGCATTGCATTTTCTAATGAGATTGGCTATTTCAATGATGCATACCGAGCAAAATTAACTCCCGGATTTCAATGCTATATTTATGTTTTGCATGAACAATTTTCGTGATTTTAGCAAGAAGGCTGTATTCATTTTTTAATTCTTGCATATGAAAACTGTGCGTGGCTTAACGAGGTCGTTGGAACTTCTGCGAGTAGGATGATTTTTCAGAAAGTTGTCTATTTTACAATCAACTTTTTAGAGGGAAGAGATGCAGCTTGCAACAATATTCCTTCAGTAGAACTTCAAAGACAGACAAGTGATAAAAATAGGTCTGGGGCATGGTTAAGTGAAGTGGCCAAGTAGTTATACTCAGTGTTAAAAAAGAAAAGATAAACAGTATTTTTGTATAGCGAAAGATGCAGTGTATAAGCTATGGCTTCTAGGCTTCACCATATTCGACGTGGACTTCCTGGGAAGGTGTGTTACCCGGGGGTGGGGGTGAAGCCATACCTTCACTTGTAGTATTTCCATAATTATCTCTATTCCATAGTCTAACTCTTTGTAGCATAGCAAAGAGTAACTTAAAATACCCATAAGTACGAGTACCACGATCCGCTATCTGCTGCTTGCCTTACAATTAAGTTCATATTTCAATTGCTAAATCACTTCGAAATCAGTTCAAATTTCTAATTAAGTCTTGCATGAATAACTTCAATATTTTATGTCACTCAAAACTCTGATAACTGTGTTTCCAATTTCCATTTAAGCATATTCGGTTGCGCATGATTATCAGGCTTCAGTTAGCAGAAGAATCGACACTATGGATGTGAACAGGAAATGCTGAAAGTTCACATGTATTTTATGAGCACTGTTTAATTGCTGCATGCGCATAATTCTATGGAGCACTTACTTGCTTACTTTGCTTTCCCCTTTGGTCTACTTTTTTTAATCTATTCCCTTTCGTTTGAGTACAGCAGACAAACGAGAATTCGCCCCCTTTTAGAAACGACTTTCAGATCATTCGGTGAATCTTCCTTATCTTCAGTCCCTTTCCACTCCTCCAGTTATTGATTTAATGCATTTCTTGCATCTTATGATAATCTCATCAATGCTTCATTTTCGATATGCATGTACTATTGAAAAGTCGAATCATTGGAGAAATAGAGCATAATGACATTGAAGACATAAAGCGCAAAGAAGAATTTCATGATATCATGTACATGTACCTTGTGCATGTCTTAGTTACGAACAAGACCATGCATATTTACATTTAATTGTTAGCTACACGTAGATAAGCTTCGTATTGAATTCTATATGATATTCAAGCCAACTGATCTGATTAATAGTGGGGAAAATGAAAGGGATGGAAGGCAGTTAGAGTTTCGCATAAAAGATGTTTTTAGTAGCCATTTTCAAAGTTATCCTTGAATTTAGGAAAGGTCTGTAAAGGAAGCTTTCTTCAGACGTGTTCTCTTGCATTGGTAGATGGAAATATAGAAGCGCGGTCAGAATCCGCCCCACGTTATGTGGGGTTAATGTAATAACGTAATTATGGATTGATTGTTGATGTGGAAGTCATATGTAGCAATAATCAGAAGTCTTTTCGACCTTGCTGCGACAAGACCTCTCAATGCAATTTCAATGTTTAGCATAAATTAATTGAATGAACATTTGCATAGATCAAAAATTGCATTCGACAGGCAATTTAATTATCTCACTGCTAATGCCCAATTTGCTCAAACATATTAGTTTCAATTTTTTTTTGTATCTGTCAACCATACAAAAGCCCCGATACTAAAACTTTTTTTCGTCATAATATTTACGAGATGGGTCATTCATACCAAAAGTACTGCAGCCACTATTCTGGTATGACCTCTTAAAAACAAATTTCACTTCATGGGTTTTTTCGATAGCAATCTCGTGGGAATCACGTTTACCGAACTTAAAAATCATTTTGTAGAGTGATATCCTACTACTTAGCTTTTAGACACTACACAATTTATTTGGCTCTTTCCAAATTCTAGAAATACGTTCATTAGCCAAGATAGGAATATTTGCAATCATATATTGAGACTTGCGGTACCTTGAAGATGACAGCATTCCGTAGTCGAAATTAATTTGTCGCATTTTATTGCTCATTATCGTGGCTAATGACATTTTGAAAAAGGTATTTAAACAGGGTGTCCACTGTACGTGAAATTCACGTATGTACGTGAATTTTGAAAATTATGAAAATGTACGTGAATTGTACGTGAATTTTGGGAAAATGCGAAGGTGTACGTGAATTTCAGCTCAGTTGCGCAGATAGTGGTATTTACTGCTATTTACTCCTACTTAATATCCACTGATTCTTGTTACATGTGCTAAATTTTTTTTCTTCCGTTTTTGCACCAACTCTGACTTGGTTCTACAAAAAAGTATGTTACAAGAAAGAAAGTCATAAACATGTAGATATGTTCATATCATATAGCCGCTACTAACAACGGGTCTGGGTTCAGACAATGAAAATTCGGACGCACGCTCAGCAAAAGTAGCCATAACCTTGTAGAAGCGATGCAGGATGGTTGATGTGGTGATGGTCAGTGAAAACCTACGAATGTTGTTCTGGCGCAAATGCTTGAACATGTTGGCCGTGTGCGATAAGCATATATCATCCCAATGACATCAGGAGACAAATGCTCCTAATCTACGAGCATCAAAGACTACATGTATATGCGAGAGTATATACGTACTGTAGATCATGTGAGGCAACAGCTGGAAATGGCCGCCTTGAGCGATTTTCTAGAAAGGTGAAAAAATCGTTTAAATGTGACTAAATTTGACGAATGTGGAAAATTTGGAAATGGTGGTGATTTATTAGTTTTATTATGCGACAGATAGTATCATCGTAATCAAAATCATTGCAAAAGGAAAAACGTAAAAAAATTGCTAGGAAATGAACAAACATGGTCATTAAACACTAATAGATAACAATGAATCTAGACACCAATATTGAAAAGGTTAAACTGATTTAGTCCATTCAGAAAAAATATTGAAGAATTGATAAGCATGTATAATTCCTGACATAGGGGCGGGTCTAGGTTCACCTATTTTTCATCAAGATTTTGAGACTTTATTCCTAGGATTTTGTCCTAGCTTTGTTTCAGCATACCAAAGCTCCCCAACCCTGACTTAGATACCCCCAGCAATACCCTAAGATTTTTTTCCTAAGTGGGTTAGGGGTGACGTTCAAGCATGCGAATTGGGATTCTTCCCTAACTTAGGCGGCAAATCCTAAGTTATGGGGATGGTCCAGCATACGACCCCAGAGATCTAATTCAAGGATACTGGGTCCTGATAGGCCGGAGTAGCCATAAAGTTGACCCTATGTTGGTCATGGGAAACCTATTCGCATTTCATGTCAGAGGACATTCAATTTTGAGGGGGAATAAGTTTTAAGTTTCTCCAAATCTGTAAGCATTTTACAAAATCAACACTGCGAATGAAGATAGTGGTGGACAGAAGCGAAACAGAAGGATGTCGCAGAAAAGCAGCAAGAGGAGGCAGCTCGAAAAAGGAAAGCTATTGAATTGAATGAGGCAAGGGAGAAGGAGAAGGAAGCGGAAATCTCATACTTATGTGCACAACGGAAGCGCCGACTATTGGAAGATTTTTAGATTGATTAGTTTTTTTTTTGCTATGGTGGACTCAGTCTATTGTTTCTATCCTGATGTTTTTAAAAGAAAAAGTTATCTCCTTGAATATGCACACTAATATTCTTAGTTTTAATCTGCTTCCAGAAATCTAAAAACACAAACCCTATTATTATTACCCTTGATTTTTATAGCCGTGAATTATGTTGTATTTAGAGATTATTTAGTGACCAAAAATACCATTTATTTGTGAAATGATGGCTTCAAAACAGCATCGAATGCACTTATATTATTATTATGTGTGCAGTGTGTATACAGCTGTAAAGATCTCATTACTGCATTTCTTTGAGCAGTTGCTGCGGGTAGTTTTTTTGAATGATTTTGACTCAACCAACTGTCGCTTGCCGGGGAAGTAGGCCTGAAATAGTGGTACGTGAATTTTTTTCTCAGATGGGGTGGACACCCTGTTAAAGGAAATAAGCAACTTGATTCCTATAACAGTGGATGTCAAATGCCAGTGGACATTCTCACATTCTCCGACAGCCAAATCTATTGATCCTCGTCATTCGTTTCAGATGCCGCGGGTAAACAACTTCTGCAACTGATTCAAAATGGATCTCATATCAGCTCTTCGGAATTTCCTCCCAATTTACCTCCAGAAGTTAAAGATGCAAGTAAGTAAGCACAAAAATTGAGAAAATAATCTTCGTGTGAAGTTTTGTTGCAACTACTCCTTAATACGGTGCTGACACAGGCTTCTACTGTAGCGATGTGACACTTATAACTCTGATTGGTGGACTAAAAGTTCTTGAGCATCCTGCGATAGTATGTAGCTGCGAGTGCGCAGATCATTTTTTTGTGCAGCCTCTGTTCAGATGTACGTCAAAATTGTGTTGCTAGAATTTTGTTGATTCATTCGTTTGACATGGGTAGGACTTTGAATTCTTTATAGATTGACGGATTCGTGCTCATAGGAACAAAACAGGGGCAGTTTTCATCACAAATAATTTTATTCTTATTGGGAGACTAGATAATCGGAAATCCAACTTGCGTTTGGAATAGGAAGAGGCGCTTATAGAAGGAAATAAACGTGAACTGACGGCAAAAGAAAGGGAAGACAAAATGCCATTCTGGAAAACCTTAGATCTAAATAAATCTCGAAGAAAACAGAGAAGTTGAGGAAGGTTGCGAAGAGATCGACGATGTACATGTGCTTCAATTGCCACGAATAAAGAAACGTAAAATCTATAGAGTTAGATTTTCATGACATTTTCAATCATGCAACCTACTTTCTTCAGCGTGATGGAAGCGCAGGAAGAGTCAGTGCAATAATCATTCAAAAACTTGAATCCTCAACTCCAAGGATTTTTAGCGTTTCATGCTTTGACATGCTGCTACTTCACCTGAGTTTTTATTTTCAGATGAAAAATAAGTGATAGCTTATCTATATGCAGACCACCGAGACATTCACTTTTTCGAAAATATGACTGAATTTTCGCTGAATGAATGACTTTTTGAAGAAATGCAAGATAAATACATTTTTGCACTCTTCGCCTGCGCATGATGAAGGACATATATCAAGAGCCACTGCTCGAGCATTTTCTTAATACATTCAAATACTTTCAAATCTATTTTGGAAAAAATGGGTCAATTCGCTTCATTCGCTCAAAGTTAATCTGCTCAACTTTCGCGCATTTTTTTCATATAAATAGTATGGGTGTACTTTTACTACGTTTTAATGAGGCGTGCGAATGGGTTGCTGATGGCGACAACTTAATCAGGATAGAAGATCTTTAATTTTGCATTCATTTTTTAAAGTAATGTAAATTATGATTTGTAGCTGTTAGGGGTGAAAATTCTGTAAAAAAAATAAAGGAAACACACAAACTTGTAAAAAGTAATCTGCCGAGTCTAATTCGTTGTTATGTATGCACTCTAATTTCTTTCTCGGAAAACATGCCCTAACATGATAAAACACTCTATCACCTTCCATGACTTCACCTTGTCAATTGTTGATTGGTCAGCGATTAGTCAAGTTGTAAAGTTGAAGGAAGGTTGCTGTTAATTCACTTTCATTGGGAAGATCTCCTATGACGTCATTAGCAGATCGCTTTTCCGCTTTGACGATGTGATGTGGGCGACATTGAACATACATACATTATTGCAAAAGTAGATTTCGTCACAATTCAGTGAAATTACCTTTGTTAATTGTTAATTCGAATCAACTCATGAATGACCAAATCTGTCACAAGCTCCCTCGACAGAGGCTTAATTAAGGTCCGATGGCGGTTTCGTTGTGGTGAATTGGTCTAGTGCAGATGGTGAATGCTGTACACTGAAAGCTCGTTTTTAAGTGACATCGAGGAAATTTTGGAAATGGATGGCAACAGTATGCTATTTTGCTTTTTTTGTCAAAAGTATCAACACCTGACTTCAATGCATTGTTGTCCAACCGAAGGTCACTTTTCATTTTTCCATCATCTGACCGTACTCTGTTTTCCTGATGCATGGTAGATATCATTAACCCTGAGAGACCTGAGGGGGGTCCAGCCATATTTTTCTATTTTTTTGTGCTGAGGATATATCAACCGCTGATGCCCATGTAAAATAATCATTTTTGACAATGAATCTGTATGTAATATTTCATTTCAATTGAATTAGTAGAAGTATGGTAGATAAGCCAAGGGGTCCACTGGACCCCCCCCCCCCTCAGGTCGCAGAGGGTGTAGAAATTTCCAAAACAGATTGAATGTATGTCGACGATGGTGCATAAGGAGTGAAATTCATCTATTCAATGTTTACATCATGCTTGTGCATTATATCGTATAAAGATTTTTAATTTTTTAATATTTTGCTTTTGACATGATGTCTGCATGTCTGTTGGCCTACATGAAAAAATCTCAGCATAAACAATGTCAAAAGAAAGCTACATCACATATATATATTTTCAACATAAAAAACGACTGTTCAAAACTTTCCACAGCGCAGGAATGATGATTGAATTTAATCAGTGGTTACATTGGCGACATCAAACATCGTGCAAACGACTCTTAGTTAACTGATTAGTCGCTGAGTCGCTGAATTACAAAAACTTTTCATTTCGTATATGTTTAGTGAGAAGGCCAGAATGACCACTGATTTGATTAGTTATAACGACTTGCTAAAAATTCATTGACATGTTTTAATTTAAATCAACCATCCTAATTGACATTTTTTTGTTTCGATTTGTTTAGGTGAATATGAAATTGTAAAAAGGGTGTGAAAAAGTGAAAAAGCTCTGAGCTCAGTCGCTTGAGGTTAAAGCATAATTTTTTGCGCGTATTATACCGTAAACTAAAAACGGCCCGCAGAATTAAAGAAAATAATGAACTAAAAATATTGGAACAAACAGATTTATTTCAATAAAATCGACAGAAAGGAGGCTTTCACGTGTTTTCTTTCAGGCAGACTCTAAAATACTAGGTTCGAACAACTTAAAATAGATTTCGAGTGAACTGAATTCATTTTCGAATCAAATCAATTGATCACACTGAACTATCGATAAAAGCAAACAATCGAACGAAGCAAGACCTGAACGATGCACTTGAACTGCCATGACATGTCCAGTTGAATCCTGAAGTCGGGACGTAATACCCGTATTTGCTATTTTAAGAGATAAAGTAAAAGGGGAAAAGCAAATTGGCAAAAAGAGCGAAGCAATTAATAAAAGAAAAAGTCTCATCTGAATCTTCCTTCTTCTGCAGTGTATCAGCATGTGACTAATGGGCATCAGACTTTCATGGAGGACACTGAAGCATACCAAAATGCAATGCACAAAGCTTTTATTTACATAAATTTAGACCACTTGAAATTGGGGAATTGAAATAATCTGGTGATATCGATAAAACATATGCAGAATACCGCCGCAGACTCGTCCAAAACTCTTCAAAAATCTTAGCTGACTGTTTACATCAACCAATAAAGCAAATGTAATGACAACAATTTATGCATAGATCAGGTAGACAAGTTTTATTTGACTGGCAGAAGAATGATTCAAGAAATTTAAGACAGTTGATGCTGGGAAACCAAGTAGACAAGATGGTTATAATTCTTTTTTTTCATATGCTTTACTAATTTCGGCCTCCTTAATTTCAGGCCATCATCAGAAGCAGAGAATCTATACATTTACGTTGGAAATTATTCAAAACTCAAGTTACATTGTCTATGAATACTGAGTAGAATTAAAGCAGGAACTAACCTAGAAAGATAAACAATAATTAACATCATGGCATGTATGAATATGTACGGTGTACAAAAATGGAGCATAGCGGTAGAATGACTTAAGTTACAATGGAAGAATACTGAGAAATTATTAAAACTTATACATAAAGAAACTCAGAGAAGGCGTCTTGCTCGTCTTTATTGTTGATCTTAGGTTTCAGTTTTTTGATGTAAAGTGCCTCTCGTATTCTAATATTGCAACTGTCTCTGTCAGATGTCAGAATTTTTATTGAAATATTGGTGGTATTGCACGAACGTAGATGTTTGAAGACAGAGCTGGAGTTGTTGGTCAAATGTTCTTTTATCCTTGTGTGAAGAAATCTGATCGTGCTTCCGATGTAAATATTCTTGCAGACACTACATGTTATTTCATAAATTATGTTCTTTCGTAAGCACAAGCCGGTATTTTTTTAATGTGCAACCACTTAGAGTACAATCAGTGTGTTCGTTGGATTTCTTGAGATACTGACGAATTGCATTTCCTTTTCTTACCAAGCGAACATCGATGTTTTCATTTTTGAATGTGTTTTATTTTACGATCAATTTCATCAGATACATAAGGAAATTTGAAATTGAATGGTTTGGATTTATTCAGATTCTTACAGTTTATTTTCTGCTTCTTTTTCTTCTTTTTCTTAGACTTTGTTTTCGCCCTTTTTATCACATGATTCGGATGGTCATTCAACTGAAGTTGTCGATCGAATTCCAGAATATGTTTATCAAGTGATACGCTATCCGAGCAACGATTTTCGATTCGTTTGTATTCGCTTCTTATAAAAGAGATATTGGCGTTCTCAGGTATGTTGGAATCATAATTAACAAATATAGTCTTATGGGCGGGTTTCTTATAGAATTCGAGAGATTCGGGAGACCCATTTGTGTTAATTTTTACCTTGAAATCCAGCAAACTCTGTTCATTGTTGTTTTTTGGCACTTCGATTTCGAATTTGATGTTTTGATGTTGACTGTTTAGTTGATAAAGGAGAAGGAATGCTTTTTCACGATTTTCAGATAAAATAAAACAGTCATCGACATATCTCTTGAAGATTGAAATACCAGTAACATTCGACAAAGCCTGTCTTTCCAGCATATCAATAAATGTGATAGCTAGGAGTCCAGATAATGATGAACCCATGGGAAGACCATCTATTTGTTTATAAAACTTGTTGTTGAAGATGAAGTAAGTGTTAGTCAAAGTCACTTGTACAAGTAAAGCACATATTCAAAGATGAAAACATCGATGTTCGCTTGGTAAGAAAAGGAAATACATTTCGTCAGTATCTCAAGAAATCCAACGAACACACTGATTGTACTCTAAGTGGTTGCACATTAAAAAAATACCGGCTTGTGCTTACGAAAGAACATAATTTATGAAATAACATGTAGTGTCTGCAAGAATATTTACATCGGAAGCACGATCAGATTTCTTCACACAAGGATAAAAGAACATTTGACCAACAACTCCGGCTCTGTCTTCAAACATCTACGTTCGTGCAATGCCACCAATATTTCAATAAAAATTAGTAAAGCATATGAAAAAAAAGAATTATAACCATCTTGTCTACTTGGTTTCCCAGCATCAACTTTCTTAAATTTCTTGAATCATTCTTCTGCCAATCAAATAAAACTTGTCTACCTGATCTATGCATAAATTGTTGTCATTACATTTGCTTTATTGGTTGATGTAAACAGTCAGCTAAGATTTTTGAAGAGTTTTGGACGAGTCTGCGGCGGTATTCTGCATATGTTTTATCGATATCACCAGATTATTTCAATTCCCCAATTGCAAGTGGTCTAAATTTATGTAAATAAAAGCTTTGTGCATTGCATTTTGGTATGCTTAGTAACATGTATGCTTCACACACGCACACGTACGCACACACAATGTCGATTTTACTGAGATTGTGTGAAAATGAAGGCTGTCTATAAAATCTGCATGTATGTGAAGTAATCTTGTTACTACACATGCCAAACTAATGTTCGATTATTTTTAGTGTGGAACTGATTTGTGCATTTCTATATTTCATTGCATTTTGTTATAGCTACATCGGCTGAATTGGAATCTGCTTTGAAAGGATTGTTATTCAAGGATAAGGATAAGACTTCAAAGGAAAAATCTGACGAATTGTTCGCAAAATTGAAGGCGAAGTGTAAGTGCAATTTCAATTTGTTGAGGATATTACCATGCATATACAATGCGTTCTTACAAAACAAATAAGTAATGAGTCGTCAAATAAGCGAAGCTTTCACGAGGGTGTGTCGCAGTAACGAGAAATAGGCAAGATATCTGTATTTAACGAGATAGCTGCGTCACACAAGTTTTTCCCAAAAGCAAAAGTAAGAAATCTACGACTCCCATTGTCAATTATTGAGGTTGCTGACAAAGGCACTTAAATTTCAGTTCAGTTTATTAAAAATTGACGTTGTGGTGTCAACCCACACACATAATTACCATTTGGAGGTGTTCGGCGGTATAATGCCGTCAGGTGTTCGGCGGGTCAACCACCTGCTCCCAGCGGCGGGTGCGCTCCGTGCACCCGGAGCACTTGACCACGGGAGCACTCCGTGAACCCGTGACGAGGGCATCCAATGTTGCAAGGGTGCAGAAGAGATGTTTTATACTGTGCGGCTGTAATTACAGAGCGGGCAAAGAGACGAGTGGACAGGGAGATTACTATGTAGATATCTTTCAAAGGTGATTGTTTTAATTGATTATTTACGCACTATTATGTAACCAAGAAATGTTTCATCTGAATAATCAATCAGTGAAGACATCTTTCCGAATACTTGAAGTTTTACTGATGAAAACATTGTGATAAGAGATCGCGTTAAATTGCAATGTCTAATGCGGTCAGTCCTGAAGTCATTGATTTATGTATGTCACATGATGGCAACAGCGCTTGAACTCGATTTCCGCTCTATGCTTCGGTGAAATTTTCATGAGTCAAAGGAGGTAAACAAACTATAGTATGCGGTATAGACCCACGTCAATCCACGTACGATGCGTGATGACAACGTTCAAGGTTCGCCGATGGTGACAGTGTGGTGTGGTTTATAGGGGAGCCCAATTGAATGGGACTTTCTTTATTGAGACCATATAAGCGGTGACACATGGAAATGTTGCTTGCTTTCTTTACATGGTGCCTGAGCCGGATCACCAGCATTTTCCATGATATGACCAACGAACTGCTTCCATTGTTGACGGTCGGCAACGACCTCCGTAAGGATGCTCTTCCAATCAGAGCGCCAGGAGCGATAGACGTGCATCGCCATCGGGTCGAGGTCCTTCTGTATTGTGCGTGCCAGGTAGCACAAACCACCACCAGGATGTCTTCTCCATGTCAGGTCTGGATCAGCCATCAAACAGATCAAATGAAGGTGGTGGGTCGTCGGAAATGGAAATGTTGCCAAAGCAGCTATTACCTCTTTGTAATTGGATGCAACTTAAACTTGAGTAAGTAAAAATCTTTTAATAAACTTTTAACTTGATGATATTGGATTCAAGCCTATTGTTTCAACACGATGGAGCTCCGCCCCACGATTCCGTTGCCATCAAGGATAGAAATTGGCTGAATGACGCATTGGATAACTGGATCGGTCGTAGAGGAACAATTGAATGGGCTCCAAGGAGTCCGGACCTAACTCATAACCAGTCATATGCCAAATCAGAATGTGTCATTTGATTCACTTGCAATGACGAATCCTGGAAGTACGTGCATGCTACAAGTCTGACAAAATGAAGCTATGCTGCAAAACGTGCAGCATCAAACTTCAGTTCGATTTCAAGTGTCACGATGTTCTTGGTGAACAATTTGAACAACTGTAAAATTGGAAGTATTAGAAAGATGTTTTTCACTAATTGGCTTTTCATTAGCACAATGGTTACATAATAATGCCCATATCTTGACCCTAGTCATATTTTCTTATTAATCCCTATGGTTCCAGACTTCATAGACACTCGGTATACAATGAATTTTCAAGGATTATTCAAACACGTCATGCTGTAAAACGTTTGTCTTGGTTATTCAAGCTACGAGTGAAACAAGAAATCAGATTTCAAATGCTTGAATATTTCCAAAATACTTAAACTCATGGCTGTCTGTACGGGCCGTGTGCATCTCTACATGAACCGAGCAGTAGAAAATTGATGCATAAACCCTTAATTTTCTTCTCGTGATTCATTGTAACACTTGATAACACAACTATTCTAAACCAACATGATTTTGAAAGCAGGAAAATGTGTATTTTATTGTATTGTCGTTTCAGCTCAACATCCACGACATATGCGAGTCGGCTTCTATAAGAAATGTAGGTGTTACGTTGATACGTTACGCAATGATGAAGTTAGACTTCTATAAGAAGTATGAGTAATATCATTTCGGCGTTCTTATAACATGATCAGACTTTTTACGTACTGAGCTGGCTGATAATCGAGAATAATGTCCTTGGTCGTGCTGCTTATTATAATTTCAATAAAAAATTGCACATCGAAGATGACAGTAAACTTGGTATTCACAACCTACAAATTTGTTCTATGACCTTGGTGAAATGTTTTAACGCATATTCTGTTGTGTTGATAAGAGTTGGTGCGCCAGGGGAAGTTATACATGGGCTGTTGGAAAGAGGTCATGCCGGGTTGATATTGGATAGCTCATTGACTAGTAAAGCACAAAGAAATACCGAAATACGATAAATGAATTGATTTAAAGATCAGTTTATGTGATTGGATCACAGTTTATAATCTATACCATGCGACTGGTTGCAGGCTCTGAATATTTGAGTGTTCCATTAAGTTACAATTTCAATTTCCTATGATATCTTAGCACAGCTATTTAGTATCAAGTCAAAGTGGTCTCAACATGGTCTGGATAAAGGTGTACGAGGGAAAGTCCCGAAATAACATTTTTATAACAGAAACTTTCTCAGCAACATTTCGGCCGGAGAACCTATAGCCTCTGATCTTTAAGCTGTCGGAAGCTATTGATTTTCAGTCAATAATTTTAAGAAACGCGGGTTTTAGGTGTCACTGATGTCGTTCCTGTTATTAAAAAATTATTTCGAGACTTTCCGTGGTACAGTTTTATTAAAATAGGTTTTATGACCACTTTCTGAAATGACCATTCGAGACGCACTATTTCTAGTATGATCTGCATTAAGACGATTGTAAGGGACCTATAGTTACATTAGCCTTATTGTTCAGCATGGTCCTGCTGGTCAAAGATTTAGGTGAAGGCACATACGACGTTACTTTGCGTAATGCCTTTAAGGAGCCATTAGAAAACTGAATCGGGGATAGATTCTTGAAAGGCTCATTTCTTCTACTGTTGTACATGTAGTTGATTTGATTATCTTCATGTTTGTCAGTACTGCTAGGAATAGGACAATCATTGTTCTCTGCAGCATCATCAGCGTCGAAATTCATTACATCATCGTGATCAGTGAAGTTGCATTCAAGTTCCTGGTCGTATTTTCCTGATAGAAGACTTTTATCTCCTTTCTTTTAATACAACGAAGTTAAAATTTACGGCGTTCATCTAAATTCCAATTAGTAAAAGAAAACACTATAGGATACTGCATTCTTTTCAATCTATTGTAATATTCAGATCAAAGTGCATACACGGTCGTGAAGTATTCTTTCATCCGCATTCACGTCCTACATTGCATCTTTCAGTTTGTATTGGACATCCTTTGAGGATAAATTTGAATTCATATGTATAATGTGATAAAATGGATGAGGTTTGACGTGTTCAACAGCATGAAGAATTGATCAACAATTTATTTTTTCTTGCCAATGTCATGTCAATTGATTCAGTTCAGTCCGCCGGTATTGATGGAAGGTGGTTATTCGATATCTAAGCAGAATTCAGTGCTGATAGATACATTAAAAATTAGATTTTGTGGACGATAAATGACTGTTACCATAGATAGCTGCCTCAAATATGCAGCTAAGCATTCCTTCACAATTCAGTGCAAAGTATATTTTTGTCGATGCAAATAGATTATCCTGACTTCAATTATGAAGAAATCGCATGTGTCGTATCATGCTGTATTGCGTTTTATAGTTGCGAATCAGCACGAAGAGCATTCAATGAATAATGTAGAAAAGAAGCAAGAGATTGAAGAAAGCGTTTTAACCAAACTCTTACTGTGTTGTCGATGATTCTGGTGGTCCTGGTAACAGTCGATTATCTGATGAAAAACAAGTAGAATTTGTTGAAGCGTTTGGAGATCATCGGTGCAAGAGTGTTGTGCAAGACTAAAATACAGGGTGTCCACTGTATGTTAAATTCACGCATGCATTGGAGTTGTACGTGAATTTTTTCGGAAGATAGAGTGGACACCCTGAAACAAAATCTTCCAAATTTAGTCCTGAAGAAAGTGGATTTTGAGTCTCGGTTGAACTTCAGCCATTTTACAGATGACAACGAAAATCCTGGCTGCTGTCAAAGATTACCTTAAGTAATGAAGCTGTTTTTCATTTAAATCTAAAATGCGGTGGAGAACCCTCATGTGACTTGCGTGAAACCTATCAAATCTCAATCAGTTTGTTTTTGGACGATTATTACTTTTGATTATGGCATTGTACATCAAGTTGATGGGACAGTAACTGCTGAAAAATATTGTGATACCTTGTTTATACTCGGAAGCACATTAGGCACGGAGTCTTTCTTCCATGTGGCCCAGTTGTTATCTATCCTACTCTCATTCTTTTTTGTTGAATGTTTAGCTAGAATGCAAAGTATACCTATTTTAAAAGTCTTAGGTTTGACCCGACCAAGGTTTGAACCAATGTCTCCCGGACGGAGAGCGAACACTCTACCACAGGGCCAGAGTGCCGGTCTTCAATAAACTGATTCATTATTCTACGAAGAATACGAACAAGACGGAGCTCCGGCCTATGATAAGACACATGCACATCAATTTCTTCTGGCGAGGCGATGTGAAGCATGTGCATCTCATTTTCAACAATTATTGTTGTGACTGGATGAGTAGAAAATATCTTTCAATTTTGTTAATAATACATTTTCGCAATAAACGTTGATTCACAACTATTTCTATCTTTGAACATCCGCTGTTTCACTTTCATTACCGGCGAACTGAACTGAATCACCCTGTTTAGTCGCTTAAGTGATTTTGTGAATATTCAGGATATGAATATTTGAACAAGCGCCTGACTTTCCGTGGAATGAATAGAATCTCTGGACCCATGCTTATCCATGCTTATACATGTAAATAATAATATTCAATTTCAAAACATCTGGAACTTTCGTCTTAAGTTTCGAGGATCTTAATTGCTGATGAAGCACAAAAAAAGAAGAGATATCTGTTTTTAGCAGCCGAAGCTGATCACGGCAACTCAGAGACATTAGATCTTGCATTTAGGCTTAGAGGAGGGAATTTGGTGCGCACTCCATGCATGGAGGGGCCTGGTCATCACACCCATTATTTTTTGAGTTTGCTGGAGTGTGTAACAGATTGTATAGGAACTTGCAGAGACTATCATGTCATAGAGTAGTTTGAAACCTTAAAACCTCTAGGATGAAATAAAAGATAATGCGTGGATTGTTTTCTGAACTTCTTCTGAACGACTTGTTCACTGAAGTCAATACATGGGAAATGCTTACGAAGCTTACACTATACTGGACGCTCATTTTTGGATGTTAATGAAATAAAATAGTTCAATATTTCTAAAGAAGCACGCATGGCTCTTTAGACGTTTGCTACTATTTTAACAATTTAAGTATTCTTATGGAGAGTATGATTGCACTATGCTATAAATGAGATTATGTGGGTGGTGTTTCCTTATCATGGAAAGATAGTAAATAAATTTCGAATTTCAATGAAGTGTGAGGATCGGATGTCCCGATTTTTGCTTTATAAATTCTGAACATTGACTTTCATTATCAACCTTTCAATTTAGTATTCATCTGTAATTCTGAATTACAGAAGCAAAAATGTGGCGCACCGGTAGATCAATTTAATATAAATCTTTAAGTACCTAGCTGTGTTTTTAAGGTTTGCTACGAGTGAGCACGTTTTAACTTTTGGAAGACACTTCACATGTACCTATGAAGGAGTCTTACTATAATTTTTGGAAGCATATTAGTCTCTCAAATAACATTTTAAGACACAACTCCCAGTCCCACGTGAGTTTTCTTTTCAAATATGTTTTTCGTACAATTCATCCAAATTTCTATGTCTGTCTACGTGGTCTTTTTAATCCCATAAAACACCACCTTGAAATGCAAATGGCCAATTCACAGGCATCTTTTTGCATTTCAACGACAATGCCTCAAGGTGAGTGCCAGTGTGCATTATGTTCACATCGTTTCATATATTCTAGGGCATTTCTATACGCGGATATTCCTACTTCCATTGAAATTTGTATCTTCAATCATGCTATCATGAACGCTGATATACCAAGTGGTATACAGCATTTACAATTTTACTTGCCTCTTTCGATTCTGAATTGTGTTCTCTGATTGTCTTAATGTTTTGTTGCTTTTTAGGCAACGATGATGATAATCACTAAATTTACTTACCTGGATTGTTTAGTCGATTACTTAGCAACTTGTGCTTTAACTGCGAAATTAAACGTCCGGCTCGAGCTTGTTTCGATGTATTCTGGGCTTGAACCGAACTCTCGACATATTTTAGATTATTTCCGAACCCAGCTCTGTCGGGATAATCTACGATTTCCGGTCAGTTTTTGAACATGCCATTCTTATAAGTTTAACGGTAACATTAAATTAATAGCTGTGACGAAAACTGATTCCATCAGCAAAATTGATTTTTCCACAGGATAGAGCCGTTCATATAAAGTATCTAGACATACGTGGTGAGATCAAAAATGACTCAGACTTGCCCAGAAGGAGTAATGCTGCAGTCTAGCTACTTATCCTTGTTAATTTCATGGATATATAGGTATTTAATGTAGCAAGAGAAAGTTTTTTTTCTATTCGTCCTTCCACAGAAAAAATAGTATATTTAATATTATACATATTTTTATCTATTTTATTCACAATTTCCTCCAATATTCAAATCGATAATGCAAGCCATTATTAGAATTTACTTGCGCACCCCAATGAACGACTTTGCAACACCACAATATCTGTTTATCTCAGCCGTGTTATTTCGATTTTGATCATTAAACAGCACAGACAAAGGTTAATAGTGTTCACTTGTCAGTCACATTTCATTTCAAGTCATGGGTCGAGTGGTTGAATATCATGGCCTGATTCGCTTCTTACTGCTTTGTCATTATGACAATCAAGCAATTCTGACCGAACTGTCTGCTACATATGGTGATGATACGCCTTGTAGACCAAACGTATGCAACTGGATCAAAGAGTTCCAGGATGGGATCATTGATGTTCTGGATCGCAAGTCATTTGGGAGGCCAGTGGAGATTGTGGTCGACCACCAAAAGAGAAGTTATATGTGTAGGATAACCGTCGCATAGCGAAAAAAGTCTTGGCGGAGAAACTAAATGTTTCGTATGGAAGCGCTGTGAACTTCCTGTCTGAGTTGGGCATCAGGAAGCTCTGTTGCAGATTTGTTCCGTACTTTCTGACTGCAGAGAAGTGTGAAAGTCGTCTCCAATGCTGCAACCTGCTTCTCGAACTTAATCAAAGTCTGGGTTCTTCTTTACTGACCAACATCGGCACAGAAGACGAGACACCGTTGTGCCTCTACTTGCCAGAGCATACGTCCTAAAGAAATCAAATTTCCTTCAGCGAGCGAGTCGCAAATTGCGTTGTGGAACAAATCATCGGAGATGCTTGATGCTTTATCTTCTGGAACAATCGCAGTGCTGTTCACGGATTTTGCTGACCTATCGCAACACCTGAATGTTGAATGCTATTGCGAGCAGCTTCAAGCTGCACACCGAGGTGTTTGCAAGCCAAGAAATAGGAAGCTCTACCTCCACGACAACGCGCCCATCCACATTGCTGCTGTCACTGGCACAAACTGTGGCTACGATGTGCTCCCTCATCCTCCTTACAGTCCGGACTTGGCCCGCAGTTATTTCTACCTGTTCCGGCATCTGAAGCACCATCTGAGAGGACAAGTGCTTTACAAACAGTGAGGATGTCGAAGCAACGGTGGTCAAATTCCTCAATTTTAGAACACCGGAATTCTTCAACGAGGCATTCCAGGTAGTGCCTGCTGAAGTGCACCAAATGCGTGGAGAAGAACGGAGGTTGCATCGAAAAGAGCTGACTTTTCCATTTTCTTTTTATTGACGCAAAGAAAACATTTCTGGACACGTCTTTCATCATCTAGCTAATTTAACATAAATTTTAGAAAATGAAATAATTGAAAATTGTGAATGAATAGATAAAAATGCATGATATGAAATATAATTTTTTTCTATGGAAGGACGTATAGGAGAAACTTCCCTTGTTACATTAGTTACATATGCATCCATGAGTTTAACAGGGATAAGTATCCAGACCGCAGCATTACTTCATCTGGTCGACTCATAGTCATTTTTGATCTCACCATGTATATTTGCTACGACTGGTTTCTTTTTTGCAGGAATTAGATTGAAGATGATACGTAACAATCTGGAGACAAAGTCAACAAAGTTTTGTCGAAATTGAAAACCAAAAACCCATAGCGGTTCAATTCCTCCTTGAATTTGTCTTGGTATTTATTGCACACCTCCACAAACATATTTAAGAGTTCGAAAGCCTCATTGTGAATGCGACGCACTGACGCACGGTCGTCCATGAAGAATGACATGATATTTTCTTTGCTAACATTGAAATAGGAATGCTTCCTCACTTTCGACAAAGAAACTTTGAAGCACTATGGGCTACCTTTTATATACCTGTAAATCCAATTTAGCTTTCATCTATGATTCGAGATGACCTGCCGTAATTCCGCTTATCTCCCAGATTTTATTTGTTCCACATGCTTTTCATTTCTCAACTAGCCTACTGAATTTTTCTGCTCTTCTCATATAGAACAGCAAAATTGACACACCGCAGGATTTTTGAACTTTTTAGAGAGTTCTCCAGCCCAGAATCACTAAAAGATAGGAAGACCAGGGAATCTACTTTCGTACTACTTTTTTTTGAATGCATGATCTTAATGCCCACGTAAAAGCGCACCTGAAGAAAACCGATTATTTGTGACCACTTGTGGATTCATTCAGTTTTTGCTGTCATGTATGAGACGAATATGTAATACACAACTATGTTTTTTAGCTCTCAGCCATTCGTTTTTTATTTCGTATATAATGTCGATTTTTATAAAAATAAAAGAGAGCAAAGTTGTTTTCAACTTAAATTGTCGGAATGTCGGAACAATGGATCTAGGAGAACATAATGTTAAGCGCGACTCGGTCCTACTCGTGAAATGATGCAAATTAACAACATACGTTTTAGAAATCTTTCGATGCCCTAGTGCTTCATTTAGTGATTAATATGTATGTAAAAATAATTTAAAGGTATGAGTAATGTGTGAAAAACGTTAACTAACGTAGTCATCGTGTAAATTCAAGAGGAGGCGTTGGTTACATTCTGCTATATACACAGTACATCTACATCATTAAGAACGTGCATGATAGTGACATGGATGCAAGCATTATGGCTCACATTCAGGAAAGTTCCGACAGCACGATTCAGCAGCTTTAAACATATTGTTTGTGTACTTAGGTATTTAAATGTGTCCTTCAACAGTAAGAAAATATCGATAAGTGAAAATTAAGGCGGAACACAACGTAACCAAGACAAAAGTCACCATCATGATGATCAACATTGTCCTGGATTTTTGGATCGGTGTCCCGTAATGTCCTGATTTTTCATCACTGACGTCCCGATCTTTTGCTCAGAAAGGTTGACAGCCTAGTGAGTGGGTAATTGATGTACTGTGCATATCTGTGATTTTGATAGAGCATAATTAGTTTAGCTTGTGGCTTTGGGTAAGCATTGACATCAGTTAGAAAGGATGCTTCATCGACATTTTCTGCTGATTATTCAGTTGTTCTTAGACTGTGTGTGTGACTCAGAATCACGCAGTTTGTGCTGCTAAAGATCCGATAATTACCAACAATTCAACAACTTTTATTTAATTGCCGAATGGAGCACTGTATGAAATTGTCATTAAATATAATGCAGTTCTACTATGTTTAATGTTGACATTCGAAAAAATTGTTGTTCTATTCCTCACAGATTTCTTGGGCTTTTTTATATTTGTGGCTATTCGAAAACATGAACAATGTCCGCCGATGCCCCCGCTACCCCATCCTCATCCCTGTGTCCCTGTCTAAAAACGAAGTGAATATGGTAGTGTTGAAGCGTTCTGTTTGCTTGTTCCATTGTTGGAGATCATCCCGGTTCTGATTCGCAAATAAAATATTCCTGTACTTTCAGGTATGCTGAATGGTCAAGTCAAAACAGTTGCTGAATTGGAAGGTCACATCGAGCCATCTGAAAAGAAAAGTATGCAGCATGACATGGAGAATTCCGTCAATTCTGATTCTTCAATCAGAGGAAATCAAATACCGACTACTGATTCCGGAGACCAGTCCGCATTCTACAGATTGCTAGGAATGATAAAGGCAAATGCAAATCTTGACGATTTACCTGTAAGTCAAGCAATAAATACCCAACATGTATACGTAGTAGTCAGCAAGTGTGAATGCAGTTGAACAACAAAATATTCAATTTAAAAATTATAAACTTGTTCTCGGGTAAATATGGTGCTTCTTGGTCTATTCAATTATTGTCCCATAAGTCTGTTTACCCTCATTAAAATTGCTTTTGCATTAGATCGACAATTGTAACTACAATGCTAATCGGCCTGTGTCTTAGCTGCTGTTCACACAGCCTGATTTTCTCAACGAGAAATTGTTCTCTTGAAAAATTGATTAGTTGAGATAGTTGACAGAATGATAATCAAGAACGATAAAATAAAAATTAATCATTACATCACAACACTATTTTTGGTCAGAATGATCAGCGTGAGATGATTGAAATGCATACAGTTGTCTTGACAGTTCAGAAAATCGACGCAGTGAAGAAGCTCATTTTGTTACTCGCGATCTTCTGGAATGCGCAGCCAACATTACAATCTGCTACTTATTCATCTTAGTTAAGATTGCATCGATTTGGAAAAGATAGACTATGATAGTTACTCGTCATAGAATTGAGAATCAGGTGTGTGATGAAATCGTGTTACAATTGACTTTCGTTATTTAGTTATCTGATCGTGGGCAGCAAAAAAAGTCAGTAGTAAAGGTTGGAAGGCATAAGCCACCAATAATGCCACTGGATGCAATATGTAATTGATAAAAGCAAAAAGTTACATAATGCGGAAATCAGAAATTTCAGCACCGAAAACGTTTGTAACTGATCGTTTGTAAATTTCAATAATAGTGGCTACCACTGTTGTTTCGAGTCACTAAGCTTTAGTTATTGTCGTATTGAGTTTGAGTCAAATTAGAGTCAATATCTTTGAAATGATCAAGTCATTTTTTCGTTTCTAGTTCAAATTTGGTTCTCCGTACTAATTACAGGGTGTGTGAGAAAACCTGGAATTTGATGAAAAATCTGGAAAAATGGTCATAACTGGATGTACTAACTCCAAAATGATGATAGATAAACTGAGCACATTGAAAGATATTTTGTAGGATAAACTGAATTTAGAGCAAAATAATGCAATTTATAAAATTGCACACTTTGTATGTAAATACTTTTTCCAATAGTTAGATTAGAATATTCATCTGCTACTCAGCACCGCGTTCCTTAGCTCTTGCACATGTTCCTTAGCACAAGTCGTTAAGAGTAGGGTTTCCATATTTCCCGAAAATCCATTTCCCGGGAAATGACTAGATTGCAATAATGTTGTATTAACCGTCCAACAGTGTCCGAAGCATGGAAAATGGACGCAAACCGAAAAATTAAGTTACCAACATATGACAGGGATTATATACATGTTTTTCGGTTATACATTGTACTATGTAGTATATTAAGCACACCACTGAGGCACATCTGAACTTGCACTTATAGTGATATGACCTGATATCTGATTTCTCAACTTCAAATACATGTACCAAGTTTCAGTGCATGATAACTGTCACTCATATTTTAATTACCATACAACAAATCATTACACAGTCTGGTATGAGTCTGGTTAGGTCCCCTGCAACATTAAACGTTTTACAGTACAATGAAGTACATGTTTTAGAATATAAAAGTGAAGCTTTTGAAAAACGACATGTACGTATATTTTCTTAACAACATAAAAAGTCGTCCCTGTGGGAACGAATCTGGCGAAAAGCTGGCAGATAATCAGCTACATATTATCATGCAATAGTTCAGTAATAATTTTTAGCATATTCGCTAGCGAAGATCCCCGGCGACAATTCGCGAATTCGCGCTCTGTATGCCACCTTCTACTTTTGACTTTCTCTCTTATTTTCTTTAGTAATCCGCCTCTACAGCCGAGGGTCTATTTTCTCCCTCACCGCACCATCACCCACATAATCACCCACATATGGCTAATCTATCTAAGAAGTAATTGCAGACTATCATTCTTTGATAATGATAAGAAAAGAGAGAATCCGGTTATATCAATTTTCATAACATCTCATGACATTCAATAATTTACAACAGTGACAAATATTTGAATAATATAATAGTATTTACTGCGACATTTATGGAAGATAAATACTTTTTTAGTTTAAGCCTTCGTGAATTAAAAAAGATCCCTTTTTATCAGATCAGACTGAGTATACAACATATTTTCATGTAAAGGTAATATACGAACATTACTACTTACCACTAATTGCTACAACATTCACGATTTCGCCGGTTGGCGAAAAATCAGCTCACATTAGTAAACAAATATCTACCAACTAATTATAGCAACTTTTTCGCCGCCTGCCGTTTTTGAATTTTACACATGTTTTTGGATAGATGATGACCATTTTCACATGCGGAGATAGTTTTTACACGAAAATGAACCTTTACAAAAAATTACCCACAAAATCGCTACCTCGCCAGATAATCTGTTGATATTAGCAAGATGCGTTACCACAGGGGTAGAAGTGACAAACAAGGTGTTCAATGCTCAAAATCCTCTAAAAAGTTCAGCTCTAAAAAAGTTTTATTGTTTGTTAAATGGTTGTTCAAAATAATTAACGACGATAGCAATCGGTCTCCCATACGATTTCTTATTTTGCGCGCAAAATTTCCATAAACCGAAAATGCTCTTTCTGAAGAGTTATGGTTTGATGGAAAGGATTGATTGACAGATATTTTCAAGTTTTGATGTACGTATCTTATCTTTCTCCAGCATTCGGAAATCAGACGCTAGATTTCCACAGTTTTGAGTCGATTTTTGACTTGCTACTGCCAGCATTGAATTGATTTGGTTTTGTAATTCAGATTCCAAATTTTCCTCTGGAATAATGTGTTCTTCATCATTCAATGCATCTTGCATATTGATATCACTATCCGAATCATTATCTGTATGAAGTCTCATAAAAATGTCATTTGCTAGTGCTTGAGCGGAACTACGGGATGTGCGTTTGAATACAAAATTCTCTTCAGAACGGATTGAATCTGGATTGTGAAGGAAGAGCAACAATGCCATGAGACAGTCGTTTCTTCGTTGAGAAATGCGATCTTTGAGATAACCGAGCAACAGTTTGCTGAAAGGTGTATCAATTCAACTTTGCTATCAAGAATCTCAAAGCCGCTTCAGCTGATAGTAGGGTTGCATCAGCTCTACAAAGAGCATCAACAGTCACTTTCACTGTCTCCAGACTCTTACATAACTCGTTTATGACTTGCATATCATTATCAGAAACTTTAGAAGAAGACTTGATGTCTACGAAAGCCTTCATAATGCAGGGACGCAACTGAACATATCGCTGTGTCATTTTACACAAACTATTCCATCGTGTTCTGACATCTAATGTCAGATTGAGCTCCTTGTCGAATTGTTGCTTCACATATGCTTGGAGTATTTTCTTTGACTTACTGCTGTACCTGAATTTCTTAACTTCCTCGCGAACTCCATGAATTATATGATTGAAATCGGAGCTCAATTCAGCCTTTGTCAATTTGTCGTTCTCGTTATCTGAATCTGAATCTAATTCAGAAGAATCATTTTTACATTTTGGGCGTTTATAATCGGGTGTTTATAAATCGCATCTGATACTGCTAAATGAATGGCGTGTGCATAGCATTTCTGCACAAGTAACTGGGATAAATCACCTAGTCTCTGCATAGCTGCAGCCCCATCGGAAACAATAGTAGTGCAATGGTTTTCAAGATGAATTTCATACTTCATCAGGTGCGTCCGAATACATTCTGTCAGCTGTGAAAGTTTCAGTTATCCTAATGAGACCCAAGCACACTTGAAGTGAATCTTTACCATGAATTTGTATGTTTAGGAATCTACGGCTCCTTACACTAGTCCATTCATCTATCACAAGACAAAATCGCTCACCTTCTTGAATTCGTTCCGGAAGTAGCGCGATGCTTTCACGATTCACTTCATCCGTATATTGGTTAATTATCTCAGTAATTGTTGAAGGAGAACGAGGCAAACACATACCGTCTCTGGACATGGATTTCCGCAAGTATTTACTTTTGCACAGTGCATGTATAGATATGCCATCTACGGCAACTAATCTTGCAACAATCTCTTGGAGAGATTTCGTTTCACGATCGAAACCGAGTTTCTCTTATGTCCAACCAATTTTTTGCTGCTTAGAAGACGAACTGGAGTTTGAAGACTCTAACATGACGTCATGTTTGTGTAAATGACGGCGCAAGCCGCTGGTAGAACCACCCTGATATTTGATCATTGCTGAACATTTTTTGCACTTAGCAGTTCCATTTCCACTTTTATCAAAATACTGCCACGCTGGAGATTTTGAAGCCATGTACGTATAATCTACGTGAACTCGGTAAGATAATGAAAAACAGAACTTCCAAGTAAGTAATCGGATATTTTCCCTGCAACGCTTTCGTGCTCAACCAATCAGAATTAATCTGCACTAATCGATAGTGTTGTTAATATTCGATAATTTAGGTATTCGAATATGTGATTCGAATATCAGCAAATATTCGAATATATTCGAATAATTCTGTCATTAGTGGTTAAGCTGTGCAATTTCTATAAAATTGCGATTTTAATTCAAGCCACGATGCTACAGGAATAAAGGAGAAAATTGTAAAGCAAAATTTATAAACAGAATCTAATTGACTTGAGAAAATTGAAATACGTCGAATATCAGATCAACAGCATCCCGAATTTAAAAGAGAACAATCGCTATTGCATTTCCGAAAATGCAGCATCTTGACAGTATTCGCCGACAATCTATTTCGGTTCAGTGTTATCAGTTGTCCTGCAGCTGAAAATGCTCGTTCACAGGAAACGCTTGAACAAGGTATTGCCAAAAAGTAAATAGCGGCGTGAACAATATTTGGGAAGTCATTCTCATGCTTCTTCCACCACAGCAGGGGATCATCACCGACATCTGCAGAAGGTTCGCGCAAATATGTGTCGAATTGAGTGTTGAGAGATAGATTCTTACTAACTTTGCCACCATCGATACCTGTAGTGTTGACTTTATTGGCAATTTTGCTGCCATACATCATGAAAATATCATCATCCACTTTGCCCTTTTTGCTTGGATTTTCTTGAATTGCTAACTCCTCAGTGCTCTCCTTAACGTCTCCACCGAACTTCTTCAAAGCTTCTCTCATCAATTTGTAGCAACACTTCCGCTCATTTTGCTTTGGGAAAACAAGTTCCTTGAATCGTGGGTCAAGGACAACAGCTATTTGCATGACTTCTAGAGTCGTCGCGGAGTTCATGATCCTAGTTTGAATTCCTTGCAAAACTGAGGATTTAAAGCGCTGTATGGAAATATCATCGTTGGTGATGTCACTACTTAGTGCTAGCAATCAAATTCATAATTACGGGATAAACACTAGACAGAGTATATGATCTTTCAGCACCCATCTTTAATTGATTTATCACGTCGAGGACACGCAAAATGCAAACAAGCTTTTCACACAAATCCCAAAAGTCGGCGTCTGGAATCAAGTCAGTTCTGGATCCATTTGCCAAACAGCTAACAAGTGACGTTTTCATGAGAATAATTGACTCCAACATCTTCAAAGTACTTCCCCAGCGTGTGTGACATTCTTGCACAAGTTTACGTGATGCACATTCGTTCTTGATTGCTTCTTTCTTCAATGACTGCGTTGCGGTGGGTGAATGATGGAAATAGGTAACTTTTTCTCGATATAGTTAGCAAATGTACGATCCATTCCGTCTGATGTAAACCATCTTGTATCGTAAGTTGCAAAGCATGACAAAAGCAGCTAATCCGACCTCTGAAGGGAAGCAGTTCAGACACTGACTTTTTAATGTTGGCTGCATTGTCTGTTACTGCGAATAGGAGCTTCGGCTCCAAGTTCCAATGAGACAAAATTCCACCGATCAATGACGCCAAATTTTCTGAAGTATTCTCGCACCTCAATACAAGTTGAATACCATTCAAACGACTTCACATAAGATACACTCAATCAAGCAAAGGATGCATTTTTGGCAGCTTGTCCAAGTATCTGCACTGATGGCACATACGATCACATTTTTGTCACCTAGTATGTTTTTGAGGATGCCCATTTTTTCCTCATATTTCGAAGTTACGAGCTTCTTCAACGTTTGACGACAAAGCATTTTATAGGTAGAATTCAAGCAGCCAACAAAAGCTCGGAAATGATCGTTATCCACAAGATTTAATGGTTCGTAGGATTTTGTCATGAAATTTATCAATTTCTCTGTGATGTTTTCATTTGTGATGTCGCTTCTTTTTTGACCGGAAGAAAACCGGAAGATACGAGTTTAGGAAACACGGTGCGATGAGACGACAAAGAATCTTCAGACATTGACGAATATTGAGATGATGGATCACTAAGATTGCAAGTAGAGGACTGACTGGACGACGGAGCACACGAAGACACATTTTCAGTGGCAGACACTGAAAACGAAGAGTTGTTAATAAACTCGCGCTCGTAGATATCGTTGTGAATTCTCTGAATATGATTTTTCAAATTGGTAGTAGTTCCAAGATATGACAATACATGACTTCGGTTTACTTTGCATATTGCCTGCTTCCTGTCTTGTGTAAGTGTAAAGTAATTCCACACCAAACTCGTCTTCGGCATCTTGGCAATCACTTAACAAAGCAATGAAGCCGAGGACGGCAGAAGATAGCAGTGGATATCCATGAACTGCTAAAAATAGGAATGATGCTATTGGCTAGCCACGGTTCGAGATGTAGAGTTATCTCGAATGTGTGCTTCTCATACATAGTGTGAGACTGTTCTAAATCTCGCCACAATGACCCAATAATTAAGGTAGTTTAATGATAAGCATCCATGGAGTCAGTGGTAGTCATGGAGATCAGATATGTTGGTAGTCTTCGAAAACTTGCTCGGCATGCTGCGTTAGGGATTCATACCGTGAGTGCATGCCAACAAGCAGTAACAGACAATCGAGGGAGGAACATAGAAATCGCGACATCAGCACGGACGAACTTATCATCAACGATAATAGATGACACACTCTGAGAAGATGCCTACTCCTCGCCGCCAGCATTATGCCATTGCCTTAGTCTCACTTCATTAGACGACACACCTCAAGGGATAATATGTATAGGCTCATAGGATGATACGAGGGGTGATTGAAAAGTTCGCGGCCCGATATAGAAAAAAGCATATTTCGCATACGATACATATTTATTTTTCGACATAATCGCCCCTACAATCAACGCATATAGCCCAACGGTGCTGCAATGCGCGGATCCCTTGCTCATAGAAGTGTGAGTCTTTGGAGTCCAGATACTCCTCAACGGCCTCCATGACGTCACTGTTGGATGCGAAGTGCTGACCACGCTCCAATTTCATTGTTGGGAAGAGATGAAAGTCCGATGGTGCCAGATCAGGAGAATAGGGTGGATGGGAAATGATGTCAAACCCACAACCTTGGATGGCAGACATGGCGGTAGTGGAGGTGTGAGCAGGCGCATTGTCTTGATGGAAAAGCACGCCTTTCGTGAGCTTCCCTCTCCGCTTGATCTTGATCTGCACTCGTAGAAGTTCATGATGGATGATGTTATGGACACACCTTTGTGAAATCTTCAGTTCGAAGGCATTCTTTTGCTCGGTTGTACGGCGATCATCAAGAATAATCTTTTGAACATGATCGATCACATCTTCTGTGCTCACTGTCACTGGTCTTCCACAACGGGGATCATCTTCCAAGCTCTCTCTTCCTTGCTTGAATTCTGAAGCCCACTTCTTGACTGTGGTGTAGGACGGAGCTTTCTCACCAAGTGTTCCAACCATATCATCATGAATCTCCTTTGGTGTGAGTCCTTTCAAGCCGAGATAGCGAATGACAGCTCGATTTGAAACGTGATCCATCTTATGCAACACTTATCTGACTAACTGACTGATAAGTTAGTAACTGAAGTTAAGTAGCTGTGGTTTACCAACAGTTCACCGGATCGACTGATCACTCGTCATGCGCCGTCAGCACATTCCATTGTATCAATCCACATGTGCATAATGGCCTGGCTTTAAGCTTTCTATGTCAGGCCGCGAACTTATCAATCACCCCTCGTATGCATGATATACAAGTCATTAAAAGCATTTCTATGCTTGCACGGTAGCTTCCGATTCGAATATTCGACATGCTGATTCGAATATTCGAATCAGGTTTTCCAATATTCGAATATCATTAACAACACTACTAATCGATGTTTGTTTCATCCTGTCACACACTGCATACACACTATGAACAGTTGTGAATAGTGCTGCGATTTAGCTTCATTGGCTTCCCTGCCTCATCGCTGGCTTCGCTGATGTATCGATAACTCTGCGTCATAGAAATAGAACATAGAATACTTTTATGCTCTGCGTACACTCGGCTATTCAATCTACTGATGACGTTAGCGGAGCTCATGCATTGAGTCAGACCCCAAAATCGTACGCTAAAAATGTTGATTCCATAGTTTTCAATGAATAACAATTTCCCGGGATCCCGCGTAAATTTCCCGGGAAACGGGAATCCCGAAATTGTGCTATTTCCCGGGAAATTCCCGGGAGGAAACCCTAGTTAAGAGATCAAACCCCTGAACGTCAGCTTTGTGTAGTGTTTTTATCTTTTTTGCAGAATTTTCTTCCCTCGAACAACTGCAAGTCATTGTGGAACCCCACGAATAGTCCCACGATTATAATCCTGTGCTAAATTTTCCAGAATATGTAATAATTTTTTGTGAATCAGAGAATAAAATGTTGCAGTGATCATTGTAAGGATGTACAACAAAGATGAAATAACCTTTAAAATTAAAAAGATATCAACATTTAGACATGAAAATCTTGCTTGGAATATGACTAGAAAAGTTACTACAAAAAATCTGGAATTTTACTCAACTGCACTTGGAGAAACCTGGACTTTATTTCAAAATTCCATCAGGATGTTATTGAATGTCATCCTTTTACGTGTATGAGGAACAAAATCCATCATTAAAGTGTGGGCTCAGTGGCACAGTGGTAAGTGCTCGGAAGCGCGAACACTTCTGATCTGCGATAGAGGTTGAACCCCGAAATTTGCTTTCAAAGTCGGCAGGAAAGGTATCCGTTTCACATCGTACCATCTTAAGTCTGGCAATGACAGCACCTTTGAAGCTCCCAGTAGAGGACAGGTGGAATTAAAACTCAACGCCACACGCGCATCGTCAAAGTACAGTGATTTTGCATGTTTTTCGTATATTTATGGTTTTCCAAAGTTTTGAAATCGAACAGAATTATCGCAACTGCTTAATATATAATATGTGTAAAACAAAACTTGATCAACTTGTTATGATGTGCACCTCTAACATAATCATTTCTCTTCAGAAGACAAAACTTCGCATCTCCTCAACCAAATCTACGTCAAACACACCAGATATAGTCGACTCCTGCAAAGTTGTCCCTTCACTCGAAGAATCATCTGGCACGAAGCAGTTGAACCCTTCCCAAGGTAGAACTACAAATGGAGACGGAGATAACACCAACAACAATAGTATTAAAGACCCTTCAAACGCCATTGCAGCTGTCGCCTCTTCAACCAACTCAACTTCCTCGACATCGACCACTACAACGACTGCTGTCACCAGGTCATCTTCATCCTCCGCAAATCGCCTACCCATGCCGTTGCCTCAAACTGGACTGTTACGCGGAGCTCCGAATGCCGTCGCTGCAGCAGCAGCAGCCGCCGCCGCTAACATCAACCCTATTCTGTCGCAATCACATGCTCATATTCCTACTCATCTGCTGTCCACACACATGCAGCCTCATCTCCTGTCAGCGGCAGCTCATCAGCTCTTCGCCCAACATACTCAGCAGCAGCAGCAAACTATGACTCAGCAGCAGCAACAGCAGCAGTTAGCGGCCCTGGCTGCGCGATATGCGAGCACTGGAGTTACACCGTCGCCATATATTCCTCCTCAATGGCTCTACCTGGCGGTCGCTCAGCAGCACGCGCAAGCTCAGCAACAGCAGTCCCCTTATCAGCAGCTACCACAGCCACAGAGTCATGCACAGCATAATATCGTGGGTAAGGCAGCTACTGCCGCAGCTGCTCTACATCAAGCAAACTCTACGCAACAGGTAATCAGTTTCTCTTCTTCTGTTTCTGTTTCTCTTCTATGATTTCATACTTATTCCAAACGATGAGGAAAGTCCGTAAATTTCAGAAGTCTTCATAATACTTTGACTCAAACAAAGTCTTCGTCAGCTGTAGCCGAGCTTGTAAATGTATGTTTTGCTGCTGATAATAGTGAATTGTGTTTCATGAGTATGAAGCAAAGTCGTAAACATCATAAAAGCTGTTGACTATTCAAATTAAAAAATTAACCAACCAAGCTTCTAAAATTTTATCTATCGTCAATTCATCAATTCAAATTTTCGCTGAAAAATCTGCATGATCTCGACACAAAAAATATTCAGAATATGTTAAGTATCCTCTTTTGATGCTTACATTAGCTGTCATATTCTAGGGATGGGAAAAGATTGAGTATTGATATCTCACTCTCACTCACTCATCCCGTTTTACGGCCGTTTTCCTCGCTTGCGCAGGGGTTGGCCGGTCACTCCAGTCGACAGCTGCTTTTTCCAACGAACTCGATCTTTGGCATCCACCCGCGTCAATCCAACTTCTCGCATGTCCTTCTCCACGACTTGGCTCCATGTTGTTCTTGGCCTTCCTCTCTCTCTCTTCTCTCAGGAACTTCGATCTCCATGCACTTCTTCACCCAATCAGCATCATCTTTCCGTAAAACATGTCCCATCCATCTTACTCGACCTCTTCGTACCACTTCTCTCACCGAAACCATACCCATTCGTCTCAACAGCTCATCACTCGGTGCTCGGTCTCTCAGGCTTGCTCCACACATCCATCGCACCATCTTCCGTTCAGTCCGTTCTAGTCTCACCATCTGCTCTTCTGTCATTCCCCACGTTTCACTTCCATAAACCATCACACTTCGAACACAGGCAGCATAGATCTTTCCTTTCACACGCAGCGGTATGTCCCTCTTTCCCAACAGACCCAACAGCTCTCTGAATTTGCGCCACGCACAGCGGGTCCTTGCAATCGATGCAGTGTTTGCACCTCCGTTTCCATCGATGACATCTCCGAGATAACAAAACGATCTTACTCTGTCGATGGTGGCTCCATCTGACAACTTCAGTGTTGTTGTTGGTTGGCGTTTCCTCCACCCTGTGCTTCGCATTTGCTACATCGGAATGTTGCAACATGCTGGTAGCTCCGAAGGGGAACGTGCAACCCAGAGCATCGGCCGTGAATCCAGCCTTCACCCTCAGTGCACTTGATCGAGTTCGTGCCTACGCCTTTTCCACAAATCGCACATGGCCATTTTCCTGATCTTTCTTCTGTGCCACAGCTTCTGCCTGATGCCATCATTTTGGTCTTTGCAATGTTAACTTTCAATCCCTTTGACTCTAAGCATTCTTTCCACCGGCATACTTTCTCTCTTAAACCATCAATGCTTTCAGCCACCAAAACCAAATCATCCGCGTATAGCATCTCCCATGGTAGACCTTCTCTGACTTCGCTTGTCAAGACTTCCATTACGGCCACAAACAAGAAAGGACTCAGCACAGAACCTTGATGCACACCCACTCCAACATCGAATTCTTCGCTAACTCCTGTGCTTCGTTTTCACAACTGTTCTCGCTCTCTCATACATTGACATCACCGCATTTACAAGACACTCCTCGACTGCCAGCTTCCTCAGAGCCCATCTAACCACCTCTCTCGGCACACGATCGAAAGCCTTTTCGAGATCTACGAAGGCATAAAACAGTTCTTTCTTCTTGTCTATATACTTTTCCTGCAGCTGTCGAACCACGAAGATAGCATCAGTCGTACCCTTGCCAGGCATGAAACCCATTTGCATGCTGTCGATGTTCACCCTTTCTCTCAGTTTTCGTTCCAATACCCGCTCAAGCACCTTCATTCCATGTTCCAGGAACTTGATCGCTCGATATGACCCACATTCAAGTGGATCACCTTTCCCTTTGTAAATAGGTATTATAGTGCTCAGGGTCCAGTCGTTTGGGATTCTTCCCGAGCTCGCGACAAGGTTACAGATGTCCGTCATCATTCTTACTCCTTTCTTTCCAGCGGCGCGTAACATTTCACTGACAACCCCCGTCGGGCCAGCTGCTTTCCTCACTTTCATTTCATCGATCGCCTTCTCAACCTCCACTTCTGTGATATACTCCATTGGGCCTTCGACCAGATCAGCAGTCACCATCCCATCCCAAACATTCTCCTCGTTCAGCAAACTCTCCATGTACAGCTTCCACCTATCACCATAGCAGGATCTACGACAACATTTCCACCTTCGTCTTTCAGACAGTTCACTCCAGTGACATCTCTGCTCTCTTTCACCAACTGCTTTGCAATCCTGAATACCTGTCGTTGTCCTTCGGTTGTATGCAGCTGTTCTGTGATGTTGCTTCTCTCTTGATGTTGTGCGCGCGCCACGGATCTTTTTGCTTCCTTCTTTGCAGCCACGTACGCAAGATGCATTGATTCTTCATCAGTCGTGCCTTTCGCCTGACACCAAGCCTTGAACTTTGCTCTCTTGTCGTTTATCATCTCTTCTTTGTTCCACCACCAGGTCTCCCTATGTCTTTTGGGTGCTCTTGTCCATCCACCTGGTCCCCCGCTTTCAACAGGGCTTCTCGCGCCTTCTGCCATGCAGTGTCTGTGTCGATACAGTCCCATGTGTCCATATCCACGCATTGTTCGAACTTTCTTCTTACTTCATCATCCTTTAATTTCCATATCTTCATCTTAGGTTGAAATCCTCCATGCTTCTTCTTCACCGCTCCTTCCATCTTTAGATCGACACATAAGGCGATGTTGTGCCACTGCTTCCTCCCCAGGAAAGGCCTTCGCGTCTTTCAGGAACTTTCTGTCCCTGTTTCGTATCAGCAGGTAATCCAAGGTAGTATATGTACCACCCGAAGAGTAGGTCTTCAGCTTCTCATTGGACTTTTCGAAGTGAGTATTGCAAACGATCATTTCCATAGACTCAGCGCATTCTAGGATTCTTTCGCCTTCACCATTTCTCTCTCCAAATCCATGCCCGCCGTGCACACCTTCATACCCATCGCAGGCTTTTACAACGTGCCCATTCAGATCACCACCAAAAACTATCATCTCTGTTCTATTCAATCCAATCAACACATCTTGCACTCTGTCCCAGAACTCATCCTTTTCTTCAGTACTTCTACCGACTTGTGGCGCATAGCCAGAGATCACATTAACCAAGCACTTTCCGATCACCAGCTTTACCAACATAAGTCTTTCACTGTAGCGTTCAACAACAACGACTTTGTCAACAAGCTCTTCAGATAGGAGAACACCAACCCCGTGCTGTCCATCAGCCCGTCCTTGCCAAAAGAATTTATACTTGCAGGATCGCCCCTTCAGCAGCCTCGCACTTGCACCCCTCCAACGCGTTTCCTGCACACAACAGACATCAATCTTCCGTCTCGTCAGCGTTTCAACGACTTCTGCAGACCTTCCAGACATGCTTCCACCATTCCACGAACCAAAACGTACAAACCGGGCTTTGTTCCGAACCTCAGGCGTGCAGCCATCATTTTTGGGAGTAAACCCGCCGTCACATCGCCCGAGTCCCTCATCTTCAGTTTTAACGAGAGGAGAAGAGGACCCCCACAGGGTATTTCGGGCTGTACCCCGCCCATGCTTTGCAACTGTCATATTGAAGATTTGAATGAAGTCCGGTTTTACGGCCGGATGCCCTTCCTGACGCCAACCTTGTAAGGATATTCTACACCTCAGTGCAGAACCATTGAAGCAGTACAAACTTACCGGTGGATGCCACCAGACGCAGAGGTTTGACTGACCAGGTCGCCGCCAGTTACTGGACAGTCGCTTCCTGGATTTGTTGGGGGGGGGGGTGAGTCGGGGGTTCAAGCTAGTGAGAAAATGATGTGCGTGGCTCTTTGATCTTCGTCGCCGTTGGTCTTCACCTTGGTTATTTAGACCAAGGCTCTTCTGGGCTTAAACCGGCCCGACTCGGTGGGTTATTTGGTTACTATCGGAGTAATCCAGGGGGCGAGACCTGCAACCGATAGCATCCAGGGGGCACGACCTACAAGCGCCACCAAGCAGGTAGTCCGAAAGGGGGTCGACACCTGGACCTTAAGAACACGTGGACGTGACAACCCAACCACATTGATATCCACTTAAGAATTCCAGCTTACCATCATTCCGTCTGGAATGGTTGCAGAAATTTCCTGGAAAACGGAATGAATACACTCGCTACTTAGTGCCTATAAAGTTCTATATACTCGTCCCTTGTATCTTTTTTTCGTAACCCGTCATAAGCCATCATGTGCCATTATGAATGTACAAATATGCTTTACAATAACCACATTACAAACCCCATTGCTAAGATCTCATCTTTATAAAATTGAAAATTGTGATCGAATGTCTCTTGAAAAATCGGAGGAAACACTAAAAGGCGGAATTGGTATTGCATGCTAAGCATTAATAAGATTTCCCCTTGTCTTCCATATGTAGGCCTGTTTGTTTGATGTTCATTATGATGAATATCTCCAAGTCATCAGTCAAGATGATAGGATCGAAGCATAACACTTATAAGTATGTAAATCAGGCTATAGTGATTAAGGCTATTCAATGTAACTTTCCTTTCTGTCGGCATAATTTGAGTGATCCCTATGTTTTTAAATTTATTTTGTGGAAAGTTGAGTATCATATCATTTTTCGATGGTTGTCAGTTGACACCTTGTACTGCAGAAAGCTTAGACAATTTAAAGTTGGAGTGATTATATGAAATGATTGACTGCACCCGTCGAAATTCCAATAATAACTTAATTGAAATGAAAACAAATGTCACTTTTCATGGCCATGCCGCTTCTCCTAGTAAATTTACATGCGGAATGAAATTGCATCAGACATTTGGACAGAATGTGAACATAACTTTGACTCACGAAGGCACAGAGATATGGACAATGGCAGATGACAACAACAATGAAGCATTTTAAAATCAAAATGAAGCAGAACCAACCGGGACGGATCAAAAGATAGAAGTAAAAATAAATGTATAAATCACAATTATCAGAAATCAGAAGAAAAAAAGATTTGTCCTGGACCTCGCCCTTCAATTACATGATGATTTCCTTGATGCAATAATCTGATTTTGGAAGATTATATCTTGTGTTGAGGGACGTCTCTACATTTTGGTCATGACATAACAGCACAACAGTTAGTAGCAGCAAGACGTGCAATCAATAGTCCGTTCACTAGAAATCTTGTTAGCTTTTGCTGTATTTAGGCCTTGCGATATAGCTGTTTCATCGTGATGTTTGAGCAGGTTCACGTCAATTGTTTTAGGAGGTCGTGTAGTAATTTAATTAAGCTTACGGTCAGCGTTAATATCTCGATATCTCGTTGCAGGCTATACTTTGGGCTTTACTATTGCTGATGGCCAGTGTTAACGATGGTGCATTTATTGACGTGTCCACTATATTTGCTGAATTTCCCATTTCATTGGGCGAATGAGAAATTCTTTTTTCAGCGATTTTGCATTGAAAAATTTCCAGTGTATTTTAGATAACACCGTCAATTTTTAGCAATCCATGCAATTTCTTACAGCCTGGGTCAAGCTGTTAAACTCGGACTAAGCCCAAAAATCGCAAATTTAGCCCGGGCTGCTTACCCTACTCGTTAGTCCAGGACTAGTGTCCGTAGATGCATGTTATTCCCCGAGTAGTGATTTAAGTTAGCTCATTCATTTAAACAAACACGTCTGATTGATTAATCGGGTATTTTTTCAGGACTTATTTTTGACTAATTGTTCTCTTTCTAGGTCTATCGTTGGTTTCGTGCATGGGTATGTTCGTTTCCGTTGATGTTTTGAATTCTCTAATTTAATTCTTAAAAAGAGTCTTTCATGCTTCTCCCAGTTTCTTATTTTTATCAATGAAGAAGGATATTAGTATATCTGTTGCTCACAATTCAGTATTCCTGTATCGACGAAAAGTGACACTTATTGACGCATTTGTTTATTAGGCAATGAATGATTTTTTGATCATTTCAATCTTCGTATCCGTATAACTGCTTATGTCAACTCACATTAGTCGCCAACGCTTGGTCTCCTTAAAACACTCGAAATCCAAAAAAAAATGAAACTTATACGAAATTCAGCCACTGTGTGCTACGAGTAGTAAGTGGGAAAACAGTCGCTCATCGTTAGGAATGGTTCATGGCATTGTGCTTTTGTTTCATATCGTTTAAATAAATTGAGAGTTGTTGCAAGATGGGATATTGGAAAATGAACGCGCATGTGTTTTCAGTGTGAAATTTAGTCGAGGAGTTTCAGTACGTTTAAATTGAAATTTTGCAACATACTTCGGATGATTATTATGACAGTGATTGGACATTTGTCATGATTTGTAACTCAATAGTATATTTCGTTACTAGATTGAACGCCTATAAAAGTTAAGATCTCACAGGAAACAAATTACCAGGGTCCTTCCGTTTTCCGAAATGAAATGACTTGATCATTGTTTGGAATTACTTTATATTTAATTTATGAAGACATGCCGCTGAGTAGACTAGCGAATATTGTATCCGTCAGCACCGAGATGTTTAGTTTACATGGAGAAGCAAGAACAAATCAGATAGATAAAGGTTTGATGAAATGATGGTTTGATGAATCTCTGTATCCTTCCTTCTTTGGTCAAAAATTATCTTAACTATTCAGAATTTTATATTTACATGTATGTATTTTTCTGTCAGCTATTGAGAGGGACAAATATTTCACACGGCTGATTGATATTCAACAGATGTAATTTTTACTGATGTGTGCATTTTCTACGTTATTTGTTGGTACTAACATCAGTATTTTTACCTCGTTTTTTTCTTGTTGATATTCAGCTGTTGACTTGAGTGATATCACCTTAGAAAGTTTTCTTTCAGTCAAATGCAACTGCAGCCAAAGTATGCATAAAACAGACCAACACAACTCAGCCTTCCAACTCCTCTACGAAAATAAATCTGTCAAGTGATGATGATACTGGCGATGATTTAAATGGTGAGTGTTATATAAGCGCCTATCTTAACTCGAACCGTTCCCCCGATTTATGACGACACATCATTAGTTTTGTACAGACTTGTATAATTGGAACTGCATTTACAGTAATTAGTAATTATTAGCAATTAATCATCTGATGAGTTATTTGTTATTGTAATCAATTGCATTTTTATCCATGCAATTGAGAGGCAGTTGCCATTGTTATCGAGAAGTTACAGTCAGTAGTGCTAAATGTTCATAAAGCCAAGAAGTGTTCAAATGACATCGATAACGCGTTGTCATACTTGGACATGTACCCGTTGTACAGCTACCGGCAATTCCGTTTTAAAAGCCAAACAACGAAACGAACTGTCAAAATCAAGTACCGATGTTATGATTTACTCTCCCCCCTCCCGAATTCGCATCTGTGATCGGAACACATAAACAGAAAGCTAACATAAATTCCTCCTTGGATAAGTAAAAGATCATGATTTCTTCAAGATGCGCCTCATTGAATTATTAATTAAACTTGAATTTTAGAATGGGTGTCAGTGCAAGCTTAATAAAGTCTCCCAGAATCAACAAGCCTCAGCATATTATATTCAGTTCGACTTGAATCAGATAAGTAAGACGAAAACATTTATGGAAAGAAGATAAGGCGGTTATCTAACATCAACGCTACAAGCTGTTTTTTTTCCGAGGAGCAATCGTAATCAATTTATGAATATCCGTCTGAAGAAAACAAATGATGGGAAAGCGTATAGTGTAACACTGGCAATATTCTAGAGAGATTGTATAAAAATGGAGTAATTTGAAATTGTAATCAATTACATTTCATGTGCAATTGACACAAGTCTGGCTTTTGGATGATTGAACTTAGTACCTTTCCTTCACTCCGTCAGTTTTCCTAGTCTATTAAGTAAGAATGAAATTAAATCAACTTAAATGTTTAAAGGGCTTCACAATAAAATGAACCAAAACGGATGATGACTTAAGTGGTGACTTAGTCGGACTTGGTGAGGAAAACGACAATGAAAATCTTAAGTACTGCTACATTTTGTTTCCATATCAATGTGTACATTTCTTTTTAAGGAAGAAGACAGAATGATGAAAAGCGCATACTAAATAAAAAAGCACATTCATAAGAACCCTTTAAAATCTTTCAGTAAATTTCTTTTCCCCAGTCAACAGGCAAGTCAGCCGATATCCATAAACTACGAATTCGATGTCAAGAATACTTTATTCATCCAACGCTGCGGTAGAATTTAGAAGTGCTTCATGGTGCTTCAAGATGAAATGTTACCTATGTCCAACACGCTTGCCCTGCTTCTGCTGCTATGCCGGCAACTTATTAAAGAATTAAGTTTTTTGAAATTTTAAGCGCCTATTAGTTTCTTTCTGCTGGCCCGTTATTTGCGACTCTAGAAGAAGTCCCTCATATGTTAAAAAACTTGAAGAAAAAACTTGAAAGGCTCGTCTCGTTGGGCCATACAATTGTAAATGTGATTTTCATCAAATGCTTGATAACATCTGTACACGACTGATTCGTAAAGTTTCTTCTTCTAGTTTTTTCTGCCAAGCCATCCTTTATCTGAATTTTCATTGTCCAGATCCCCCTGATTCCCCAAATCAGATTCCGGAGAAAAAATTGTTATGCTTCAACGAGGATCGTCTGTTACAACAACAACAATATTAAGTATTCGAAATTTTCATGATTTGTGAACCATGCCATATACCGCTCGTTGTATTGGTGAATAAAGTCTCTTTATTATATTATATTATATTATATGGTTAAAATTACAGTTCTTTTGAAAAATCATAAAATTATATATTTCACCCTGATTCAATGTGTGTTGTTTTTGGACAGACAAACGTGCTAATTTTATATTGTGTAATGTATTGGATATACAGCATATTTCAATATATCAGATTTGGCAATACCCATAAGGTTGCTATGTTCTTGCTTATGAATATGAGTTGACAGATCGTATTCGAAGAGTTATCAATTGCGCTCTGAGGAATGGTATCCACTCTTCGGTGACCACGATGCATTGTAAGTTTTTCTGAAAGTTAACACCCGCCTTTTTGATACTTTCCTCCCTCCAGATCCAATCGCACATGTTCGATTAGACTAAGATCTAACAGGGTTCGTGGATTTCCTGGGAAACCGAGCATCTTCCTGGAAACCTGAGAAATTGTCCTGAGGGAGGAAGCAATGGACGCTTACGTATTATGGACTTTGTGGTGTAGACAGTGTCCTCATTAAGCCAAGTTGTGAAAACCCTGATTTGCGATGATCAAGAAGTCAAAAGTTAAAAGATATCTTTTGTAATCAGTCGACTAATAAACTAAACGCTCAGAAAATCTCTATTATTTCAAGATTTTAGCGTGTGAAGTCTTATAGCAAATCTTGGATTTGATTTGACCAGAGTTGTTGCTCTGAATTTTAATTTCTGCATTTTTCTGAATGCCAACATTTTTCTCTGCAGCTCACTGTGACATCATGAAGACGCTGTCTGAATCCGATATTCGAAGCTCCGCATCAGCAACAGTACCATTTACTACTGAGGAGAAGAACAGTCGTCACTCGTCACATTCGACACCCAGTCGGGGCTCACATCGACATGGTAGCAGCACCGCGGACAAGAAGCGAGAAACTGTTTTGAGTGATTCAGAATCAGAAGTAAACTCGAACAGAAAGGAGGATGTCAATCAAACTAGTCGTGCTACGATGCAAAGCAAATCAACTCAATCAGATTACTCTCCCTTACGGTCGGCTAATGGTGGAAGTAGTGGATTTACATTAGTACCACCTCAACGTATTGCTCCCCCAATGCAATCATCAATTTCAGCAGTGAATAACCTGTTCAGACTGCCCCCAGGTTATTCCCCGAGCCTTCCTCCATCCATGCGAATCCATCAAAATAGTTCCAATAGCTCGGAAAATGGCACCGAATCTAGTAGTGGACTTAGTAAGTGGTTTGGCACTGATGTTATTGGGAGTCATCGATTAGTTGGTGTCCCCCAGATGCATGGTGCCCAAGACTTACCTACTCGACTTACCACAGTTGAAGATATAGAGAAGCGTTGATTTGCATCAATTGCTACTTTTATGCTATATACGGATTATCGGTCACTCTATTCTACGCATACATATTGCGCTGAAGTGATTCTATTTGATTTTAATGTCTGCTTGAAATAAGCGAGTTGCAGATAATTCAGTGCATTTAGTTTTCTCATTTAGGTTGTTTTCTTCACGGTTCCCACGTGAGATAGGAGAGTTTTCATGTCTGACCAATGCGTCCACATGATTTTGTTATTTTCTTTAAGCCAATCTTCTCGTGAACACGTAATTTTCAGTATTGAAGTTGTGCATTTCGTGTCATGCAACTCATTTCACATAATCGTTAACCAAATTTATTGCAAGGCCCACGAAATGGTTGATGGTTTGTGGAAGCAGGCTGATGCCTCATCGTCAGATGCGAAATAGAGAATATTTCGCGTCAATATCATATCGCTCTCATGAACATAACATGCGATTCTATATTGTATTTTGTAAAAACATATTTTTCTATCAAAATAGTGAATCTCTTCCCTGGCTTTCAAACATTGCCCTACGTCCACAAGCTACAGTCAATTTTTGGCAGTTGGCCCTTTTTATTGTGTTCTTTTGTGTTAGATAGAATTATCAATTCCTCCCGTTTTGTATATAAGTAAGAAGTAAATATACAGATGACATGTTAAACGTTTTCTACTGTTTGAGAGCTGTTATTTTGTAAAGAAACGATTCCGATGTCCGATGTAAATGAAAAGTGGATGAAATTGGAGATATTTCAATTATTTGATATTTTTGTATCGAATGTTCCAGTTTGGCATCATCCTATTTCTCTGTATTTCCTGAAATTCATTCATTTGAAAAGCCTACGCATTGTGTTTTGTCTATAAGCATAAACATGAGGCAAAAACTAATGAATTTACCTAAATCTGAATGTATTGCTTTTATTTTGTCGGCACATCATGGGAATCTAAGGCTACTAATATTAAATTAAACAATTTATGGCTGGTAACCGGCATTTCCATGGGATTTGAAATTAGAGGTTGTGAAAAGATTTTTCCACATAGTTTCAAATTAACAATCAAGAAATACATGTTACGCTCGTAGCATTTCTAAACTGTGATCAGATCTCTTTCTTAACAATGTGGAAGGAATATCACGATTGTTGGAAATTAATTCTAGCCATCACCTTTAAAGCTGAAAATGCCTATTTCCAGCAGATCCATCTTTAATGGGATCAATAGCCTGGGTGTCAGAAACAAATTGGCCGATAAAAGAAATATTGTCTGAGAAGTATAGGATCGTGGACTGGAATAGTTACAATTTTGATTTCAGTCCATAAAACAACTGATAAAGTCAGTCGTATTTTTGTATGTAATTATTTATGCCATGTATCCCTTGCTGTTATACGTGATACTAAATACATATATTGATGTGCCTGAAAAATGGAAAATGAGTGAAGTTCTTCAAATAAAGTCAATTTCAAACAAGTTACACCTGTATCAGCTCCTGTTCCAGCTAGTCAGCCGGGTCGGGTACATGTGTCATGCTTCTCCAACGTCAAGCTACAACTGTTTGTAAAGTAAAAATGGCTGAAATCAATTTTGATAAATCCAGATGCAAAAGTGCCGTACAGCAAAGGCACCTCAGTACTTTTCCTTAGGCATGACTTAGGATGGCTTATTCATAAGTTGAGTACAATTTCTGCACGGAATTACCTATGTGGACAATAATCTCATCGGTGTAGCCTACTCCTGTTGCCGCCTCGACCAACGCCGTTCGACGCAAAGTTGCCCATTTATCTTAGCTAATATTTACTTAAGTAATTCATTGTTATGGTTTTTAATTCTGAGATAGCGATCTTTCACATATTATTCAGGTCACAGTTCCATTAGTTTTACCTCATGATATCACTAGTGGACGAAATTGCGGAAATATTGTAATATATCTTCATCAATTTTTGACAATAGATTACAAATGAGTTTATTGCAATTTTTGTGTTGGCTAATTTGTTTATTTTCTATATATTTTATAATTTATGGAAGCACACAATTCTAATTTATTATATACACAACTCCGAAAATATTAAGCATGCAACGTTCTGAAGTATAACATACAGGGTACGTACAGTCTCGCAATAAAAATTAAATTGCTGTATACACGCGACTATATCGCGATCAATGTCATTTACCACGGAATATTCCATGATTTTTGGTAACGGCAACATGTAATTTTGGTATCATTCATCTCCTTATCACATTCTATTCATTTCTGTGTCATCGGTATCCCCTGTCATTTAGTGGCTCCTAAGTTATCGCTGTATTTCAGTCCCTTGATTACTCCATTATCTAATCACGTGATTCGTTGTTTAGTGATTACAATAGCTTAGTTTCATTGGCGTGCTTCTATCAACACGCAGCTGCAGTGTGCTTTTGTCTCGTGATCTGGATTCATCTCTCTGTCCGATTTCTCTGCTGTTGAGAGTGCTGTAGCTTGGCGTATTGTGCCAAGTCAGATTTCTATGTAATTCTCTCTCCAGAATTGCATCCCTCTTCGATTTCTTTGCTGATCACGCGCGTTTATAGATATCAAATTTCTTCAAAAAGATAGAGCGGCGCAGTAGTGTAGTAGTACCGTGTTAGACTTGCCAACCTCATTCATCGAGTTCAAATCCTGCTCTAATTCTATTTTTCTTTTTGTTGTTTTGTGTGGTAGTTCACAGTCCTTCTATGATAATAGCATATAATTAGCTAGTGTTGAGCTCTTACACTGTTTACTCTCTACCGTTCGTTTTTTTGTATTATGCCATCTATCCACCGCATAAGTGTGGGGCCGTTAGTGTGCATGTAGCTTGGCGTGTTGTTTTAGAACCAGCGCATATTTTTCCCATCCATCCTAATTCGGTAACTGCAGGGTCTGAGTGTGGGCTTAGCCTACTATTATACCTTCTTTGTTGTGACTGAAATCTCTGAGTGTGACTCCTTTCTTATTGTAGTTAATTCCTTTTTTCCCTCTTCGCATAATGCCTAGAACGGCTAAAGATTCCAAGAGTCAAGCTTCCTCTGATCTTCTCCCTGGTAGATCTACGTGTTGGTGTAATCAGCTTTCCAACTCAACAGAGATTGAGTGTTCCAACTGTCGATCTTGGATTC
Organism: Prostheceraeus crozeri; assembly: GCA_907163375.1. Taxonomy (NCBI): domain Eukaryota; kingdom Metazoa; phylum Platyhelminthes; order Polycladida; family Euryleptidae; genus Prostheceraeus; species Prostheceraeus crozeri. The sequence goes on along the minus strand of CAJQUW010014077.1, from coordinate 305,459 downwards.
ATTACCTCTGTCTGGGTCTTTCCTTCCGCCAGCTCTCCTATGTTATCAATGACGATCCTGGCCTCTATCTCTGTAAATCTTGTTGTCTCTCTCCAGAAGTTGACTCCATCAAGACCAAGTTACTGGCCGGTTTCCCGTCTGATGAGCATGTGTATTGCTTTGACGAGGATTGGTTCACTGTTGCCAATTTAACTAATCCTCCTGTTTGCCAGACTCAGGATGTTTCTCACAGTTGTGTTAGTTCCAAAGGAAATTTCTCCCAGTTCAGACAGTCCTCCATTGCTTTCGAAATTTCAAGAAATGGAGAAAACATTTTCGACTCTGACATTGAAGCTGGAATCCATGATAGCCATGATCTCTACTTCCCTCCACGAGAATACAGCTGATAAATCTCCCAGCATTCATTGGCCTGCTCCTCTTCCCCCCGTTTCTTCCTCCCAGTTTTACACCGGTAATTTTCCTCCTCTCTCCTCAATAGATGTCCCTGTTGATCGCTCACCTGGTGCTTTTCAAGGTCCAGCTCTATCGAATCATGTATCGAATCCCACTCCGCCTATCTCAACTTCCCGGATGCCTGTCTTTCCCGTGAGACAGACCGGTTCGATCCCGTCCGTCCCTCCAGACTCTGGAATCTACATGCCAAATGAGCTCATCCTGACAAATTTTCCTGATGATAAGGATCTGTCTTTCGGTATATCTTCAGTCATTCAGTCTATTAGAAACAGTTCTCCTTCCTCGTCATGTCCTCAACCAACTGATGTTATCCGTATTGTCAAGCCGAAAGTCAATTCTCATAGACTGGTCAGGCTGATTTATAAATCTGCTTTCGACGCAAAGCTTTTCAAATCAGCTTTCTCTTCCGCTTCTCCCCTTCTTTGTGATTCAAGCCAGGTTCGCATTCGATCAAGCCTTTCGCCTTCAGGACAAGCTCTCCGTCGGTACTGCTTCGAACTGAATAAACAAGCTTCCAAGAGCGACAATGGCTCTTCTTGTGAGAGTTTTAGTCTACGGGACTCCGGGGTTATTTGGCGCTTCGCTCGCAGAGATGATGGTAGCTGGCAAAGAGACTCCTCTTGGTTTGATCGTACTTATTCAAAAAACTGAAGAGCCCTAACCTTGCACTTAAGTTTCTTAACTTGAATGCTCGCAGCATTGTCAACAAGCTTCACATTTTTCATTCCTATATCTCTGACCTCCAACCAGATATTATCTCTGTCACTGAAACTTGGGCAAATAAAAATTTTAATGATGCTTTATTTCAAATTTCAGGCTTTAAATTATTCATATCTGATCGTCGCAGTGGTAGTCGCGGTGGTGGTGTTTGCCTTTACATTAAGGACTCACTTCAGTCTTGTGCTTTGGATGTCGCTAACAGCTTGAACTTCGGTGATTGTGTTTGGGCTGAAGTTTATCTTCAGAATAAATCTTCCATTCTTGTAGGTGTGGTTTATCGTCCTCCTAATTCATCAGTAGCTAATGACAGTGTCCTATTCAAGCTCTTCCATGAAGCCTCCTCCTTTCCCCATCAGTTTAAGCTAATAAGTGGCGATTTTAATTTCCCCCACATTGACTGGGAGACACTTTCTTCCAACAAAGACTCTGAAGATTTTCTTGTTTGCACTGTTGAGTCAGGGTTCTACCAAACTGTCTTTGAACCTACACGCGAAGAGCATATATTGGATTTATTATTCTGCTCCACTCCTGATCTTGTTACCCGCGTTGATGTAATTGAACCTCTAGCCTCTTCACAATATGGTCTTGGCTGAACTGGCTTTTTCTGCTAAAAGAAAACCAATTTCTTCCAAGTCGACTCCTCGTTATAATTTTAAGCAGGCTGATTGGGACTTGTACCGTTCCATTCTCGCTTCCAATAACTGGGAAAGTTGCCTCCAGCACAAAGATGTGAATGAGATATGGGCTTCTTTTCAATCCGCTATTCACGGTGCTTTATCGTCAGCAGTTCCAACCATGAATTATCTTCAAAGTAACAGACCTCCTTGGGATTCTCCAGAAATTCGTTCTTTAAAACTACACCGCAGAAGGGCGGAACGTATCTCCCTTGACACCGGATCAGAAGAGGCTAGACGTTTGCGCAATCATACATCTAACCTCTTGAAACAAGCAATCCGCAGATCTATTTACAATTTTGAATCATCTTTGGCTAACAGTGACAATCCCAAGCGATTCTGGAACTATGTAAAATCTAACCAAAAGGTTCGATCCACCGTTGGTCCGCTTGTTGACCCGTCCACTGACCGAGTAGTGTATGATCCCCTACACTCAGCTACTATTCTTGGTGATTCCTACAAATCTGCTTTCACCTCTGAGTCTCTTCCCATACCTGCTGTTCATGCACAAACTGATCACTGCCTCGCTGATGTAGTCTTCACACCTGATAGAATTCGCTTCCACCTATCACATAAGAAGAATTTCTCCTCCCCTGGCCCTGATGGCATTCAATATATCTGCTACAAACAAGGTGCTTTTGTTCTGCTTCCACTTCTTGCTCGCCTTTTCCAGATCTTTTTTGAGCTGGGGAATATCCCGCTAGTCTGGAAGCACGCTCTGGTTACTCCTATACATAAGAAAGGTTGTCGCAAGAAGGCAGAGAATTAGCGTCCGGTCAGCCTGACTTGTACTGCCTCCAAATTGATGGAGTCGATTGTTCGCGATCACCTGTGGCAGTTCTGGAACCAATATGATATAATCAAGCGCTCTCAATTTGGTTTTCGATCCAATTCGTCTAGTACCCACCAGCTCTTAGAATTCCTCGAGGATTTAACATCTGTTGTGGATCGCGGTCAGTGGGCTGACGTCGCATCTATCTTGATTTTGAAAAAGCGTTCAATTCAGTCCCTCACTTTCGTCTCCTCTCGAAATTGACTTCCTTGGGCATTGGAGGGAGACTTCTATGTTTTCTGAAAGCTTTTCTTGAGGATAGAACTGAGAGTGTTGTCGTGGATGGTGTGCATTCTTCCCCCTATAGCATGATTTCTGGTGTCCCCCAGGGATCCGTTTTAGGCCCAGATCTGTTTGTCGCCTTTATTAATGACATTGATGACACCTTGACAAACTCTTCTTTATTGAAATATGCTGATGATGTAAAACTGTACTCCGAAATCAAGCGCACTGATCCCCTGAAAGCCAAAGAACTTTTGCAAGCTGACCTCAACGCTGTAACCACCTGATCGAAGAAATGGCAGCTATCGCTCAATCCCCAAAAGTGCTCCATTCTACACTTTGGATTTCGCAATCCTGCCTCGGACTACCGTCTAGATGGAAGTTTCCTGAATAATTCCAAGTGTGTCAAAGACCTTGGAGTTCTGATTTCAAAAGACCTAAAATTCTCTCGGCACATTCTGACCTGTGTTCAGAAAGCGAATCGCATTGTATCTGCCATCCTCAGGACATTCGTCTCTCGAGACGCCGATCTGCTTATTCGTCTCTTCAAGACACTGGTCCGCCCTCACCTCGAATCCCAGTCTGGAATCCTTCCCTGAATAAAGACATTCTGGCTATTGAACGTGTACAACGTCGATTCACCAAAAGCATCCGTGGTCTATCCTCGTTGCCCTACGAAGAAAGACTGAGAGCTCTGAAACTCCCAACACTACAATGTCGTCGTCGGATTATGGACCTTACAACCGTGTTCAAAATATGTAAACACCTTACTCCAAGTGATCCTAATTCCTTCTTCACCTTTAGTGTTTCCCGAACCCGTGGACATAACTACAAAATTTTCCGCCACCCAACAAATCTGAATTGTCGACTATCCTCCTTTTCCCACCGCATTATAGATGACTGGAACCGCCTCCCCGACGATATTGTGAACAGTGAAACGGTGAAACAGTTTAAACGAAAGCTTTTTATGTTTTATTGTAACTTCTAATTGTTCCCTCCTGAATGTATTTCCTGTGTTGCCTTGGTGCTCCTTGCACTTATTGGTGTACTAAATAAATAAATAAATAAATTAGACATAAACCGGTACACCAAAACATTCGGAGACACTGACATATGAGTCGCGTTATAAAAATCTAACGGCTTACCTTCATAACCAGGATGACGCGTGAAGTCGATTTTGTCAACCATCATCTAATATAGCTTGAACATTATTTCTTAATCAGCGGATGGAGAAACATTCGGATTCAAGTAGAGAATCATCAAAAAGAGATCGCATTCGCCTCAAACATGAAATATACCTATTAGCCAAGCGCAATGGTGCTGCTTTCCAGAACTGCCGATATGTTAAGATTCGTTTCAGTGATTGGAAGGTTTCATTCCAGGACCTCATGTGATGTTTCATTTTATTTGTCTGTATTCTTCGCCCCCCCCCCCACATTTTCCGATGTTTCCAAATTCATCGAATTTCGTCAAACTAATTAGTCACATTGGATTTAGAACAGACTTGATCTGTCAATGAGTGATAGCACAACAGCACTAAGAAGTATTACTTGACTCCTGGGATGATGGATTGGTACCTTCGATACTTAGAATACACTGTGATCATGAACTTCGTCGGAATGTTGTTTCTACTGCATCTACACAGTAAACGCCGAAGCAAGTGCTGTGAATTTTCCACAAACCAGACGAATTTTACACACTCAAAACTTTTTTACTAACACTAACTTGCTGAAATAGATCTCGTCGATGAACGTTCGCGTGATAACGATGATTGGGGCTGTTGAGGCAGTGAAATCAGTGGAAATTCGTCATCGGATTCTTCCTTTGATGCACTTGAGGATACATCTTTGTCGGATTCAACAATTTCCTCGTCTTTGGGAATAGCTAGACCAAATAGTTTGACGTAGCTATTTGCGATGCACGGCTCTTTGGTGGCATGATTTTCGTAGTAAAGCATATTCACCCAAAAAAATTTCACTTACTCGCAGCAGCTCCAAAATTTCAGTTAGACTAAGCATAATTCATCGATAGGCTATGTCTAACAATACGAAACAAATATTTCATAGTGATTTCTAAATGATTTCTTTTTGATTACCATCCACATGCCTGTTTCTTCTGTCACGTGACTATAATGATTGCGTATGAATGAAGTGAAGCTGTACAGCGAGTTCAGAGATGCAGAGCCTGACCCAATGAAACAGGACCTATCGATTTAGATTGCTTAATCTTCTAAGTTTGCTGGAGATGCGATGAACGGGAATTTTCAGTAGAGCTGCGAGAACTTATTGAATGGGCGGAGAATCTCATGTAGTCTATCTGTTGAAAAGCAAAATCAGCCTCATGTGCTTTTCTATGTCATGAATATCTTCAGAATGTTCAAATTGTCGCGATTCAATCAAATTTTAAGAATCCCATCGACATGTCAAACTCTTTTTGTCCACATCAGAGTATGATTGACTTCTGCATGCCAGTGTGAAAACTTGACCATATGATCCTAGAAACATCTCCACGAAAACTTCGCCTGACGGGTTGGCAAGAAAAATTCGACTTTTGCCTCGAAACGACCATCAGGGCTCATTGGATAATCTGGTAAATGGCAAAATAAGATGAAGATGCGACCTACTCATGCAGCATCACCCCGCGAGAAAATAAGTCCGCGGACCCTCGAGGGCCGGACCACAGCTAAAAGACGAGGGCGAGTCCCTCGAAAAGTCGTCAAAAAGTCGAGGGCCAGCCCTTGACTTTCCAAAAAAAATGCCACCCCCCTCGTACGATTGTAGCTGTCCTCGAAGCCTTGCTTGCCAATACAATGCAAGGAGAGGTTGTATTGGCAAAATCTCCGGGGATGGATTGCAGCGATGGAGCCGCGAGTATATCTAACAATCTTGAAATCATTCTTTCATTCGGAAAGTCTAAGAAAATCGCTTGCTGAAATCGTTGCCAAACTAAAAAGCTAGGGCATATAGATAGCAAGGATGACAGGGTCAGTTGATAGAAGGCACACTCAGTGACCCAGTCAATGACCCGTTTTTTCGTTTTTGGGCTTTGCTGCTTTAAAAGCCATAGAGCAAGCTTTTATAGCTAAATTGTGAAGTCAGAGTAAATTATCCGTTATACTAATTCTGTGAACTTGTAAATCACAAGATGATTGGAAATGCAATTATTGCTCAACGGCGAAAGACAAGTATTTAAGTCGCTTGCTGTAAAGGAGTAGGCCCCTCACTGTCGGCACAGCTCCGAAGAGGAGTCATGTCGAGGCAGTGGTGTTAATTTACCAGCAATTTTTCAGAAAATTGGTGGTTTTTGACACGTATGACCTTCCAACTTTTGGTAGGTGTTAGACCTAATTTAAAGCATAAGTATTAGAAATTGAGCTCCTCTTCCGACATGTACATCACAGGAATTTTGTGCGCATCTGATCGAGGTCTGCAATTCGTACTATCAGGATTTAAAATCTATACCCGGTACCGCGCTAACAGTGTAGTGGCGAAAAATGAAAGTGAAGGACAATCCGAAAGCATCCGTAAATTTTGGAAATTTGAATTTTATATAGCCTATAACTTATCACCATGTAGACTTCTATGACTTCAGTCCGACTTAAGCAGTCTGGAGATAAATCTGAAAGCATACTTTCATTCAGATGAAAAGATAAAAGATTGATTTTGTCTGATTAATGCTTGCAAATTATCCAGCAATTGCTTTTATAAGTGTCATGCCTATTACAGGCCAACTTCAATATTCACAAAATCATATCATGGGCCGTAGCCTGCTAGCCATTGTGTGAAATTTTTCATTTTTCAAAAAAATTCAAAAAATTTCCGCTCGTAGTTGTGGTGATTTTGATTGCAAAAGACAACATGTTCAAAAATATGAGTCTTCTTGCATAATAACTAGGTCCAATTTTGGCTAATATCACTTAAAAACATACGCCTACCATTTTCAATGGAGCATTCAGAGGATTTTGATTAGTTTTGAACTAATCTGTAGGCCTAATGGTTTGTGCGGGACGTGCTCAAATAATATCACTTTCCCCTGAACGAACTACTGCTTGAAAGGCATTACAAATCTGGCTGTTACCACAAGAACAGTGAATGCTATGACACCATTAATAAAAGCGCCTTCAATTTCAGACAAATAAAATAATATACAGGGTGCGAGAAAAGTCTTTGCGGATTTTTGATAACTTTATATTTAGTTATTGCATGGTGAATTGTTTTACTTTAATTTCATTTTTCTTTGAACAAACCCATCTAGAAATAAAAACTAAACATTCCATGTACTCATTGACATTTTTATTCTTCAAATAGCTCACCGTCATGCTCAATGCGCTTCAGAAAACGTTTCTGAAAATTCCTCAACGAATCACGGTAGTAAGAGAGAGCAATGTTGTTAATTTGTCGCTCAATCTCTTCCCGCAAGTCCTGAATGTTCCTGTAAATAAAACCTGGAGGATAAACCAATTGCCGCAGGTGACTCCAGAACCAAAAGTCGCAGGGTGTCAAGTCCGGCGATCTTGCTGGCCATTCAATAGGTCCTCTCCTGCCGATCCAGCGATTGGACAAATGAGTCTCTAGAATTTGACGCGCTGAAAGAGAGTAATGGGGAGGCGCTCCGTCTTGCTGGAACAGAAGGGTTCTTCCAGTGCCACGAGAGAAATAAGTCAACGTAGCAAAGTGCGTCAAGGTAACAAAGTTAAAAAAAAACAAGCTAATGACTAGTTACTTTTCAATAGGTACAAAGTATGATTTAAAAGAAAATTTTTATATCCTAAAATGTCTAAAAATTTTAAAAATACTTACTAGAAGGACAAACAACGCTTCTCCTCTCCTCATGTGTAATGAATTGGCGAGTAAGTCGTTCTGTTCAAAATTATGTTTATCACTTATATATTGAAAAGATCCTATTTAACAGTCTGCCCATTCAGATGATAAGAGGACAGGTCTGTTTCCAATCAAAATAATAGATCTAGCTAACAACACAGCGGGATTACGCTATCTAAAATCTACCAAGTGTGTAAGAGAATTAATATTAGTTCCTCAAGCTAAAACGTGAAATAGAATTGTACAAAATATGCATACAAATTATTTGACTATTTTTAATGAGGTCATCAACAGGAACTTGGTCAGGACGATCGCGTTTCGACCGCTTAATCCTGGACGCTCAAACCCGACCAAGCGCGGTCCTGTACATTTAAGATGCACAGCCTCAAAAATTGAATTTATAATAGAGAAAGATTAGCATCTATCAAAAAAATAGAGTCACTATTGACTGAAATGTACCTCAGGCATTTGAAAGAAGGACAGAGTCCAGCCAGTAAAGGAACGACTTGGTTCAACAGAAGATCAGAATATCTCTTTCCATTCATGGTTTCTGAACTGATATCGTAGAGAAGAAGTCCGGAATAGCCTATACAGGCCCACACGGTGAGGCTAGGAGTCTTGCCTGGGTTGGTCATTCTAATATTCGGGTTCGTCGTAGTCCAGAAGAGCACATTGTGCTTGTTGATGTTGCCTGTCAACGACATGACACACTGGTCCGAAAATGTTAGCTTTCGGAGGAAAGCAGGATCTTCTCTCGATTTTCTCCTCATTTCTTCACAAAATTGTAAGCGGCGGTCTTCGTCCCCATCACAAAGAAATTGAGAATATAGCGGCTTGTATGGATGATAATGCTCGGCTTTTAGAACTTCTCGGACAGTGAAATCAGAGATCCCGACAACCCTCGATATCGCTCTTGTCGAAGTTGAAGGATTTTCAGTGACAGCTTCAATTACCTTTTGCCTGTTTTCATCTCCAGATGCTGTTATGGGTCTGTCACTTCTGGGTGCCGTGGGACAGGCTGCCGGTTTCAAGAAGTTTGTTCTTCCAATACAAGATTGTTCTCGACGATGGGGGTTCCTTGTTAAATTTCTCTCTGAATTGACGAGCACTTTCTTCACAGTTGAAAGAAATGGCCCACGATGTGCAATAAACTTTTTCTATTGTCGAGAATTCCATCACAATATCAAATTACTCACATCCATCAGTGTATCGAGTTTATAAACACAGTGTATAAAATGTATTGATTAAAATTAAAAATCTCGTAGTAAGATTCAAATGTGAAATCTATGCTGGTCAGCAAAAATAAGTGGCATAGCTTTTCAAGGCATAACATTTATTAAGGTTAATCATCCATGGTTTAGTCCGTCATTTAATGATCGATCCTCGAAGTTAGATTTAAGTTTGAAATCTATGGAGCTCAGCAAAAACGAATGGCATAGCTATTTGAAGCACAACTTTGTTGATTTGATTAAAATGAGATCAAATCTCGTAGCTAGATTCAAATGTGAAATCCATGGAGCTCAGGAAAAACAAGTGGCATAGCTTTTTAAAGCATCGAAAATAGCACAATGAAATGCTGAGTTTACAAAACGTATGGAAAGTAATCAATTTAAATTTTGTTGATTGAATAGCATAAAGCTCACTATGTGTCAAATCTGAAGACTTGGCATGCATAATAGTCGAGTGACAGAGTTATCTACAAACGCATTGCCACATATTGGTCACTGAAGAAATGATATTTGATCATTGAATAGCAAAATATAAAGTTGACAAAAATCCGCAAGGACTTTTCTCGCACCCTGTAGTATGATAAATAACTTAGATAGTACAAAATTAATTCTAGTCACACATGGCATAATTAATGGTAGTGATGATACTTTATGCCGTGATCGTTGTTGTTGTCTTGCATGTGCGACGAAAGATTGCACACTTAATAAGTGAACCTGTTCAATAAATATCATTGTTTGACATGTGGACCCTATACCAATTAAACGTTTTTTACATCAACTTGCGTCTATTTCACCAACTATCATTTTTAGTTCGGCTCATCAGAATCTTTGGCAGTAGGCCCATTTTTTCTAAGTACAGATCAAATACGTGGTAGAAGTCAACCATGTTAACAAAAATGCAGCTCAAAATATCAAGGCCATCTTGAAAACTGTCTTAATTAGTTCAGGTATGTTCTCCGGAGGCCAAGATAAGTGTTTCAAGATGTATGACATGGATCTATCGTGGCCAACGTCGATCAGAGGCTGTCCTAAGAAGACGTGGCGTGAAACGGTACTTGCTGATTGCAAGGAGCTTGGTCTGAAGGAGAACTTCCTGCCAACCGTGATTTGTCGAGAAAATCCATTGGGAAAACATTCCTGTCCTACGAAGGATAATGAAAGTGATGCGAAAAAGTAAGGTAAGTAAGTAGGCCTACTTATATTTCACTAAAGAGAATGCTACTGTGTACTTATCTGCGGTCAGCCTAATTTTATGAAACAGGCCCCAGGATTAGTGATTATTGTAATGAATGCCATGCAGTAATATTTCATTGATGCCGTCACAGAGTTGGCAGCAATCGTCGTTATTGCCGGCTACTGAATCAAAAACCACTATGTATGTAGCCAGAAACTTCTACCAGGGATGTCTATGAAACATAGAAAGTGTTAGGGACTTCCAACTCTCAATCCGTAGCAGAGTTGGAAGTGGGTCGTGGGTCAGGTGGGTCACGTGGGTCGTGTTTTCCCGAAAAATTGGTGGGTCGTGGGTCAGACTTCGTTGACCCACTTCCAACCAGTTTGACCCATGATAGATTTGACAATCTCAAATACAGTAAACTTCATTTTTCGTATTCTTATCATTCATGAAAAATGATTAAGTCAGTGTCACTGAAAGGGGTGATGGATGCACACAGTCAAAATATGCAACACTATTGACTTTCACACGCATCATACAGTTTCGAAAGGGGGAGGAATTCACACAAATTAAAGGCTCAAAAACAATTGCTGCTGTATACTGATAGATGTTGGTTGGTGGAGGGAAGTTGTTTGAGTATACTATTGTGTATGCTCGATTCTCTGTCGCTATGTCTGACGATACCCAATGATATGTGACCTTCATTTCAGAGATGCAGCTACTGAAGAAGTCTGATATTCAAAGGTTTTATTCATCTTGAAAATTTTCTTGCAATGCCAGCTGCATTGGTTTTGTTTGTTTCGTTTGATTTTGTTGGTCTTTCGTAGAAAATATCCTCTGGTAGAGATTAGAATGGTAAATCTCTGGTAAAGATTGATTAGAGCCTAAATATTTTTGAAATATGTAATTGATCAAAATATCTCATTATACAGGGTGTCTCAGAACTATGAAGGCAGCATAAAGAATCTATGCAGGTAGTTTAAAAACCATCAATGACTGCAAAGTACGGTGCCATTGTTTGATTTCTGTGTGTAGTACATCATGTCAAACGCTATTGATAATCTTCTCATACTTGAAAGCTGTTTGAATCTGAATTTTATGAACATTCTTTGTCGCAGGGCTGTGGAGCCGGAGCCTTAAGGAGCCGATGGCTTTGGTCGAAGCCGGAGCCGATTTATCACAAAGGCTCCGGCTCCGGCTCCGATAGTTTGAGCTTTGATATAAATCTAGAATTTTGAAAGTTATTAATTGACATCATAAAAAAATTATATCATTTGAAATCTAAAGATATGTCTTTTAAGTATACCAATGATCTGTCCTCCACGATATCTTTCTTTGCAGTTACCGGGTCATTCTCCAGAAAAGTGGCCACTTTGTGTAACGCATTCACGAATTTTATGCAAATGAGTTCTGCCTCGCTTGTTTATTGCGGGTGCATGAAGAATTCAGTTTTGAATAATGGCCTGCAAATTGATTCGATGGCCATGTATGTTTATCTTGTAAAATTAACTACGAATTCGATTTTGGGTGATTTTAGACTGATTTTTATGTGTAACGTTTCTGATATGAAATAAATATTCCCATACTTACAAGACACTTTGTGAATTACCTATACTTTGATCAAATTTTTATAATTACCAATGATGCATATTTACATGAAACAATTAATTATTTTGCCTAATATACTACAATTGAGATTTATTCATGCTTTTGCCTTTGTAATGAAAAAATTAATTGATTTGTCAACTCCGGAACACTTGATACAAAAAAGGATCTCATTATTGGGTTATTCCTTATAATGCCAATTGTGATACATTAATCAATCAATCAGACCATTATGCGGTTATTCAATATCTATTAAGCTGTACTTTACGTGTGCGTATCGTTATAGATATCAAATTCGTTGAACTACTTTTCTGCGTATTTTTATCGAATGTCAACTCCGGAACGGGTTGATACCTTGATTATGTAATCAAACTCAGTTATTTTTTTACTTTGATAACATTTGCAGGTAGTAGTGTTCAGCCGAAGTATAGTTGTATGTGAATATGTATCTATTTTTATTTCAGAAGTAGAAAGATGTTATAAATTGTCAACTCCGGAACAGTCAACTCCGGAACTGAAGCGTCGTTCCGGAGTTGACGAAACCGTTCCGGTGTTGACATAAAATAATGTTTTAACGTACGAGAGCCAATGTTCCCATTATAGTTGCAGCCACTATTATTGTTTATGGTTAGATACTTTCATGCAGTCGAAGTTCATAAAATTGACCTTCATTATCAAGGTGAGTAAGCTATAGATCACTTCTCCGACTGTCTCACGCTTGTCTGTGCGCTATAACGCATTCACGACCTCTCCGATCGATTGCTAGTTTGTGACTCATGGTGTCACCGCGCCAGTCGGCAGCTATACATAACAACTGCCTGCAAATGCAAAAAAAAACTTCCGGAAATTTCGCTTGTTATGGCAATAAAACAATCTGCTTCACCTTGACTATTAAAGACTGCATTTTTAGATACTGGTACTCAATAACAGGATGCAAATGCAAAAAGGTATGCGCACGTATAGGCGATACCAAAGCTTAAAGTGAAGAATTGATACATACATGTATATAAGATACATGAGAGTGAACGAGCGCCGTAAGGCGCTAGTGAAACTCGGAATGTGATATGTACGTGTAGTCTATTTAAGAGCTTGCATGTACGGGTACATGATGTGTGATAATTAAGCTGATAGCCAATTGATGAATAATAATGAATAGTGATCCATGCTCATAGGCCTATTAGATTAAAAGATATAATTTTCTCTAGACCCGTAGCTGTAATTGACCTTAATGCAGTGTCTTCCGGAATTTTCAATGGATATGGCAATTGCAGGGTCGGTAGTAAAATGAAATCAAAAGCAGCAACAAGTAGTAAAGAAAGAAAAGAAAAGTGGAAATTGAAACTGAAGAACAATCTTGAGCTGTTAGAAAAGCAACGTGAAAAGGAAAGGCAAAAGTGGAAGGAAAGGGTTCAGTCAGGGAAAGTATAAGAAGCTCAGAATCTTAGTCGAAGGGACTTTAAAGCACAGAGGAAAAGATGGCGAGAATCCCAAAAGTTGTGCCGTGATAAAAAAGCAAGGCAGCATTCCGAATGCTTAGTAGAGCCATCAGAAAGAGACAATGTGAGTGAAAGCAACATCAGAGCCGTCGCAGGAAGAAAGCGGATTCTAAGAAAAAGATCTGCAACTGTAAGAGAGTTAGAGAAATACAAACTGAGAGTAAAACAGCAAGAGTTATCAATTCAACGATACTGAACAAGACTCTCGAGAATGCGATCGAGCATTAAGCCCTCAAAAGACCAACTTGTAGAAGCGGGGATGGTCATCGACAAAGGGACAGCGAAGCACTTGAGATTCACTGATGTAGTTATCAAACGTCTGAGGAAAAATAAATCAAGGAGTGTTGCGCAGATGCTATCCGATAGAATCTTGCGCAAATATCGGATGAGCACATGGTTGACGAGAACGTTCGGGGTTAGGACCAAGCGGACCATGAAAATGAAGAAGAAATCTGAAGTGATAAAAGAAGAAGTCATAAAGTTCTATGAGCAGGGAAATGTCTCCCGTTTGACCTCAGGGAAGAAGGATACGATAACCCGAGTTGGGGTTAAACGGCAGAGACGCTATCTCTTGGACGATATACAGAATCTGTATAAGAAATATACAGCATCAGTGTCTGACGATCGAAAGATTTCGTATTCTCAATTTTGCAAGCTGAGACCATACTGGGTTCTGATTCCTGATTGCGACAAACGCGAGACGTGTCTCTGTCAACGATGCGAAAATATGCGATTGATGGCTACAAAATTGAAGCAGCATGACGTCATCGCAACAAACAATCTGATGCATATGCTTGAAGCTTCATATTGCTCCTTGACGTGTCATGATCAGGTCAAAGAAGACTGCTACTATTCAGTCTGCAGCGGGTGCGGTGAAAAGAACGTTGTCTCCAACAACGTTGACGAAAACATGAACAAGTTGGTTTCATGGAAGCAGTGGAGCAACAAAGTGATCAATGCAAAAGATCGAAGAGATGGTACGGGAGAAGAATATCGAATGAAGATCACCGCTAAAAAGGCAAGATGCGGCACTCTGGATGAATTATTATCTGAATTCAAATATGAATTTGATTAGCGTGGACGCCAGCACCAACTTCATAGCAGACACCAATTGGCAGTGATGCGATCAATAAAGGAGAAGGTCAAAGAAGATGAAGCTGTCATGATCATCAATTTTGCCGAAAATTATTTGTGTAAGTGCAGTCCGTGCATTTCGGTACATCACGTCATCAGGCCACCATTCACGATGGAGTTGTCTATATAAAGGAGTCAGCCGGATTGAAAGCTTATTCATTTGCAACGATTTCCAACAGCAAGCGTCATGACACTGTAGCTGTTTGGTCTTACGTCTGTCCGGTGATAACCTGGATCCTCGAGAAAGCATCAATTAGATCGATACACTTCTGGTCAGATGGGCCAACAACACAATATCGGAACAAAACCCATTTTATGTTGATTTCTTTGGTCTATCAGCGACAATTTCCATCCATACACAAGCTGACATGGAACTTCACGGGTGCTGGACATGGCAAGGGTCCTGCAGATGGTGTGGGAGCCTCCCGAAAACGTTCAGCCGATGCAATGATCGCGAAAGGTAGATAATAATACATATTCTTGTACTAATTTAGTCATGTACTAAATCATAGATTTTTTAATAGGTATTGACATACCAGATGCAAGAACATTCTTTGAGCTTCTTGACCAGCCCAGCTCATCAATAAAGCTGTTTTACACATCAGCGAGAGAACTCAATGATATGGATGACGAGATTCCGCTGAGGATTCCTAGAGTCCCACAGACAATGAAGATTCATCAGGTTCGTATATGCACAATGCACTCTTAATAACCTCATGTAAAAAGGTATGTCTTCACAATTTTAGATACTGACTGAAGGAAATGGATTGATTAAGTACCGCCATTTGGGGTGCTATTGCCAGCATCCAGACGACTGCAATTGTTTCAAACCTGACTATTTTCAATTTTCAAATGAAAGCACTGAAAAACCGGTAAGTCTTATAGTGAACCTTTCACAATCCGCGCCCGCCTTTATGATATTTTATTTGCGTCAATAATCATAATCAATTATGACATTCCTTTTGAGCTAATTTGATTGAACGGCATACTAGTCCGGGAGCTAGCGTGAAGTTGTGCAGGGAACGAGGTAGTACATAAAACTTTCACACAGCATAGTACACCTCTAACCTACTGCAAAACGTCGCGTCTGCCGGATCAGATCATTTGCTTTTCAGAAATAGAGATGATAACAAAATCCTATGTATTTCCAATGGTAAAATTGTGACATCTGAGGTGTTGACTCCATTTTTTCGAGTTTTTGCTCATAAAAAATGTACAAGTTGGTATTTTGTTGAACTGGTTATTATAGAAATCATCTATAGATCATGATCTTTCAAATGAGTTATCATTCAGTGACAGAGGATGAAGTAAAGTGTGCAAGCAGACACTTTTCGTTGGTGTAACAGCAAATTTCAACATAGAAATTTCAGGAAAATTGTAGATATGCCCTAACAAGTAGTGTCTGTTTGCACACTTTACTTCATCCTCTGTCACTGAATGATAGCTCATTTGAAAGATCATGATCTATAGATGATTTCTATAATAACCAGTTCAACAAAATACCAACTTGTACATTTTTTATGAGCAAAAACTCGAAAAAATGGAGTCAACACCTCAGATGTCACAATTTTACCATTGGAAATACATAGGATTTTGTTATCATCTCTATTTCTGAAAAGCAAATGATCTGATCCGGCAGACGCGAAGTTTTGCAGTAGGTTAGAGGTGTACTATGCTATGTGAAAGTTTTATGTACTACCTCGTTCCCTGCACAACTTCACGCTAGCTCCCGGACTATACGTGTATCAAGCTGATTTCGTCTAGGCCTATTATGACTGTGGTATCCTCTAATCCTCCGCAAGCATTTGCTTAGCTCCTTAATACGGTCTAAGTTTATTCTATTTTCAGAATACCAAGGAGCGCATGATGAATGGTTGCAATGACGAAATCGAAGTTGACCAATGGGTCCTTGTTGCATACGACAACCAGCTGTATGCAGGTAAGTTAGTCCTTCAAAATGAAATAAAGTATGAGCATGCATTTCCACCTGAATTGCTGTATTTCAGGCCAAGTCACGGATATCTCAAACAGCGGCGACAGCTCCTTATTCGAAATCAAGGTCATGGACAACCGTGGATGAACTTCTTCAACTGGCCACTACGTGAGGACAGAATAACTTACGGCCGCACCGACATCAAAGCTATCATAAGCCCACCTACATTGGGCAGACGCCATTATTCCTTATCAAGCACTGATTGGGACACTTACTTACAACTCATAGTGATTGTTTGAACAAGAGTGGGCAATGAGTGGGAATGGACATGTGATGAAAGATTTCTTTCACCATCAGATGTGGGCTTCCACAAAGCATGTTATTTTTGTATTTGAAATATAAGTTTACTCAATAATCGTGATCGATTTCGATGGGTTGTTTTTATTTGTGGGCCGATACGTACATGTACGCACGCAAATATTTGAATTTAGGAAACATTTTAAATGGGCCTGCCTTCATTGCATTATAGCTAAGGACCTATAGACTCGATCAGGACTGTTTGGCAATTTGTCGAAAGCTTATGACCGATAAAGTCTATAGAAAGATTGATGATTGTCAACTCCGTAGCGGTGAATGTCAACTCCGGAACAAGGATGGTCAACTCCGTAACGGTGAATGTCAACTCCGGAACGTTATATGTCAACTCCGGAACATGTTAGGAATAAAAACTAGGGGATTAGATGGGAAAAATTCACAGCAAACCATCAAAATCAACATATTTCAACATCAACTATCCTATACATTGATTATCCATCGCAAAACACAAGATTTTTTTTCAAGTTTGAAAATTGAAAATATTGCTCTTTTGTGGAGAATGACCCTACCGCCTTCTTTTGTATTATATTTATTATATATTTACACACATGTTTAATATTTTTTTATTGCATATGTTTCGTAAGACTAATTTCCATATTGACAACGTATTCTCCAAAATCCATTAATTTGAAGACTTGTTATATGCATGCTAACTAGATGATTGTAGATTCCTAGAGACAAGTCGCCAGTCATTTATGTACACATTTCCAGTTCAGTCAGCAAAGATAATATAGCTACATTTCTTGCGCAATGTCTTAAATCTAATACGGTTACTATGTAGGCTATCATCTATATCGGTATGGCTACTGCCAGAAGCTACTGGCATCTGTAACAATGCCAATTTCCTTAGATTGTATTGTAGGCTCTTGTGCAGTCCCCCCACCTACATTTTTCAAAACAATCGATTATTCAATTTGATCAATTTTGATTTGAGGGATAACTCTTCACACTCACACGAATGACCAGACTACAAGTCCTCGGATGGCTATAGCAATAAGCGACCCAGCCACTCTAGTAGCGCCCTATTATTTTAAAGGTTCACAATGAATTTCCTTTGACTTCAAAATTCAAAGGGTAGTCTATATTTCAATGCGACCCGGTGAAAAAAGAACTCTAGAATCTAGCTAGAAATTCCACCTCGAAATCCACTAGCTCTTTGCCCGGCGATTTTCTCTAGAAAAATAGTAGATTATCCACCTAGAAAATCCCCTGTATTTCTACCTAATATCTATTGATTTACGAGAAAAACAAAACTTTGAATGAATGATTTTATTTAATCTTAGACATTCTTTTTTTCGAGTCCTTCAAGAACTGAGAGACGTGTTTCTCAATTTCCGCGTCCCTCGCAGTGAAAACGTTTGATTGACGTAGTGCATCTGGAAAGATAGAACGAAGACATTGGAAAAAAATCCCTGAAACATCCATCCAACATAAAGAAACTGACATGGATGGCAAACTTCATTGAAAATAGACAGTACACATGCCAAAATATTGTGATTACATCAGTTAATATTCACTGGAAGATGCAATTTCCTAATTTAACCCATACGCGTAGGTCGAAAACAAATCAGTAAATTTTTTTTGTATTAATTTCGATTATTATTGCAGATATGTTTGTTTCATAACTATACAATCTATACTGAATAACAACAGTCATTTCTAGGTGATTTTATAAAATATGGTAAGAAATATCTCTCCTCAAAATAGGATCGATTACATTTTTTCGCAGATTTCACAGACGTTTCCCATTTAAGTTTCAAAAGTATACCATGCATTAATTTAACTGAGAACCCGATTTGTACCGAACCATTTGGCACCAGTAACCCTAAAAGAAAATTTCCAGGTATTTAGTTTCAATAGTGAGAGGCTGTTTATTCAGCGCTTTTGATACTGACTCTCTTCTTTCACCGAATTTGTCCGAAATTCATGTCCAATTTCTCGTCTATCAAACAGGTCTGATTATCAGTTCTTATTAAACAAACAAGGTTGCGTTCATAACTAGATGATCACGAAATATCCTACTCTAGACGCACATCTAGCAGAGCAAAATTTTTGCTTATTTACGGAATGTTTGAATAATTCATTGTCGCAAAATTACCTTTGATCAATGGTTCCAAAATTTCTTTAAATGGCATCTTTGCATCTTCTCGATCACCTCTGGGATCGGGCCGGCCGGATCTGTTGAAGAGAATCTGCACCGCAGGAGACAACAATTCATTTATCTGTCTCCTAACCGTGTCTCCCAAATCCTTGCCGCAAATTCCTTGAAGCTTTGAGATCTACCAAGGAAACATCACAGAATTATTATATGCAAAAATCAAAGGTAAATAAAATGGGAACTTTCACTTCATTTCATTGCAAGCATTCTGTAGTTCGCTTCACGAATAATTCATTTTATTAGTTGATACCTTTCTCCCCACTAATATTCCAGTTCTATTTATATTAAAATATTATAATATAGATCATCTTTCTGTTCAGTGCAAGTAGGCTTATACTCAATTAGGACTAAAAGGCTGATCGATTCGATTGATCGATACTTGAATTATGGAAGCAGCTGAACGACCTTCATATTCATTACTGAGTAAATTATGAAATGTTAGTTATGTCAATTTTATATAGAACCTCCGCCTGGCCTACATGAGCGCGCAGGAGTCAATCGATATGGTCAACAACGTTTATTTAATCTATAAACATTCTATTATTACAAACTAGTGATTTACTTGCCGCAGTTAAAGGTAACTTGACGGTTAAAAAATGGTTCATCAAACAATAAGGAAACCAAACAATCTTCTGGTTGTCTAGTTGTCAACTGGAATTACATTGAATACATAACTTCGATTACATAATAAGACAGAATTACCAGGAATTCGTGGAAATCTCTTCCATCAAGTAGACAAGGTCAATCAACAGGGACCTAAGGGAACGAGTATTGTTGTTTAGTCTGAAATACAAAATTTCAACTATCTTTATGTTATGCGCATATCACTTGAAGTTTGAATAAGTAGCTCAGCATGCGGTACTCATGTAGCAGCCTACATGTTGATTTATGTTAATCTAAAAAATAGAAATTTTGTACTTAAGGTTAATCCCTTTAATCGGCCGATTGCCGATCTATCACTGTAGCGTGTTGATTATTGACCGATTAATCGATACTCCTCTAAACAAATACTGAATCTTGTTCCTTGATACTTGTAGCAAAATATATTATTTGGCTCATTTTACCGCTCATTCCCCAGAAAACAGGCGAACGCTCGAAACGTCGGGAACGCATGTAAATATTTTCAGTGAAAATCCTGCGGAAAAGAACGGTTAACACGTATGTGCTTAGTTTACGTTCTTTATTAGTAAGTCTTGTACGCTGATATTTCTCTATCTGTGAATGAGTTAGTGATGAACAAGGGTGTTATTGCGCAATGTTAAGTGCGGTTGAGAACGATGTTGAAGGCGTGATGTTGTAGAATAACTCTCGTCTCTTTCTGATTCCTTCATTTGAGCTCCGCTTTCAGTTGGTCAACAATTTAGCAGTTAACAGTGACGTTAACAGGACCGAAGCACCGGTCGTAACAAGCAGCCGCAATGAGAATTAAAACCTAACATCGGTCCATTGCGGTTTTCCCTACAACATTGTCATTCAATCATTATTGTTCAAGACTCACAATGGACCAATTTGTGACAACTGACTTCCTTAACAAACATGCGACGAAGTGTGAATAGAAAAGGGATACAATAATGGCTGAGTAAGTCCGAAGAGTTTCTAACTGAGCAATTAATTGAACGTATTAAGACAATAAAATTCTGCCAATTTTTCTGCTGTAACTTTCACACATCAGTTACACTATCGTCAAAAGATGCATAATTAAAAATTGCATACACATTGTACTCATTCAACTCACAACGTTTGTTTTGTATTGTTCGTCAGCCAATTTTTCTTTGAAAGCGTCATAATCGGTGACGGATTCCAATGGCAGAAGGGGAATGGAGTGACCAGGTCGATTTCCAATACTGATCACTTTTTCAAGAGCGGCGTCGATCTTCTTTTCCAGTCGCGTTTGCTGTCGCAAAATTAGCATCAGCAAGCAACCTATACCTGAAACATCACACACATGTCAGTCACATGTCTTGTTTAGCTCAACAAATTATGTTACGATGCAATAAATATAAAAAAGTATTACCGTATTTTTCCGTATATAATACGCACCCCAAACTATCGGCCAAAATACGAGGGAAAATGCGTATTATATACGGAAAATGCGGTATGTAAGTACCCTAATCCTGTAGAATTGATGCATCATGAAATACCTTCGTTTGTCCTGATGGACAATCCATGCGGCGACAAGTATTGACTAGCTGCAGATAGCAGTTGCTGGACATCTGGTTGAAATTGTCCAGAGTTATGTCGAAGACTTGTGTCGTAGCTGCCTTCTGTCAATGACGATTCGTCGATTCTGCTACCAGAGGCCTCTCCTGAAGTCTGAAGGTTGTCGACTGGTAAGCTTTCGTGTGGTTGAACTCCTTCGGTCCTTTGCCGCTTTAATTCGCCATGACTGCACGAATCCTCATGTCTCCTCTTTAAAGTGGGTGGTGACAACAATTTCGGAGTTGATACATGTATAGGGGAAGGGTTAACTTCAATTGTTGTCCGGGGCTCCTCCATCTCCGTTTCAGAAGTAAATACATTCTGAAAAATCGATGTACTGGCATTGTAAGTGATAAAATGGTGAATGGCATAATATATTATCATGAAAGTTAATGATTGACAGAAGCCTTAAAGTTAAGTTTCTGCTTTGCTAAAAATAATAGAACTTTTTTAGATTTTGTTAGGGAAGGCACTGACGATTTATTTTGACGTCTGTATTTACACTACTAAATTAAGGACATCTATTCTGCCTACACAACTGTGTCCATTCCTCATATACCATGTGAATCATGGAATTATCATTGTTTGTCAGAAAATCGGTAGATAATTTAATAGCAATAGGTTCTTTCATGTAAACATTGTTACCTCCAGGGGTAGTAGGATTTGCCTTCGACCGGTCTTCAAAGGTTCCACCATGCACCTGATCGAATCAATGGACTTTTTCTTAGTCTTATGAAGGTCGTGACAATATTTCGTGCTTTGGCTTAGGTCCTCTAAATCATGTGCCACTTGTAATAGCAGTACTTTCTCCTTTTCCATATTGTATTCAACTGACGTCTCAACTCGATCCCTATCTATCAATCGGTTGAACATCTCCTCGCTCCAATTGTCCACTTCAGATAAGCAATATCGTCCGAATGTTCCATCCCGACAAAAATACAGGAGAACAGCTTTGAAGTCAGTGAACAGCGCCTGCAAATGACAAAAAATGATTAATCAAACATCAGTTATTTACTTCCACATAAAATCTCGCGCATTTCCAAATCTTAACTCCCAAAATAGACTACAGACCCAACGAGAATTAAACACTTAGCGTCTTCAAAATAAAATAGCCGTAGTTGCTACTGTATAATGCTTTGATTTCCTTCTCTGTATCTAACTTGTTCTTTTACTTTTTAATACTTGATGTTAACTTAACCGTAACTTTTATAACCTTGACTGCATGAAGATGATTTAGATATACAGTATATTTGGTATGATGGTGCGATATTGATTATATAATGTGAATGCGTTGACTTTGTTATTCATATTTTAATGCACAAAGTTATTCGCACTTATGGTTACCAAACTTATTCGCAGCTAGGACCTCCATGGTGCTTGCGGCTTTCGCTTTAAGATTTCATAATGAAGAAAATTTCAAAATTTGCTGACATTTTTAGGGTGCATCTAGGGCCGGTAGTTACAATTAGAACATAAATTATGTAAGTCATTGTGGGTTAGCTGCAGAGATCCTGCAGAAGAACATAGGAGTATCTGGAATCAATAAATGAATGGAATAAATGAACGAAAAATTATAAAAATAAAATATGCAACACACTTCAGTTGATTGGTCACAGGTTACGAAATTGATTAAATAATACTTAACTTTGTCAAATTGCAAGTGTAACAATAATAATAATAAAAAACGTTACACGTGTTTAATAATGTAAAATAAATACATGGAGGTATGTGGGAGGAAAGTACTCACAGCAAAATGCCGATCATACTAAATGAAATAAAACACGCAAGACTACTTATACAGCAATTAAGTGTCTGAATCTAATCTGGTTGATTTTGATGGTAGGCCTGTCATGCAAAGCCTTCACATGGGAGGACATGATAGACTATAGATATTTTCATTAATAAGTTTAGAATGCTTACCCAATACCGACAAATGCGAGTAAATAGATCTTATTTTCAACATGTAGAACATCGTAATAGTAGGCATATCTTTTGTCCATATAGGAATATGATAAAAACCGGTGTGGGGATATGGGGAATTATACGTATTAGGAAATAGATGCATTACAAAGCATACAAGTAGGCCATATGCTATACATAAACCGTACATGGCAAAAGTATAAAACAATACATTTTTTGTAATGCTATGATGTTGCAGAAAGCCAGAAATCATTACACTTTATACACACTTGAAAATTCAATCAGCGCAGATATATTCCATCCATAACAATAACACTTGATAAAGTTGACAGGCACCGGTGATATGCGATCGCTAATTCTGTCTGAAAAAGTAACCAAGCTATCCGGAAATTTAATACATGCTTCTGATGAAGAAAGAGATGCTCTGAGCTACATGTACTTACAAAAATTCAAATAAGCGGATACAAAATCCTAACATAATTCTAGGATACAAATGGAATTACAATAAATTGACATTTGACAGGAATGCATATTCCTTTTGAACAGGGGACTCTGTTA
Organism: Prostheceraeus crozeri; assembly: GCA_907163375.1. Taxonomy (NCBI): domain Eukaryota; kingdom Metazoa; phylum Platyhelminthes; order Polycladida; family Euryleptidae; genus Prostheceraeus; species Prostheceraeus crozeri. The sequence goes on along the minus strand of CAJQUW010014077.1, from coordinate 281,957 downwards.
TGAAGATAAACACTTGATTTTTTGTAAAATCCGAATCCTAAAAATATTGACTCATACGGATAATCATAAAAAGATTTGACAAAGGACAACTTGTAACCCGAAACTAAACCGTCCACTACCAGATCAACAATTACAAAAACATCATCCTCTAAAATGGCTAAATTATTTGGACTTGAACTAGAGAAGAAAAGAGGTTTCGGCTGTGATAAAGAGTGATAAACATCGCGAACAGAAAGTAGCTGATGGTAACAATGTTGAAATATGTTACTGGTGGTTTTGATTCTACGTTTTAGAACTCCTAAATAATTTTCAAAACGAAACGCTGAGAAGGAGTCTAACGGTCCAAACAAGTTAACGTATTCATCCAAATGCAATAGACAGTGAACATTATATACAACAGATTGAGGACCAAATAACTCAGACATTTGATGAACAAACAAGTTGATGCAGCTGCTTGCATGCGAAAGATAATTTAATGTGTTTGAGCACATCACATATATAGAAAAATGCAGCAGCAAAAAATGGTGGAAGTATTTGACTGGCAAATATTTCTTCAAAACAATAGGCCCGAAATACAATAAATACATTCTGTACTCAGCTGCCTTAAAATGATGCAGATCGTTGAAACCCCGAATTTTGCGTTGAAATTCTCGGGGTACAAATTTCCTCAAGCTATCAATTTCTTCATTAATTAAAGTTTGTTGTCCGGCTGATAGCTTACACGGTAATCGCAAGCCTTTACTAGGAGTGAAATAATAGAAAAAAAGTTTTCTAGTTACACCTAACAGAACACAGTGCATATAATCGGGAGGAAAATTTCGTCGCAACGGAATGATTGATGAAAGAGGAGACACACTCATCTGGTTGCTTTCTCCCTGTGATGTGTACGTTTCATCTGAACGTGGAGTTCCGACTTGAGTCTGAAAGACGGTTGAATCCTGATGACGGTAACCAACTTGCCTGCAATAACCACAGCCTTCATAAGCATTATGGCCCTTAATGCACTGAAGATAGGCTCTCGCCGGGGCATCACAAATGAATACCACATCTTCAGCCCTTATGGTGGTATCCTTGTACTTGATGCCAGATGAGCAGAGAACACGTAGTTCTTTACAAAGGTCCTCTAGAAAAGCAGTTAGGTTTGGCTTTCCTCGTCCAAAAAATAAACCGATTGGCATAGGAGAATTCACATGCTCAAATTTTAACAGAATGGGCCAGAGGTTAACTGATGAGCTCTTATACAAAGGTAAACCATCAATGTTAATTTGCACTTTAAGATTCAAGGTGTTACCTTCTGGTGAATTCAGAAGCTTATTATCAACTAGATATTGCACAGTTCGTTCAACACCAAAATAAACGAAATTCTCCGTTCGTGATGCATCAACAACCGCTAACTTCTCCCGGTGTTCTTTCACAAGATGATACAACGAAGTGGGACAATCCGCTAAATCAATGCGCTTTAGCATGTCTAGTAAATACTGCATCGCTCGAGTGGAAATATTGAAGAGCACAAAAAACTTGAGCAGTTCTTCACATGTTGTTAACAGTTGGGTTTCCTCTGTTTTTTCAACTGGAGTTCGAGATAGAAGATCGTCACACTCTTGGAAAATGTTCGTCGTTTCTTCGTAAAAATAATCACTGGGTGCACCATGAGATTGCATATTTTCTTCCATTTCCAGCAGGTTCGATTCAGTAGTTTGGCCTGAAATTTCAAAGCATCGAATCAAAATGCATAATAATAATCGACTTTTAACATGTATATAGGTCGTCGCTTTTTTGACTAATTAAATTAACTAAACTGGAATTTTGAAAATTCGCCAGAAATCGAGAAAAACGAAATTTAGTAACACTTTGCATTTCTTAGATCCTTCAAAATGTGACTTTTAATTTGTCAAACTTGGAATATGATAATTAGGTTTGAATCACAATACGCCACAAATACGATATGTTTAGTGAAAAATTGCATTGCTAATTTTCCATACGAAGCTATTGACGTCAGTTACGTTAGTTATACAAAAATCCAATACAGAGAACCTGCAGATACGTTACTGGTGCTATACACTGCATTCGTCGGTGTATTTAGATTAACTTTATATCCAAAAATTCTTAATGACAGTTATACATATTCCATGTAGTGAGGGACATCAAATTTATTTTATGCTTGTACAGTGCGCTTTGTAGTAAATAGGTTTTATGATACAGAATGTCAGAAATCACACAATCGTAAAACAGACGGAGTTGGGTGCATCAATTTAGTTTTAGTAAATTGTTAAACTCGAGTAATAAATATCCAACTTTTGAATAAGCAAAATATTTGGTTATTTGTCTTTTAGTATCGGTCTTTTTAATATATGTTATTCAGCTTAACTTTATTTGTCTTTTGTTTTCCATGAAAGATTGAACTGGTTACTCTTTATACATTCCTGTAGCATCCATATTTTGTCAACTTATCAGTTATTTCACTCATTCTTTTTAATGAAAATTTTATTTACATCTTTTTATTTCTGAGTCGTGCGAGATCCCCTTCTCCTCGAATAAAAGAACAATGACAATTCTCCTTCAGGACACACAAGAATGCCTTCAAAATCGAATACAATTACCGATGTCTTTTCATCATTTTTTCCAAGGACTTTTGCCTCTTGTTTTCCCATTCTTGCTTCATTTTTTAAATAAAAAGTGTCTCTCCTGTTTCAAATATTCTTCTTCACTTTTCGGACTTGGGGAGTTGAGATATTTCGAGTAAGTATACTACACTGGTCCTTTATCGGATGATGAATTGAGATATTCAAAGTTTTGAAAACATCATAAAACACACTGTGCTATCCTACTGTTTCTTCGAATTCTAATCGCCTTTCTTTATACAATTGGTAGCATTTTGTAGTAGTAAAATCAATAGGAAGATAAAATTTGCCTGAATTACTTCGACAATAGTGTGAAAGCATCGTAGGCAAACGCATGTGTCATTTGCTAAACACATTTTAATCCAAGGAGATGTCAACTCTTTGTCCCTTCTCTTCTATCTGCTGTTCTTCCTCATTACCACCGAAATACATCACAGAGGGTCCATCTGATGATTCTTGATCACTAGGTCTGTAACTCGGATTGTTGTCAGTCGCTTTCTGCGTTCGACAAATTTTCATTCACTAATACATTAGCAATATCTGTTGCACTTAATGTTATTCTTCTTCGCCGTAACGACATTCTCGATGAAAGTACCGAAGTGAATGATTTCTTTGACAGATTGCGCTGTTCATTCATCGACGTCAACACCCTCCCTGTCGTCAATGGCAAATAATTCATTTTCTTATATGGTCACTTGAGGTCATCAGTCCCCAGCGAAGAAAATCGAACGCTTTTTTGATCCAGGATTTCGACATGAAGACTCTAATGAAAATTGACTGCATTTACTACCCACCCATCAGTATTTTCATGATATGAAGATTTTAAGCACAAAATCATTAGAAAGATTTCTTTTTAAACAAGAGGATGATCAATTGAAAAAACTTAATAATAATAAGTTAACTTTATGTTAAGGTCATGTTTCGCTTATTCAAATTGACACAGCGATTATGTTGCATCGGTTACTAGTCACTTCGACCCCCTGACATTTCGACCCCATAAATTATTACCCTTAAATTGATTATCACTGAGTGAATCCACTTCAGACAGGCAGAATAGACCCCTACGAGCCATGCTTTAACTGATGAATACAAATTACAGTCGAAATATCCATTAGGAACAATAACCCACAACACGCAGAATTTAAAATCTTTGATAGATGTTAAAATCGATGAAACAGACAGATGGAGCTTGTAACAGCCAGCTAATAGGCAGGAAAGTGAACAGAGCACATCAATTTATCTATATCTGTAGCCAATTACGCACTATGCAGAAGCGTGGATTTGATAATTGACCCATTATATGGGGTCAATTAAGAACACTTAATTTGTGGGGTCGAAGTGACCTGACACCGTTGCATCTGATCAGTAGACACAAAAATGTAATTTTAGTCAATTCAGTCGCAAGATGAAAAATTTGTATCATCAGCATCACTATTAAATCAGCTGAGTCATCATCAGGGAAGATTCGAATCTCCGATCGTCCGACACCGACAGAGCTAGAGACCGCACCTGTTGAATAACATTTTCTTATCGCGTATTTCAAATGCAAGTGGCGCTATGAATTGTCTCGTCTGATAGTTGGAACGAAAAGACATAAGCAACTCATCAATGATGATGACAGGATAGTTTCATGACAAATCAACTAGTTACTTCTAATCCATAGTCAAACCATACTAGCTGCTAAACAAGGTGACTCGGCTGACCAACTGCATATAATTTAGTTGTAGATAAATACATACTACGCTATAGGAAGCGGGCAGCATTTATATTTCCACTTTATTTAATGTAGTACTGTTTGAAGGCATCGGTGTTTCATACTGCTGCTCACCGGCCTTTGCCACCAGGTGATAGGCCGACTTAAGTTATTTTCTATATTAGAAAGAGTATTTCTTTGTCTGCACTTTGATCAGACGGGTGCACCTACGTTGCCTTTACAATACAACAAATATAGTGATGCTCGATGGAACGTATAATACTATAGAACCCATATAGTCAGCGTTCACGAAACTGTAAATAGCCGTGCGCCCACACGTTCGATGTTGGGTTCAAGACCGTCGCGCCATCTTCATTTTATGCTCTACGCGCTTTGTCAATAACACCATTTCCGCATGAACAGCATCTAACCATGAATCATTAATGGCTACATAAGGCTGATTAGTACAGCCTTATTCAGTTGAACAGTAATCCTCTATGTACAAGTTGTATGAAGTTTAGTAAAATGACTTTTATCTCGAAGCATTATCAAGTACACTTGATATATAATCATTTTCATATGTTTCAACTTACCACTGTGATCCATCGGTGAATGTGACTCTTCTGATGTGGCTCCAAATAAAGTCATTAATTCGAGGACCGTCTTATGATTTATTGTTCTTCTTGACGCCATTCTCACGTGCACAATGCACACAATGAAAGTAAATTTAGAAGATGGTGAACTCCATTCAAAGCGTACATTAATATTATTTCAAATAAACAAAACCGTCAAGCATTTAAGCTTTACTGTCTTGTTACACATCTTTCTTCTTAACTATTAATTTTTCAATAATAAGATTGCAAAAATGCTATTTAGTTCAACAAGCCCTGCATCATTTAGTATTCTGCTAATCGGCATTTCTAAACTTCGATTTATGTCATGAATAGAAATCTGTGACATACGTAGACAACGCACTAATTCCTCCTGAGAGATATTGTGATATATATGTTATATTATATTATATGTTATAGTATATTGTGATATTTAGTGTTCATAAAAATGTTTCTGTTTTCAGTATAATGATTTTTGGATATCCTAGATGCTTTGTCTACGTTCTCGATAAGATTCGTGAAAATGAATCATAGCAATTAGACAAAGGTTAATGGAACAGATCGTAGTCAGTTTGACGGGATACACCTGATGTAAAATGTTTAGCATCCAAAGTTATAGGGAGGAGAAACCTGCTGAGCCTTCATTCAGAAATGCCTTTCTTAGAAATATATATTAACGTATATGTACTAAGCATAGACAACAGCATAGACGATGTCTATGGCGCTAAGCACTAAGGATCAATTAGATAATGCAATGGCTATTATTTATTAAATACATGATGCAGTGACAAACATGGTAAGCGTTATTTGATAGTAAAATAAATTGATTTAGTTGCAATGACCTACGTGTTGATATTCAACTGATCATAATTCCCTGATGGCCATTAATCTAATGGATTTCTTTCACACGTTCGACTTTCCACTTGCGGAGACACGGCTCCTTATAATATATAGAATACACGCAGATTAGTGATTGTCAGTTATACGTAGAATGCAACAATAAAAAAGGTCCTAATCATAAAACATATTTCATATAGGAATCTATTTGTTTTATAGTACTATGAAAATTAAAAATGCGCGTTTTTGATAAATTTTTAATTTCGTAATATCCAGCTGATTCATCAATAGTTAACCAAATAATTATGCATCAATCCTTGTGAGTTCGAGCTATCTGGATCGACAAAAAGAAGAAAGCAATATGAAAGGGATAGAATGATCTATTGAAGTTTCATGAATATTAACCATTCGTTCCAATACTATAAATGAGTGTACAAAAAATCCTTATGTATTTATATATATATATATTTATATTGTATACCAGCACTGGTACCAGTTGATTCAGTTGGTATTCATTATTACCTTAGCGAATTTCTATTCTTTGAATTGGGATGCACGATTAGCAAAGTAACAGGAGGACGTTGATTGATATATTTGATGTTTGATAAAATACTTTAAGACTTTATGTAGTTGACAAAACATTAGCACAAAGGCTTAAAATTAATAGAATTGCTGCAGAGATGTTTCAACCATGATACTCACTCGATTACTGAATCATTGCATCTAATTCGTGGTTGCATGATGATCATCCTACTACTTTTCTGTCTCCTTCGAAATTAGATTTAGAATCTAGCTAGAATATTAATAGAAATTCCGAAGTAGAATTTCTAGCATTTATCCACCCAATTTCTATTATAAAGAATCGATGTAATTTTCAGCTAAAGTGCGTATTTTTGAGAAATACTTTCATACTTATGAAGAACAATTACCGAGTACTAGCTGTTCATCAAATCCACCAAAATTCTACCTTACCCCTGAAATTCTATCTAGAATCTATTTAGATTCTAGAACCCATTTTTCACAGGGGAAAAACCCGAAGGCAAATTACAATGTTGACTTGGTGACGAAGTTTTCGACCATGACATCGCAATTACCCACGTAGATTTTTACAACAGCACGGAATGCTTCACTCAAACCGGTGATGATGAAACGGACATCCAATGGTGCTGCATCTTTTGACCAGAGAAAAAATGGGGGGGAGGACTGCACAAGAGCCGTATCGTGTAATAATATTTCCCCAAATGTCATAGACCTGTGGATTTCAAGAATTTTCATTATTATTTTTTCCGTCTGGCAACACTTTATGCTGATATCATGCTGACTTATATGTAAACAATAAAAAAAGACTGAGACGCTCTCAATAAAGGCGCCTTTTGACCTCCCTTTTCTATTGTCTGTGACATTAAACCGCACGCGCATTCGAAAGCTAGCAAAGTAGATGGGATTTCTGCTCGGTGCTCGCAGTCAAATTTTTATTATGCATAACACCCTGCAACATACTGTGTGATACTCCGAGTTCAGTTTCATCAGCCTAACCATCATCAGAGGAATAGCGGTAGTGTGTTATACATAAATTGAATATAATAATATACATGAATCATTGATGAATTATTTACTGCAACTTACGCCATAATGAAAAATACGAAATTAATATAATGTAAGTTAGGCCCTAACTTATTAAGTATGCTGCATAGAATTACAAAACTTGTCCTAAATAAGATATTTTTAATTTTTTAAGTATAATTTTCAATTGTACATTTCTAGCCTACACTGCAATGAGGCTATCTAAATTACAATTTCTACTGATGATGAGTCGTGGGCTACCCACCGATCATATTATTCATGGACCAACAGACTATTGAATAAAGGCAATAACAAATAACCATAACAACCTAAGCTAGCCTATATACACTTTAATATTCAATAAAGCAATTGATATCTTTATTGATCTTTATCTCAATTGATCTTTATTTAGGGTATATTTGGCTATATAGCCGATACCCTTTCCATGTTCGAGTAGATACAGGCCCTATAAGCTATTTAGAGGCATACGCTATCCAGTTTCATATTCAAGCTTTGTTAAAAAGCTTATACTACTATTCGGCCCCTGTGACGGCTAATTAGGTATATCATCATCACTCATGTGGTCTTATTTAATGTGGCCTTGTAGTAGACTGGTTGCAGGCTAGGCCAATTTATATTTAGCCAGTGCGGGAGATCTTTATCTAATTTAACCAATCCTGGCTATAACTTTATTTTATCTTTCAGAGATAGTCAATTCATGCAAAAATATATGACAAGTATGTTATTTGTCATTATATTAGGCTATTATCATTTTTATTATTAACTTAAGTCGTTGCTTGTTAATGAAAACTAATTTGATGATTGTAGCAAGCCTCTAAAGGCCACACCGTTATCCAAAAAACCCGTTCAACGGATCCAGGATAACCAGCATAGATAGAACCTGAATTTGAAGTTGGAGCCGGAGCCGGAGCCTTTCACATCAGTGTCGTGGAGCCGGAGCCGATGAGATAGCGCATCGGCTCCACAGCCCTGCTTTGTCGTCTGAATCCTTCATATTCCGATAAACATTAGTCATGTCAAGTGAATTCGGCTTGCATTTGAAGAAAGTAATCAAGATTTAAAGTGATATTTAAATACGAGAATATCTGTGAAGTCCAGAGACAATGGAAAGGCTCTTATGACTCTGAATATCCACGTCGAGACAGAATCTCCCAAATGCGTGACAAGTTGGAGAACGCAGGAACTATTGGAAGCCTCCCAAAGGTCTTTCAAGAACTGCGCGGTCAAATGACATTGTCAATTTAGTTTTCTCTGCATTCGGTGATGACTCAAGAAAATCAATCAGACAAGCTGCTTTAGACTTGAATCTCACAAGAACAACAATTCAGCGAATCCTTCATGAAAGCAACATCAGACCTTACCGCCCAACGTTTAAGCATGAATTAAGTGAAGATGACTTTGATAGGCGGGTCGACTTTTGTGAATGGTTTTGCGTGAAACAGTAACCGATCCAGACTTTCGAAACATGATCGTATGATCTGATGAGGCCAAGTTTAAATTGAATGGTCGACTCAATCACCACGACAGTATCTACTGGGCTGAAGAGAATCCTCATCAAATTTTACAGCATGCGATGTTAAGCTCCTTGATGTTACCGTATGGGCATCTTTCTTCGCGCGACTTGATCGCGAGAAGTATCTGGAGCTTCTACGTCCCCATGTAATATCGGAAATTAGGAGATTGTATCCGAATGACGAGGAGCTGCCTATCTCAATTCCTGAGTTGGCAGTGCCATCACTTCATGGATTGGACGTCGTGGTGACATTGAGTATCCCCCAAGAAATCTTGACCTAATTCCATTAGACTTCTTTTTTGGGGGTTATTTAAAAAACAAAGTCTACAAGAATCCACGTCCTCTCAATGTGCAAGAAATGAGAGATAAAATCACATTAAGTGCAAGAAACGTTCTGATGGATCTCATCTCAAAAGTCTGTCGCTCTGTGACCTCCCACTGTCATGAATTAATCGCTGTCGATGGACAGCACTTTGAACATTTACGACTGATAGTTTGAAATAAATATCTGTATTATTTGACTCAGAAGTTGATAGTATTAACTGCCTACATAGTTCTGACACACACTGTATTAAATCAAAATATTATCAACATACATGCTTCATATCTAAAGCATCTAGCCGCTCAACATACTTTCGCATCAAACATGTTCCATGCATCTCATTGCTCATTAGATACATGATAATCTGAAATAAGATAATTCATACGACGGTCATTGATATAGACTTATCCCTTTCACACAACGTGTGTGAAGTAAGCGGAACCACCCAGCGGAATCATTTTTTGTTATAGCTTAATTCTAATCAAAACAGCTGCTATGTTGTCAATTTCAGTCTCCTGATTACGAATCTGAGCTCAGATTTTACAAATTCACAGTCATTTTTGAGAAAATCAAGTTTGAAGATAAAAGTGGTTCCGCTGTGAAGTTAGCGGAATCATCCAGCGGAACCAATTGCTGAGTCTCGCTGATTGACGCAGTAAATCAATTTCTTTTGGTCACTACCCGATCAATTTTGTTGTGCTGATCACGAATATGTGCCTCATCTTTCAAAACAATGCAGATTTCACCCGGAAATCTGAATTTCACTTTTTCTAAAGAGAAGTACTTGCCGAGAAAAATTGATTTTACGGTTTTCATGGACTTTTCTGCAAGCTGATTGTGAAGATAGCGGAACACAGATTACACAGAGAACACTGATTACAGATTTGTGATTAGGAGCTTCAAATTAGTAGGAGGATGGATTTTGCTGAGAAATTCTTTGTATTAAAAAATGGTTCCGCTAACTTCACAATCAGCTTGCAGAAAAAGTGAAATTCAGATTTCCGGGTGAAATCTGCATTGTTTTGAAAGATGAGGCACATATTCGTGATCATCACAACAAAATTGATCGGGTAGTGACCAAAAGAAATTGATTTACTGCGTCAATCAGCGAGACTCAGCAATTGGTTCCGCTGGATGGTTCCGCTAACTTCACAGCGGAACCACTTTTATCTTCAAACTTGATTTTCTCAAAAATGACTGTTAATTTGTAAAATCTGAGCTCAGATTCGTAATCAGGAGACTGAAATTGACAACATAGCAGCTGTTTTGATTAGAATTAAGCTATAACAAAAAATGGTTCCGCTGGGTGGTTCCGCTTACTTCACACACGTTTTCACACAGACTTATTACGGCTGGAGTTCTGTGAGGAGATATTTTTGACACTTCGAATCGATGAAAAGTTTCGTTTTGATATTTGATCTGGTATCAATAAAAATAGGAATATTTACATGATGTCGCTAGTGATTGCTATCACAACGTACTCGTACATGCAGCAGCACTCAAATATATCAGTTCATCTATATGTACATTGTAGGCAAATTCATGATATATAAACTTGTCCTCATGCAATTTTCTATTCACGCGTTACGCATGCTTACTCCATTTGCTTTACAATGAATGTCTTACATCAAATTTACAATTTTCTACTTAAATCTGACATCAGCGGAAGTAAATGAAATTTGAATCGATTGCCATGAGAAGCAGCAAAATATCAGGTAGACAATTTTTTAGGATAATTTTCACACATGTAGTATCTAGCATAAAAAATGCATGAATAAATGATTTAGGCCTACTACAATCTTATTTTTTGACTTCATTTGATTAAGAAATATAAAATTTGAAATTTACTCTGTAGGGCCCTCGACAACCTAACAATTAAATCATGTCTCTACGAATTATATAGGTAGCACTAAAAACGGATAGTCAAAAATTATAACAAGAAACGAACCTTAGACATTTGTGGTGCATGAACGTGCTTGCAAGATAATTTTAATGAGGTTACATGTCTGTTTATCATGTGACAAGTGATCCGATACACTTGAATCTTCATAACAAATCTTAGCAGTAGTAATCCCCTGACAAAATCAAGGACAAAGAGTGTAGCAATGAGTCATCATGCTGACTCAGCCCCCCCCTCTGGAAGGAAGAAGGGAGAGGGTCAAGCATGTGCTGGGAGGTATAGGTCCGAGAGGAAGAAACAGTTCCCTACCCCCCCCCTCTGGAAGGAAGGAAGGAGTTTTCCAGCAAGGGGAAGGGAGAAGGGTAGGAATGTGGAAAGGATAGAGTGAGAAAAGGGTGGGCGTTGGTGGTTTTGGGATGAGAAAAGTCGTCTTTCGGAATGAAGGAGACCTCGGATGGGAAAACGGAGGCCAGATTCGGAATCTACGTGAAATTTTGGGTTAGGAAGGAATGTTTCCAGCGAAATCGGAGAGAAAAAATTTCGAAGACGTCCCCCCTCTGGAACGAGACTTCCAACTTTGGTTCTAGAGATTGTAGAAAGTCGTGCAATAGCTCGTTTGAAAGCTGAGAGTATGACAAATTCAGTGGAAGAAACGGCTTGTTGCTATCTGCCTTCATTAGATGTGAGACGGCATTGAAAATTTGGGACATTGGCGAAAAAAACGACAGAGTTAGAATTTTTACGAAAACGGCTCTAGCGGGTGAAGCAAGCCTCGGATGGGAAAACAGAGACCAGATTTGGAATCAGCGTGCCATTTTACACCTGAATGTCATTCATGCTATGTCTTCGAAGTGAAAGGAAGAAGGATGACAGAAGCAGTAGAGTTTACGAATGAATTTTGTTCACTACGTTTTCATCGACAAAGTCTTCGTGGTGTGATTAGGGGCTACATCATCTCATTTCATCATGAAAAGGCAGACTTAGAATTTGCTATCGCTAAAGGTTGCTTCGTTTTCCAACAGCTCATGGACAGTTTGATGAGACTGATGAACATGCACGTGAGCGTGTAGTGTTTCATTTTGCATCCTATTCTGCAGAGACGATACATGATCCCAAAGATTTCTATCAGCGACACATGGCGAAAATTGCATCTCGACTAGATTCATTTCATGAGCATGGATCCAACTTGCTCTTATGTCGCATAAAACACATTCATATTCAACTCAATGTGCTAAACTAGATTTGACTACAAGATTTGGGAAAAGCATTCATGAGTCAGTCGTCCGCGTGCCTCCTTTTCTCTGCCGCAACGAAGTCAGGGGAGAAACGGAGGTCTCTGATTGGCTCTCATATTGTCAAATGTGGATTCGCAGCAGACTATAAAAGCAGACGTCTCCCCATTTTCTCTTCATTTCATTCTCTTGACTTGGAAAGCGTGTGTGACTTGCTCAAGCCATTCTTGCCTCTCAACTTTGTCTGATCAATCCTGTTTCCAAATTTACAAGTGAGTTTCATGACTGTGTGGCCTAAACCTTACCAACATTTTAGAAGAGAGACGCAGGAGAGTGTGTGGCCGATGATTGTACAAGCTTATTTTGTTGAACCATCACCACCACCACCGCCTCCACCACCTAGACGCTTTACCTTTAAGTCTTTTAGGGAATTGAAACTCAATTCGGGTCCTTAGCCCAAGACATTTAATTTACTGGACGATGACGAAGACTTGGACTTTGGTGATAAGCTTTAAATCATATGAACGCCCAAAAGGTCCTCTTAAGGACCACCTCATATGTCACTGCTAAGCTAACGATTTTCTTTTTTCTGATGATCATGAATGTACTTAGTGGTATTCTTTCGTTACAGAGTGCCATGGCCATAAATCCTACTCCTACTGCTGCATCACTGAATCCTCAACAACTCGAGCTGTGGAATCCGAAAATTTAAAAGGTAATTCACGGCTATCCTACCTACAAACAACAAGTGCGCTACAACGGTGTTCGACTCTATCTTCAAACGCCGGCGGTATACTTACCAAAAGTGGATACGCAAGTATATCGTTGCGGTCAAAACCTGAGTATCCCTATTGATAATTGGTTGCGTCAGCGGCTTGACATTTTAGAAGACTTTGTGAGGCAAAAGGCTCTTATTCCTACTGAACTATTACAGTTGTGGCCACAAAAGAAAACTTCTTATTATAAACCATTGTATCGCGGCACTCGCTGCTATATTTTACAAGGCAAGTATTGTAAAGTCACTTCAGGAGTGACAGTTGAACAGTCAGTTGAAACAGAATTGTCATCGCTAGGTGCAGGCTTTTATTCATTTCATATTGAGGTGCCTGCTGTTTATGTGGGACCTCATCAATCTGACGGTAATTTGATTTCTCTCAATTTGCGCATTGATCAAATTCATCATCAACCTGAGTTAACAGGTCTTGATCACATTGAGAAAGTCATTGATTTTTGTGTCAAAGAGTGTCAAGAACCTGTCACCAAACCTAAACGTCGTCGCGCATCAAAGAAAGGTGGTGTTACCACCAAAGAGAAATCTTAAGTATTGTAATCAGTTAGTATGTAGAGAATGTGGAAAACGCGGTCTTGCGCGTCATGTTCAAATAAAACATTGTAATCATGTTGTATGTATCTTTTGTCATGTAAAGGACAGACATCCTTGTAAAGTTCCTGCTCAATGTATTATCTTGTAATTAGGTCTTTTTGATATTGTAGGTTGTTATCTTTATAGACAGTGAGGGAACACCCATGCAGGAATTGAGTGCTATTGCAATGAGAGAAAGTGATCAAACTGTTGCTAGTGTATATCATAGATTTGCCTACTGTCCTCCACACAAAAACGAATGGTCAGGACGTCATGTGCATGGACTTGATCCTTTTATTTTGATTAATATTGGATTTGTAAATGAAACGTATTTGATAAGCGATTTCAAACGGTGGCTGTCAGGTTTTCATATTGTTAAAATATTAGGAAATGATTCTGAACGAGAAGCAGCGACACTTCAGTTGCACATTGATAATTTATATTTACCATGTTGCGTAGATCGTGTAAGACAAAACTATCATATGCATTCTGATCAAAAGAAGTTTAGAGATTAAATGATTTTTGACATGTCTGTATGTTTCGGTGAGAGACATCACCTTTACAGACCACCATCCCATTGTAATGTAAAAATAAATAAAAAACCATCCCCCAATGTAGAAATAAAGCTACCTACATTGCAAAACTCTCTTCACGCTGGCATTGTAGTCTCTATGACGTTTATGAACTGCATCTATATTATTGTCAACAGCATGGGTCTATGTAAAACATGTTTTTACTCCTTGTGAATGAGTGATGATCATTTCATGAAGTGTATTCTGTACTTGTAAATTTTGACTGGTGTTGAATAAACTTACAGTGGAACATGATTGTTATTTCTGTTTTATTCATAGTGGAAGTCATTGAAGCAATGTGAAATCTATAGTCACAACGTTTATGATGGCGCATCGTACCTTAAGTAACCACATGTGTCATTTGACTCTTGATCAACAAGGATTCGATGGATTTTTACAAGATTGGAAACCTACATTTAAAATGAAGATGAATAACATGAAAGTAGTGGTAACTGAAAGCCTTCCTCTCTTCAAAACATTGATGGAGAGTTTACAACCTCAAGATGTAAAGGGTAGACCCGTTGCTTATATAGAGTTGAAAGATTTGCAAAAACCACTTCGTTTCGGATCTTATTGCACAGAATGGATAACTCTTAGTGATCAATTTTATGGTTGTCATATGGAGAAAATTATGGAGAGAATAGAGAAACGATGGAAGGAAATGCGTACGTTGTCAAACATATCATGATTCAACTGAGTTTGTTTACATCCACGACTTTGTTTGATGGTCGACACATTGTGTATATGCAATAAAAATGTCTTTTCACTGAGTATTTTGTAATGGTGTATAGAGCAACATGAGTCATTGCGCTTTGCTAGATAAATGAATGCGTCTTTGTTCGAGAAAAGGGGCGTGTCACAACATGAGTGATTGCGCTTTGTGCATTACTATCAGGCTCTTTGTTAGATAAATGAATGCGTCTTTGTTCGAGAAAAGGGGCGTATCGCAACATCAGACATTGCGCTGTGTGCATTACTATCAGGCTCTTTGTTAGATAAATGAATGCGTCTTTGTTCGAGAAAAGGGGTGTGTCACTAAAGTCTTTGTGAGGACTAGAACGACTTTGTGTATAAATAGGAAAGGTTTCCACCCAGGCAGTCAAAAGTTCACGTGTGATGACTCTTTGTCACGTAACAAAGACAGGGAAAACGTGAAAAGGGAAACGCATGTGATTGGAGCTAGGTCTGGTTATAAAACGGACGACTGAGCTTATGGCAATGACTTCCGTCCTTGCGCTAACCATGCAGTTGCTCGAAGCCATCAACTACTCTGCTCTCGCACTGGGTACACTGAACTCCCGTACTTTAGCATCGGGTAAAAATGCTTTCAATCAAAAGATAACTCATCATGGAGAAGTCGTGACCATAAAAACTTCAAGTCATCGAATAGATTATCTAAAGGTTATGTCAACAAAGTATGGACTGGCCGTGCGTGTACCGTTAGGCTATTGGACACGGTTACAATTCAATACTCTTGAAACATTCCTGAAAGAAAATCTCACCATTCACAAAGAAATTGTTCGACACAGTGTGAAGCGGTCACAAGTTCCCATCATGGAAAGACGATACATGTGTGTTCATATGGATAGACACTGTCTCATCATCCATGAAAAGGACGGCAGCGAATTCGACT
This sequence comes from Prostheceraeus crozeri, assembly GCA_907163375.1. Taxonomy (NCBI): domain Eukaryota; kingdom Metazoa; phylum Platyhelminthes; order Polycladida; family Euryleptidae; genus Prostheceraeus; species Prostheceraeus crozeri. Next base: position 266,076 of record CAJQUW010014077.1, on the reverse strand, counting down.
TACTCAATTGCAAACCACTCCCCTTTTTGGGAAATGGATTCTACTCCTTCGAAATTAAAATTCAAACCATCTACATGGGCCCGCGCAGGGACGGAAGGTTGTTTACGTTGAATCCCTATGTTGTCTCCATAACCTTTAAAAATGATGTCCATGTTGATGATGATCAACTACAGTAACACTCTCCACACACTGAGAACGCACCATCGGTCTTTATGAGACCAAGGCCTAACGACCACCGTATTAAGAAAGAAAATGTACCCTCACCATGCCACACATGAACATGACTCTCTCCTTCTTTCTTAGGCATACCATTCTTCACTCAGGTTTGAATCATGTGAAAATTATCAGCATGCCTCTATGTATCATGGAAAAGTTAGTGTGTTACATTTCATGATGCGAAGCGTCAACTTCAGATAACTCTAGAACGCTTTCAACTACGAAGGTTGCATCGCGCAATCCTATCCAACTCTTGCCGTGTCATTAACGTAGGAGACGGCATAGTATTTATTCGCATTCAAGAGATGATTCTACATAATGATAACTGCTACATCGTGTTCTATTGTAGATTTGTATATGGCCAACTCGTAAGACAAAACGACCACTTGTGAGCGCAGTCAGGCGCAGTGTGTTTTTTATTTAAACTCACACCGTATATATTGCATGAATAGAGAGATACATTCCTATTCTCAATTATGACATTTTATAGCTACTTATTATGTATTGAGTAGCTGCTTACTATAGAATCTTACTATATAGCACAGCAATATACATCATCTCCCTTTCTCACGATTGTTCATGAATGAATCGTCTGGGGATCTGCACATTTCGTCTCAGCTTCGATCTGTAGTTTTCCGATGTCTGGGCTGCTGCTGCGGGCTGATGATGGTGAGCACTTGGATTAGAGGGTGAATGTGCATGTTTACTATGGTCCAAGTTCACGTTTGCAAATCGGCGAAGGTACCGGCGGTTTCTTCTTAGTACTCTTCCACTTTTCATTTTGATAAGGTAATCGCGATGTCTCATCCTCTCCACGATGATTCCTTCTCTGTCCCATTTTTTTGAGAGCGAATCTTGGATGACTACTGACTCACCAAACTGAAGGTTAGACAATGAATGGGCCGATTTGTTGTAGGCTTTTTCTATTTTCTTGTGAACCGAGTTTGCATTTTTCTCCATTTCATCCGTTGTCTTCTGCCATTCCGGTGCGAAATTCCTTCTATGGGCGGGTAACGTATCACGCACTGGATGTCCATACACCATAATCGATGGGACACGGTTATCGTAAAGAGGCGTATTCTTGTACAATAGGATTGCCTCAGCTAACCTGTCCATATCCACTCCTCCTTCAGAACGAGTAGCTCCTCGCAGCATCTTCTTCACGGTCTTGACCGCTGCTTCGGCTCTTCCATTACTCTGTGGATATGCCGGTGATGACGTCTTGTGCGTTACACCCCATCGCTGAAGAAAGTTTGAGAAGGAGGATGCCGCGAATTGTGGACCACCATCTGACCAGAAGACTTGAGGAACTGCTGTTTGGCAGAATAGGCTCCGCAATTCGTTGATGAACTTGCTGGTAGGGGCGTGGCTACCAATTCTACAGACTGTGGGCCATCCCGAATAATTGTCTACCACGACCAACCACTTTTCACCACCATAGTCAGCGAAATCGGCGCTGATTTCCTCGAAGGCTCTGCTTGGCAATGGTCGCGTATGCAAAGGTTCCTTGGGCAAACTTGCTAAATGGTCCTGGCACGGTCTACAGGATTTAGAGGCATTTTCAATGTCCTTGTCTATACCCGGCCACCATATGACCATCCTGGCTCTTTCTTTAAGCTTTGTCGTACCCATGTGTCCGTTTATCAAGCGATTAAGCATTTCTCGTCGCATTGACTTTGGTATCACGGTCCTTCGTCCGCACACAATGAAGTCATCATCGATCGCCAAAGTTTCTTTCATGCACCAATACGGTCGCAGGTCGATAGGAACGTGTGATTTGACGCTTGGAAATCCTTTGAGTATCAGGGCTTTCAAATCGCTATACTCTGAGTCGCTTTCTGCAGCCCTTTTCACCTCCAGCATCCTAGCGTCGAGTGTGGAGGCTTCAATCGCTTGTAGAGATGCAGCTTTGTGCGCGTCCTCGACGTCCTCATCGGCGCTGGCTTCTTGGGTATGTGAGAGAGGTGCACGGGAGAGTGCATCAGCGTCGGTATTTTGCTTACCGCTGATCCAAATGGCAGTGAAGTTGTACCTGTTGAGCTTGATTTTCATTCTTTGAAGTCGCGGGTTCTCTACCTGGTCCAACGTGTAGCTGTTGAGTATGGGAATCAGAGGCTTATGATCAGTGACAACGTCGACGTGATTGAGGCCCTCCAAGAATGCACGGCATTTGTGGAATCCCCAACAGATAGCAAGCATCTCTAATTCGATCATTGCGTACCTTGTTTCAGTATTAGTAAGCGTACGTGATCCCGCTTGAACGATTCTCCACGACTCATCATCTTGACGTTGTCGGAGGATGAATCCCAGACCATTCAGTCGAGATGCATCTGTGTGGAGACGAGTCTGCTTCTTAGGGTCAAAATAACTCACGATGGATGGCTCTCTCACCAGGGTTTCACACACTTGGCGGAACGCTTCTTGGTGAACCGAGTCCCATGAAAACACTGTATTCTTCTTTAACAGCGGTTGGAGCGGAGTGCAAAGCTGAGTCACCTTGTCTGTGAAGTTGCTCACTTGGTTTACCAATCCGAAAAAGGATCGAACATCGGTTTGATTTGTTGGAGTAGGGAAGTGTCTGATTGCTTGTAGTAGCGAGGGATCAATAGAGTATCCATTTTGGCTGACGCGGAGACCTGCAAATGTCACTTCATTGGCAGCAAAAACGAACTTGTCAGGATTCAACGCAATTTGACGCTCGTCACAGCGTTGCAGGAATGCTCTGATATCATTGACGTGCTGATCGTACGTTTCGCTAGCAATCAAACAATCATCGACGATATGGTAAGTTCGAGGTAGATCTGCTAGTACTTCATCCATGCGTCGATTAAAATGTTCGGAGATGGACGATATTCCGAAAGGCGCAGACTTATAGCAGTAGCGACCAAACGGAGTAATGAATGTTGTCAGACGCTGACTCTCGCGGTCCATAGGAATTTGATGGTATCCTTTCAAGGCATCAACCACTGTGAAGTACCTGCACTTTGACAAATCAAGACTTGAAATGAGTTCGTATGCAGTTGGACTGACGTAGCGTTCACGAACAACATGTTTATTCAAGGCCCGGAAGTCAATGCACATTCTGATCTTCTCTCGGTCTTTCTTGAGCATCACAACAATAGGAGCACACCAACGAGTCGGTTCTGTCACTCTTTCGATAACACCAAGCTGTTCCAGCTCGTCCAATTCATCTTTCAGGAGAGGTTGCAATGGTAGCGATATTCGACGCGGCGCGGTGACACTGAACGGCTGAGCATCTGGTCTGAGATGAATGTTAAACACTTCACCCGTCATCTTACGGATTGTCTTGTCAAACACACGTGGGTAACAGCTGATGAGATCCGACTTACTAGCTGGCACGTGATTGGTTGCCGGTGGAGAAGCTGTTACTGGCTCTGGACGACTCGCTGAAGCGTGTGTCATCTGCGTGTAACCTTCACGAGCGCACTGAGTGCGACGCACACAACTTACGATGGCGGCGTCCTGCTGCGCACACACATGGAATGCTGGAAAGTCACGTGGGATAATGCCAAGTGCTTTGCATGTAGACCATTTAAAAATTAATGGCTCCCCATTCAGTTCCCGAAACACATGAATTGTGGTGTTGACCGTAGTCTGTTGAAGAGAGATGTTGGCTGTGAAATTGCCGATGCTGTCTGAGAAAGTTGTACGATTCGCTGCGGAGGTTTGAGTTAACGATTGCTTGTTGAGATCGCACACACGTAGTCCCAATTTCTGGAGAATGTCCGGTCCGGCAGCGTCGATGTTGGCTCCGGTATCGGGCATTGCACGAAGAGACAAGTCATTAACTTTTACACTGATGAGCGGAGGTCTGTCGTCGACCGAAGGAGTTCGTACGACACTGATGATTGAAGCTACAACAGGCTTCTGTTGCTTTGATGAAAACTGCTGCTTGGGGCGGGAGCGGCACATCTTCGAGAAATGTCCGATCTTAGAGCATGATCGACATTTCTTCTCCTTGGCAGGGCACTTATCACGATCGCGAGCGTGATTCAGGCCACACCAATTGCACTGCTGACCTTCGATTGGTTTGGGTTGTCGCATTTGTTTGGTTCGTCTGTGAGCAGAGGTTGCGGTCGCTAGGTTGACCGTGGAAGGCTGGTCTAGAGCCCGCTTGTCACGTTTAGCGGCTTCTTCAGCTTCGCCAATATCTCTAGCCTGGGACAATGTAAGCGATGACCCAGCTAAGATAAGTTTCTGCACGACATCAGGATCAGCTGCACCAAGAACAATTTGATTTCTTAATTGTATGTCCTCGCACTTCGAACAGCATTTAGGGAAGTTGCAACGTCTGGCTAGATCTTGTAACTCGACCAACCAGTCGTTAAATGGTTCACTGTCACGTTGAGTACGGCGAAAAAAATGTCTAATCCACACGATCTCATTGATATTGCCTTTGATGTAATGTTCAAGAGCACGGATAATTTCGTCGACGTCTTTCTGATGAGCCGCAGGAAGAGAAAGGTTTCTGATGACTCGAAGTGTAGCGTAGGAAAGGCTCTCGTGTAGAGCGTCAAGTCGCATTGCTGCTCGTTCCGTGGCATCCGTGATGCTTGAAATACCGGACAAACGTTCGAATGCACTCCATTTTAGACACCAGTCGTCAAACAGCTCGCGATCAGTCTCAATGTCAAATTTTGGTCCGTCCTTACGCAGTTGGAAGGTATGCGACGCCATGTTCTATTGTAGATTTGTATATGGCCAACTCGTAAGACAAAACGACCACTTGTGAGCGCAGTCAGGCGCAGTGTGTTTTTTATTTAAACTCACACCGTATATATTGCATGAATAGAGAGATACATTCCTATTCTCAATTATGACATTTTATAGCTACTTATTATGTATTGAGTAGCTGCTTACTATAGAATCTTACTATATAGCACAGCAATATACATCACATCGTGATTCCAAAACCCTCATGGGAAAAGTATAAAAGGGAAGTTCACTCAACCCTCATGTCATTTGTGAATCATGCTCCCCATCCGCATCATCAACGCCATGCGCGAAATGAATCTCAGAAGAGACATCGATTTAGAACAGTTGCATACCCATCTTCCCGATTCAGTATATCATCTCGGTCGTCCGCAAATGTTGGTCATTCGCATGAGCAACGGTCGAAATCTTCTAATCTTTCGCTGCGGCAAAATCCAAGTCCTAGGAAACCTTTCTCATTTCGTGATGCAGTCCATGTGTTACGAAGTCGTCAAGAAAATGCGAACACTCATGCCTCATCTTCGCCTCAGTCCCCTGACATTCAAGAATATGGTAGTGTTTGTTCAATTGAAGATGCTAGTGAATCTAGCCAACATTAAAATCAGTAGTCATTGTATATTTTATGAAACTGAACTCTTTCCTGCTGCTCTGATTCGGAAGTGGCATCCTGTACATATTGCAGTGTTTCACAACGGACATTGTATCATGACTGGTTTACGTGATGTCAGTAAAGTAGCCGACATTGTTAAATCTTTAATGCGTTATCTGTATGAGTCACAGTTAATAGAATCGTGTTAATCACATGATGTGTTTTGAATGAGTCATCGCAATGAACCATCGCCCACACACGTGTCGGTGAAAAGGTCATCAACAAGGTTCATCCCTTTATGATGAGTCAGCGCTATTTATAGACATGAAATGATGCCCACACACGTGTCGGTGAAAAGGTTGAACAAGACTGATTAGATTCTTATCTAACTGACTGGCGCTTTACCACTTCATGAGTCAGAGCTATTTATAGACATGAGTCAGCAAAGTGGTTGATGTTTCCTAAGCCGACGAAATTGTCATGATGCTACATTCCTTGGTGAGGATGATAACTTACAAACTCTAACGTGGTTTTGATTTTATTTTATACTTTACCTATCTTGCAAACAGTGAAATGCCTGTCACTTTATTTCATACTTCACCTATCTTACAAACTTTACAAACAACAAATTTATTTCAAACTTTACAAACGTCAACTTTGTTTCTAACTTTACAAACAGTGAAATGATTCTGACTTCATTTATATTTCACCTATCTTACAAACAGCGACATGGTTATAACTTTATTTCTAACTTTGCAAACGTCAACTTTATTTCTGACTTTACAAACAGTGAAGTGATTCTGACTTCATTAATATTTCACCTATCTTACAAACAGCGACATGGTTATAACTATATTTCTAACTTTACAAACGTCAACTTTATTTCTAACCCTACCCATCTTACAAAATGATCAAAACTTTTACTTTTGTCTATTGAGTGAGAATCCCATCTTTATGTTAAAAGAAAAACGAGACAGTCTGTTCATGATGTGTTATTGAATGAAAGACATTTCATCACAGTCACACATAGTTAATACTATACATGGAAAAAACAAAGTCACTCATGTGCAGGGAGAAAACAAAGTCACTGATATGCAGGGAGAAAACAAAGTCACTGATGTGTCGGAAACTGTACAGGGACAAAACAAAGTCAGCAAAAGCACTGGATGATACCCCATCGATGATATGCTGTGATCAGGAGTTGGACGCATGTTACAAGGCACTCACTCACAACGCCCCATAGAAAACGCCATGGAGTGAAAAAGCAAAACATCAACCACAACAGAGAGGAAGCATTCATCATCATACATCGAAGGACGGAGGAAGAGAAAGTTTCTGTCTCTTGGGTGGAGGTAGATGAGTGTCTGGATGGCCGTACGGTAATGAGTGGTTAGGACTCATCCAACATCGCTTGTCTTCCCAAGCTGAGAGACCTCGTTTCCTAAACGTCGTTGTTCTGACTTGATGCGACTTTGATTTTACAATGGTCATTTCTACTTTTTTAATTGTAAGTGAATCTAAGGCATCTTGATAGTCCCTATGTGTCATTTTTCTAACGATTGACTTCGAGATGCCTTTCGCCCGTTTAATAGAAAGCTCTGAGGATTTTAGCTTCATGGAGTACATCTTGGGACGAAGCAAGATCATCTCCTCTATCTGTTTGCCGGCACACTCATCCTTGAAGCAGCCAATCTTCGCTTTATTTGAGGTAGAGTAAAGCGGATGGTCAGTGGGATAGTTGGAACTATCAAACGTGGGTGCTAAATATTTTAAAATGTCTTCCTGCTTGACTTAGCTAGTGGTTGTCAAAGCTAGGAAGAAGCTGTCTGTATCGCCTCCTACTAATTCCACATGTTGGATCAATGGATAAGTTTTAAAGGTGTGGTAAAAAAACTTGTACATTTCTATCTTGGAGTGATCCAAGACAGCTTGACCGACATAAATAGGCTTGCAAAGTTCTACTTTGGATTTTAGCATTTTAAAACCAGTAATGTCTTCGGAAATGACATCATGGTGACAAAACAGCGGTGAGCCACATAACTTGATACTCGTTTCTGGATCAGTCACGATACGATAGTCCATGCGCTTTCTTGCATCCTCCATGGTTTTACAAAAGAGGGCATTATTCTTAAATTTAAAGAAGTCCTTTTCGAAAGGATTCTTGGATTCAGCCCGTTTCTTACTATTAAATTCTATATACGGTTTTAGAAAGGGCCTCTGCCTAAACTGGATAGCGCGATGGACTTTGTCAAGTTGCATCCCCATACCTAGATAGAATTTGAGGATGGAATGGTGCACGAAGCAATGCTGCTTGTTCAATTGGGTGAGCAACAACTTCCTAGTGGGTTTATAGTTTAAGTCATTTTCCGCCTCATATTGCTTATTGTGTTCTTCCATAAAGGGGAGAGAACATATCTGGACTGACTATGCCAGATTCGGGTGCGAGAGGAAAATCAACTGTCCTATTCTTAATACATTCTGGATAGATGAGGTCGACTTCAAATAAATAACCTACGTGCTATGTCGGCCTCATCTCCCAGTGCCATGATGTGTGCTGGATTGGAGAAGTATTCAATGTCATGGGGCTCTACTCATTGGAAGTCAGACTGTGACAAAGGCTTGGAAAATGCACTCCCATACAAATTATTTTGGTTTATGCACATTATATGCGTGGTTGATCCTATGTCTTGGGTGCTGTTGACAACATGTTTGTTGACGAATGTTAAGCCTCCCCTAATACCACGTTCAAACAACGTGTACATTTCTGCATCTTGCAGTAAATGTATTCTCTCTTTCGTCATCTTGAAGGCTGACTGATAGGACAGACCCGGCAGAAAAACAAAATGGACGGGGTCTAAGGCGTCCTGTTCTAATGTGACTTTCCTAAAAGTCTCAAACACGTCAGCCAACAGATAGACGTCTAATTTTAAGTAGGCAAGCATGTAGTCACTAAACGTGCGACACCTAAATTCTAACCATGCTTGCTCTGCATGCCTATAGTCATCCAGCGAACAGTCCTCACCCGTCAAATCATTTTTAAATTTATCGATGGGCGGAAGCGATGTTTCTTTCAATGTGTCCATTGAACTAAAATAACTATAAGGAAACACCCCTTTCCGTCGCATGAGACTGTCACTTATGTTTGGATAGTCTTTCTTTAAATGTTGAGTGAGGGGAAGTGTTTCTAAATTATTAGCCAACGCGGCTAAGGAAGAAGACATAAATTTGAAACTATCTAGAAACTTTATGTCATAGAAGACAGGCTTCCCCTCCTTCGTCTTATCGACTTGTACTTTAGCAGTGATGCACATAAATTTTCCTTACTTTGTGCAATCACTTTGGATGACCAGAATTTCATTTTACCGAATCCATGGCGAATGATGATGTGAGGATCATAACATTTAAAGTTATGGAAGATGACGGGGAGCGTTCGCCATTTGAGCCTAAGCTTCATATTACATTTACTGCATAAGGCAGACCTAAATTTACCACTGAGATGGCAATGGTCCCTCACTTTCTTATGTTGCTGATCATCAAAGGATGAACAGCAGCGGGGACATTCCGTGGTCCTATCAAATTTGATTTTATCGGCTTCTGTGAAGCACATGGGTTTCCTAGTCAGCTCCGTTTCATACCGTTGATGAAAACGGGCTTTCCTATCTAAAAAGTTGAAGAAGTTTTCAACGCACTCCTCGCCTTGCCACACATGCATTTTATTTTGGTTCCTATAATATGGATGCCAAACTTCATAACAGGCAATGGCTGCTGGCTCATGACTTAGGTCTTCTTGTTAAATGTAACATTCAATGTCTGCATAGATGGTACATATGGGACTGAGCTCATTGCCGTTTTCTTCATACCTATACAATTTAACTTTGGACATGACTTCCATTTGAAGTTTACCCCGAGAGCACCACTCGTAATGCTGTTCAAAAAATGGTTTTGACCTAAAGCGCCGTGTGCAGCGATCACAGTAATAATGTTTGTTGTCACAACTTTGCTGGTGGCGATACAACTTTGAAATTTTAGGAATGCCACAATAATGCCATTCTGGGTGGTTGTCGCTATAGACTAGGAGAAGATTGACAACCCGGTCGAAGTTACTTTGGCGGTTGTTATACCTAACGCCCTTCAGACCTTTTTCCCAGAGATGGACGACGATCTTAATTTTATTGAGTTTTTCAAATTGGGCGATGCCTTTAAAATCTAATGTGTTGACATCTAACCCGTCAAACTTAAGTTCATCCTCCCATTCACAATACTTGGTGACTCTTTGATGATGTATACCTATATCATTATAGTGAAGAATGGAGAGGACGGCATACTTGAAACACTGGGACTGACACTCTACATTGATGACAGCCTTTTTGTCAGCCAGTGCTTTGGGGAGGGTGAAACAACCGCTCCCTTGCAAATTTTCTAAAAGATTGATTTTAATGTCTACTTTCTCTATCCCATCAAAGACCAGTCCGCTGTCTCTTTCATTAAATTTATTTAAGTTGCTGACGATATAGGTCGCATGTCTCTCTATCCACTCGTTTACATCACCTATGAGATCAGCAGCACAGGAGGCTATCCTAATGGTCACAGTGGACTCTACTTCTCCCGTGCTACTGTCTACCTTATTGAAACGAGCAGTGAGATAGAACATGCCTTTGAGTAAAAATCTATCTAAGCTCGCCAACATTTGATGAATCAAGCCTATATTATTCATCAAGAAAGGATGAATATCTTGTACAGCTTCAGAGCTTTCTAACTCATAGTCGCGAACGAGCCTCTCAAGGGAAAACTTGCTCTGCCTTAGATTGACGTTGTTGTCAGTGTAAAGCTCAGTGGGCTGAGTGTGACAGAGTGTGTGCGAAGAAAGAACAAACTCTGTAGGAACGGTCTTCTGACACGAAGAACAGGAAAAGCCGACGTGCGATGAAGGATGCTTCCTACCTGTTGTTGTCGGTGGTTGCCTCACACTACCACAGGAACCGCCTTCGATGTGGACTCGCAAGTTGGTGTTGTTGTAGAACGTGCGTTCACAACCTTCACACTTGGGTCGTTGAGGGATCGGTCGGCGCCTTCCTCCCCTGCAGGCATTGCCAGCGGTGTGACGTCTCAAGTTGAAGGCTTTGATGAAGACCCTGTCACACCGCTGGCATCGAAAGTCCTTCTCCTCTTCGACTTCAATCTCCCTCTCCTCTCCCACTATCTCCAACTCCTGTTACTCCAGCAATCTCTCCACAGACTGAACGGAGAGGAGAGGGAGTTCGGCCGCTGCAGGTGGTGGTGGTGAAGCTGGGATGACGATGGGACGGGAGGGAACGTCGCCGTCCAGGAGGTAGGCAGTCAGATCTGTTGAGAAAAAGAGAAAAGAGATTAGTAACATGATCATAATTTCAAGTTTGAAGTCAGCCCCCTATTTCCCAATCACGGTTACTTACCATCTAAGTAATTGATTTCCGGCAACACCGATGGTTGAGGAGGAGGCAGGAGTGGGACACGAGCCGAAGGTGGAAGGGTCCTTGGCTTGGGTGTCGGAGGGACGTGGTGACGAGGAGCAGGAACGGATGCAGGGAGCGAAGCAGGCGGTGGAGGTGGGGCGATGACGATGCCCGAGAAAGGAGTCGCACCTGGGGCGGAGGTAGATGGGCGGGAAGGTAGGGCCAGAAATTCATCATTAAATCTCCGCCTCGCGGCTTCTTCCCACTTCTCCTGCCTTGCCAAATCTGTAGAGAGGAAAGAGAGATTAGATAATGAGACAAGGATGATGCAGAGGATCTGAAACAGTATAAACATGAGATGTTACAGATACTTACACTTGCCAAGCCGCTCATAGGCTTCCCCAATTACTCCTTGGGGGACGGGTTCCCCATTACGAATACATTCATGCACTGAAAAAGAATGACAGCAAAGATAAGCAGAGGTTTGGATTCGGTTTAAACATGAACAAAATAAGGAGGGGCTCTTGATTTTAATGAGGATGTCTACCCTAATGATGTTAGTAATAGAGTGATACTTGATACAAATACTTACATTGCTCGATGGTGGCCTTTTCCATCTCGACAGCAATGCGGTAATTCTCAATTTTTGTAAATTCCATGGCAGACAGTCGATTGCAGATGATCAATAAGTAAGACTTCAATCACTGAAAAGGAAAGATGAGAATCGTTTCATTTGCCTAGTCAACGTTTGGGAACAATCATTAAAGTGACATCTAATGAATTACATTTCACTCTACTCCATGTCATAAAGACTAACCTTTGTGGAATGGCTGAAGTACTCTGACCTGGCGAGAGGAAGCGTCACGTTGAGTATGAAGTCGAACGCCCATAATGAGCTACGGCTCAGAGGTTTCGGCCTAACAAACGACGAATAACCCGTGCAACGCAATCCCTCTACGGCAGTACCCGCCGTCCCTAAGGAACGCTCGAGCAAAGGAGGTATTACAGCGATGATATGTTTTATGAGCAGACGTGAATCTTTTGATAGCAAGAGACTATTCAACTTGATAGCAATTCAAAACAACCTGATAGCAGGAGCTCACCGACACTCACCTTGTGAAAGATAAATGTGAAGAGCAGAGCTGGTGCACTGCCTTTTATAAGATTTTCCTAAGTGGCGAATGGATGAGACCTCTCGTCCAATCACAGACAAGCTAGAGTTCCCGATGTGCGCACACACATTTGTAACGCGTTCTTGAAATCGTCCTAGGCAAATATGATGTTTAGCAATAGACTCAACCATGGTACCTGAAGTCAATACATTGAAACATGATGATTGCATGATTCGTTTTCATCAAGAGTGCTTCGGAGGCTTAATACAAGATAACATCCTTGAGTTTCAAAGGGAGGAGACAGAATTGGAAACATGCTTAGACTACACACGAGAATTATTTACGGAGTTGATATCTTATGTCAAAGACAGTCTCATCAAGGCTCACTTAATTGCACATGTCAATTACACTCATTTTCCACAAAGTGAAGCAGCGGAAAGTGTTGACTTTCAATTTCATTCCTACGGACAAGAATATGTTACTGATGCTTCTGAGTTTTATACACGACATCTATGGAAGATTATTTCTCGGATGGACAACTTTCATGGTTACGGCGATCATTTGCTTCTGAATAAAATAAACCACATTGTCATTGCTATTAGTAACGTGGGTTTCAATGATGTTAAATCAAAGACCAAATAAAGTATTTTTTCATGACGACTTTTTGCTAACTTTACTTTAGAGGTAACGAGTCTCTACTGATATCATGTAGTTAATTTCTATAAACGGCAGACTTGTTACACTTCGTGGTAGTATTATTCATCAATGGTTTATCATGTTGAGTTCAATCTTTGAAATAACTATATTTGGAACATCACATGTCTCCCTATGTTTTTCTGCTGATTTTACTAACTTACGTTTTCTTCAATACTTGTACAGCAATCGACTGCGATACAGTAAAGTAACGTTCAGAGCTTGTTCACTACTGAAGAGAGAAGTCTGATGTGTTGCATGTGGTACAAGGGTGGCCTCCCATTTCATTCCATTTCATCATTTATTCTTCCCCTCTGCATTCCATATCCGAAGATATGTGGCGGGCTTGGGACCGCTTTAGCTGCATTAGAAGGTTCATGGGGCTCATGGGGCTCATGGGGCGTTCTCCGTCCACCGACACTACTCTATCTCTTCATCGACTATTGCAAGAACTCTGAAAAAAAAGGATAGGAGATTAGAGGCGGTAAGGAAATGATCATGTTGAAGTAACTTACGGGGAACTTTCTTCCGAATTTTTCGGACGACGAAGTCCTCAAGCTGACCGATAATATTCATGCTCATGTGGAGACATCGGACTCCGTCGCCCTCTTAGCACTCCTACGTCTGATTTGGGTCGCTTGTAATGGTTGGGGCGTCGCACACATTATTTTCAAAGAGGGGAAGATGGACTTCATACACTCTTCTTTTCTACACTTCTCACGCTCATGCAATCGCTCCACTTCCGACAACAACCGCCTGTTTATCACCTTCGTCTCTTCCACTTCCTTCACCACATCTCGCATCCGCTCCACCTCATTGTTCTCACACATCAACTCCGACTCTAAGCCCTCAACCGCCTTCACGCGCTTCATCATACCACTCCTTTCCTTCAACCACTCCTGCTCCTTCACTCGCATCTCCTCCAACTCCTCTCTCATCACCATCATGCCCTCAACCTTAGCCTTCAGCTATTCATTCTCCTTCAAAACTTTTCTATTCAAACTCTCCACACCCATCATACGATCCTTCAACCTCAGAAACGCCTCCGTATCATGCGCCTCTTTTCTAGGCGATGATGTCGCTACAGGCTCAACAACTTCCTCCCTGTCTTTCTTTTCCTGTGCGTCCCACTCTTCCTTCAAATCCGCTATATCCCCAAACAAATCCTCCATCACCACATCCAAATCAACCTCATCAGTCTTCCTCATTTCCGCTCTCAACTCCACTTCCTCAGTCGCATCCTCATCACTCTTCTCAGCCATCCCCTTCGCAATCGAAGCTACATCCTTATCATTCTCCTCCATTGCCAACAATATTCCCTCAAACCACGACTTAAACCCCTTCTCTCCGATGTTCCCAGTCTCGCACTGCAAATGCGCCTTCATAAAATCTGCCTCATCCCCCATCGCACATATCCGACAAGACACACACAGCCTCAACATCACTTTCCTCTCATGGCCCATCGTCCCCTCTTTAGCTTTTAGGTGCTTCTTAAGATCGCTGCCTCGTGCGATGCGGCCATAGCTGCATTTTCCAACCAGCATTCTTGCGGTACACTGCTTAGTCATGATAATTCTGTAAAGATAGAGTAAAATTTGATAGCAAGTGTTTATAGGATACTACTTGCTGATATGCATTGAAAGACTAAGTCACCAAACATTTGATAGCAAACGTTGGAATAAAATCGTCAACCAAATTTAAAGAGTATGATTCCTAGCTTTATCCTGAAACCCAAAGATTGATAGCAAACCTTGTCAGAGCACTCACCGTTCGTCTTGCAACTTGAAACAGGAGTGAAGACTAGAGAAAAGTCGCGGTTTATATACCCAGCGAGCACAAAGCCATGATTCAGACCTTCCTTATTTGGTCATGCATTTGACATGACAACAACGGTTTTACCATGTATGGGCATCGGCAGCCACCGTGCTTTCAGTTACCAACTCCCAACACAAAGACGGGTTACCTTATGACGCGAAAAGGTTTGACGTCAATGTCTGCAGTAACCGTCTCATTTTTACCAAGTTACAATGACAAACGATAGACGTTGCCAACCCTGAGTTACTGAGGCTAGACGAGATTTCACAAAGGCCTGATAGCAAGCCAGCAACCGTTTAGGTGTTAAGCTCTTGAATCCGTTACAGGCATTACTCAGAGGGGATCTTATCCCAGCTCCAAGGCCTCGACCCACAAATCTAACCTCGAGCGGACAGAGCGTGCGTCATGTCACTGTGTTGGTATCAGGGCCCCGATTTTGACATAAAAACCGATGGAGTTATTTACAAGAGGAAACATCCCAAGTCGTTGCTTTGATCAGCTTGATAGCAAGCCGTGATTTACAAGCGTTTTGCAATGGAGATGTTTCGATGCCACCCATGACAAGATAGCTAAGACTCAACCGATTGGCGTTCAAAGTGCTACGTTGAGAACTGTGTCAAATGCCCAACATGAGTTGCCCCAGCGGTTTCGGTCTAAAATATGACACACTCCCTTGCCACACTTATCACTACGGCATCATGAGCCGTCCCGAAGGAACACCCTGTCAGTGGAATATTACAGCAATCTCTCCGTGTCTTGCTCGCTTTCAGTGAAAAGCCGCTTGTATCATGTAAAGACTGGCTCAGACACACTTATCCATGCCTTCATTGACTTCAGCAGGGTCGAAAACCCTAGAAAACCTCCAAAAATAGTGAATTTAGATTTTTCAACTTTTTAGCGCTACTTATGAAATTTTATAAGTAGTCTGTCACTATAGGTCTGATCAATGACGATCGACTCTTTTTTGAATCAAGTCAAACGGACTTGTAGAAGCAAAGTTACAAGCCTTTAAAGATTTAGAGTCTTTTATGGCCTGGAGACGAAGGCTATCTCCTGGCGTACCTTTAAGTCTGACGCCTTAGCTGATATCAACAATGAAATTTTCTAAGTCAATTTCTTTCAGAAACCCGGTTTTCGGAGAATTCCAATGCTATCATCAGAGCTCCGGAGTTCACCTACCCCAACCCAGTCGGGAGGAGAACTGATTTCCACAAGCAGAGTTTCCACTTATATAGTTTGTGGCGATCAGCTGATGACGTAATATCCATCATCCAAAAACTTTAAACCCGTCTCTCTCCGGTTCTAGTGCTCCGATTGACTTCACATTTTGACAGTCATGTTTTCTCGCTCTCACCTTTCATTTAAGACATCCCTCGACTCTCTACGATGGCCAGAAGCCGAGATGAAAAAACTCGTTTTTTCAAAAATATCTAAAGTCTTGAAAATGCGCAAAAACTTGATTTTTAACAGGTTCTCCTTTGGAAACGAAACCTTTCACGCATCTGAAAAGATAGGATCCTAGAGAACAAAGTGCCGTCTTGCCCGTAAAAGAAACCCGAGCTCTTCATTCACTTCCAATCCTCCGCTACTCATCACCAAAAAAGTGGCTAAAATTTAACATTTTCACGAAAAAATCCTGTGTGGAGACCCAGTGTGAAGAAAATTTTCAATTTTTTCTCTCCGATTGACTTGAAACTGACCCTCTAGATGCAGAATGGCACGCTGATTCCAAATCTGGTTTCTGTTTTCCCGTCCGAGGCTTGGTTCACTCGCTAGAGCGATTTTCGTAAAAATTCTAACTCTGTCGTTTTTTCGCCAATGTCCCAAATTTTCAATGCCGTCTCACATCTAATGAAGGGAGATAGGACCAAGCCGTTTCTTCCACTGAATTTGTCTCATTCTCAGCTTTCAAATGAGCCATTGCACGACTTTCTACGATCTCTAGAACCAAAGTTGGAAGTCTCGTCCAGAGGGGGGGACGTCCTCGAAATTTTTTCTCTCTGATTTCGTGGGAAAGAAGTTCCTAAACCCAAAATTGGCCAAAATGTCCGAATTTGCACTATGTTTTCCCATCCGAGCACTCCTTCATGTCGAAAAACGACTTTTCTCATCCCAAAACCACCAAAACCTGACTTTTCCAACTCTGACGTTTTCCTGCCATTTTTCTCTCTCAACCCAGGAAAATAGGACCAAACTGAGCTTTCCACCGCATTTGTCTCACTCTTAGCTTTCAAATGAGCTATCACACGACTTTCTACGATCTCTAGAACCAAAGTTGGAAGTCTCGTCCTGAGGGGGGGACGTCCTCGAAATTTTTTTTTCTCCGATTTCGCTGGAAACATCCCTTCTAACCCAAAATTTCACGTAGATTCCGAATCTGGCCTCCGTTTTCCCATCCGAGGCCTCCTTCATGCCGAAAAACGACCTTTCTCATCCCAAAACCATCAACACCCGCCTTTTTCCAACTCTGCCGTTCCACCCCTTGCCTCACAGGAAAACTCCTCCTGCCTTCGAGAGGGGGGGTAGGGAACAGATTCCTCCTCTCGGACCCATTCCTCCCAGCACATCCTTGACCCTCTCCCTTCTTCCTTCCTTCCAGAGGGGGGGGGGCTGAGTTCGTATGATGACTCATCGCTCCTCATTTTGTCCTTGATTTTGTCAGGGGATTACTACTCTCAGCAACAATTTTGATACTACCAGGTCTCTACCTAGATAGACCTAGAATCTTGAATGAAAATGAAGCTAAAGATGATATCAGAAAAGGAAATGGCACTGACATCATTCACCCTTGCAGCATGTGGGTCAGGTGGGTCGTGGGTCATGTTTTCGTGAAAAGTCGGTGGGTCAGGTGGGTCATGGGTCAAGTTTGGTTGACCCACTTCCAACTCTGATATTTTTTAAGTTCTCCTGTACAAGTTGTGGTGTGTGATGAGATGAAGATTTTGTCATCTCTTAGATGATGCAGAAAACAAATTATTGAACGCTGGTGACTCGCGTAAAAAACAGTCCGCAGTATTCTAGCAATGATGGTAAAGCCTTTCTTTTCGAAAACCCATGCGTGCATTTGTTATACGTCCGTAACCAGTATTTTCACTGACTTCGAAATTGATCAAGCAAATTTTAGTGAATGCTATTGACACTATGAAGTCATCATGGTGGATATCCATACTTTATCTAAAGACAGATGATCATGCAACAAATCGAACTCTCTCTTCGCCAGTTCAGAAGGATCACAGAGCTCAAACAATTTCTCAGTGAAACACACTGCCGAACCTCAGCTACGCCCAACTATCTATTATTTTATCTCGTTCACAGATTGAAGTTTATTAGAAGTAATTGGCTTACATCAACTGATCATAAATTCAGCTGAATAATCCCAAAAAGTCTGGCAAAGATTTCAAATTCATGACTGCCTCTTGGTCGGGTATTGCTGATCTATAACAGAGAGGAGTGAGGGAGAGGTCATCGTCAATTCGTCCAACAGAATTATGCACTAATAATTTCCATCTATCTTCGTTCGAAAAGATAGAGAAAATTTGTGTTCTTCAGGTGTTTGACAATATATCTGATAATTGTAATGATACATCAGCATTTAAATCATTTTCTTGAAATTCGGGAGCAACTCAACAACTGTAGTGTAACTGCTCATAATAATATCCAGTTGAATAAGGAGATTGATAAGCCGAGCTGCTATTTAATTTTCTTTAATACTTTCAATATTTCGTGGTTAAAACCACATCATCAGGAATACAAAGAATACAAAATGATTTATACTAGGCAGAAGATATAAAATTTAAATGTTAGTAGAAAAAGTCAGATGGCGGTAATCATCACATTCATCTTTGTTGTTGATAGAAGGATGTAAGATATCGATGATCATTGCCTCACGGAATCTAAGGTTAACAATATCATGATCTTTATCTAAGATGTCCACAGATATTTTACTATTATCACACTGATGTAAATGCTTATAGATTGACGAATCTGAGTGTTTGATATGTTCGGTTATTCTTGTGTGTAATTTTCGTGCAGTGCTACCAATGTAGTATTGTTGACATTTGGTGCATGTTACTTTATAAACTACAAGTTGTTTAAAGCAACCGTGCTAATTAAACAGTTGTTCAATAATCACCGTACTATGAATTTAGCTGAAATTGATGAGTGGACATTAACAGAAAGACTACACTAGAGATTGGAGTTGGAGAATAGGAAAAAAAATTGGACATCAACATCAAAAGAATTAACTGCATGCATGGGCTTTTCGACATTTTAAATTTGAATGTGTATGACCATACAGTTAAACAAAGAAATCTAAACTTTTGGTTTTATCAAAATATTTTGGATGAAACGCAATCATAAATTACACGCAATTGCAATTTACTAATTTGCTTTCAAACTTAGAATTGCCGGTTTTCCCAAAATAATCGAGCTCTGACCGACTAAAAATTTCGAAGAGACCTTGACGAAGTTAATGTAAAAAGTGCAAATTTTTGCAAATAATCACCTTTTCGAGTTGCCAAGGTCACATCGATTTGGCAACTCGAAAAGGGCCTATGTGCCGTCAATTTCGTATTAATCACATTTCTAGCAAACCGAAGCAGATAAACAAAATATTTAATTGTGTGGTTGGATACGTTCATCATCTGATTCGAATCGAAAATATCACCGTCTTCAATGTCGTCGATCACTGTCAACATATGAATGAACAGAATCCTCATCATGAATCATTCGATTGCGATAACGGATCTATGCGGTAAGCCATCACGAGTAATTCAAAAGAAGTAAAATTTGCTCAACGAACGCCATCAATACAGTGATCATCGATCAGTCACATCAACCGAGCAGTTGTCATGTGAGGTTAGAGACAAAGTGATGCATGATCATGCAATATTATGCAATTCGGTTTGTCTTGTGAAATTCCATAGAAATTCAAAAATGGAAATTTATACCAGCTGTAGCTAAATCATTCAACAAAATTTCCACAAGTAATATCTAGAATTTAATCGATAGAGCTTGCACATTCGGTACGGTACTATTGCAAAAGAAATTTCCTGTTTTTCTTCAGAGATGACCATTACGTTATTTCTGATATCATCATGCACGCTTTTGTGCTATTTTATACGATTTTATCATTTTAGAAATGAGCACAGTATCACATTAACTGAGGCAGGTTACCAATACTTGTCTATAGTTCACGCGGCAGTGCAGTCTTTACATTTTAATTCTCACATTGCGAGCTATCTTAACCCACTAATACCCATGGTAGCATAATCGCTACCAGATATTTGAAGCTCTCTATTCGCCAAGCCATGTGCCTAGGAAGGAAAATTTCATACTGACGCTATCATGTGACGTCATGCTACGAGTTTAAGTGTGCTATTTTTCCTTTTTCGATGCTGTCGCGTATTTGACAATCAGTTTCATCATACCATCATGGCCGACGGTGACAAGGTATGTATTCCCACAAGTCAATCTTCTAGACGCAAACGAATTAATATGGCATATCATGCATTTTATGAAAGCTTATAACCCACACAATAAGGACAGAGCATAATGCGGCTGAGGAAATTAGGTTGAGTTGGATATTTTTGATGGTGGAGCAAATGTGCTACAATGGGCATTCAATCACTTTTTGCAGGGGTGGTAGCAAATGTGCTACATAATCGCACAATGTTCAATACTAGATTCAATACTAATACTTTAAAAGAGAATATCAGGATGACTGCTATAGTCATTCAAAAAGGATTCGACCTATCGACCTTGGGGGGTCAGCGGCCAGTTTGCTGCACCTCATACTAGTGCGCCGCTGGGCTTTCTGTTAGACAAACGTGTGTGATGCGTGCTGTTTGCTATCACTCTTCTCCCATGTGACTCTAAATTCATTATCGTGCTATGAATAAAACTTCGTGAAGATTCAGTAAATATTGGTGTTGACTTGCTGTTTTGTAACACTATAAAATCCTGATAGGCTTAGATTGTAGTCATCATAAAGATAGTTGGGCCCATAAGCTTACATGTGCGACACAGCATGCAAGTAGGCCATATCGCATTTCATGATTATGAAATGTGATAATTCAATAGGTCCCAATAAAAATGCATGTAGAATTTGTGGAACTATTTTAGGATAGGAAGTTATTGCTGACTATTATGTCGACTGAAAGATAGTATTCTTCTCTTTCAGCCAACACGAAAAAGCAAAGCAATCGCGATTGAAAGATTGAACGACTCCACATTCAGCAGAGTACGAGGTTCTAATCAGAATACATTCGATTACTTTGATGGAAATGAGAGTGGCGAGGGTGCAAGTTCCGATGAAGAAGATACTGTTCTTGCAGTGATTCATGACGTGCTAGATAGAGGCGACCAAGGTGAGGAAGAAATAGAAGATACTTCGGATGAAATTGCGGTTGTGCCAACAGGAACAGAAAGAAAGAAAGATCAAGTACGACGTTGGAGAAAGAAAGACTTTCAACCTAATAGTCAAACGTTTTCTCATGAATTCGACACGCCAAATGATTTGAAATCTCCCCTAGAATATTTCAAAATGTTCTACAGTGATCAGATTTTCGAAAAGTTGGCAAAAGAGACAAACACTTATTTCTTTCAAGAAAAAGCTCCACAGTTGTTGGGAACCAATCCAAAAGAGATGGAAATGTTTGTTGGAATGCTACTAAAAATGGGCATTGTCAAGATGCCTAACATCAAAGATTATTTTGCACAGGAGACCATGTACGAGCCAGTCGCTTCTGTTATGTCAAGGAATAGATTTCAGCAGTTATCTCGCTACTTGCATTGCGTTGACAACACAGACGAGAACATAGACAGAAACGATAGAACTTGGAAAATTCGGCCATTTCTCGATCTTCTGCGTCAGAATTTTTTGAAGGTATCGCCTGAAGAACATCAGGCTGTTGACGAAATCTCAATAGCATATAAAGGGCAAAAAGGACCACGCCAATATAATCCTCAGAAACCCCACAAGTGGCATTTCACTGTGCACGCAAGAGCTGGTTCATCCGGTTTTGTTTATGACTTTGAAGTGTATACTGGATCCAAGCATGAAATCCCTAGCGAGTGCGGGGTGTCTGGGGACCATGTCTTGCGATTATGCGAAAGCCTGCCGACTGGAATTCCGTTCAAAATATTTGCAGATAACTATTTTGTTTCGTTGCCCCTCGTTACCAAGCTGAGGGAAAGAGGATTTCACTTCACAGGTACCTTTAGACAAAACAGAATTCCGATCAATTTTGAATCAGACAAAACTCTAAAAGCCCAAGGGCGTGGATCGTCGGACTATAAAGTCAATGAAGATGGTAATATGATTGCCGTCAAATGGTTCGACAATCGTTCTGTCCATCTGATCTCAACGTATGCTGGAGTCGAAGAATCAAGACAAATTCAACGATATGACCGCAAGTCGAAAGAATATGTCAGCATTACATGCCCAGAAATTATCACGGAGTACAATGCTTTCATGGGAGGAATCGATCTAATGGACAGTCTTGTGTCATTGTACAAATACAAGTTTCGAAGTATCCGGTGGCCGATGTTCATTTGGCATCACATGACGCATTTGGCATTGGTGAATGCATGGCTTTTTTATAGGAGAGAAGCTTCACAAATGGGATTACCAGTGAGTACCGCCAATATTCACTTAGGCCTCTTCATCATGAAATCGAGATATACATACATGTTCATTGAAACTTCGTGCAGGCTAGATGGATGCGAGAATAACATTATCTGTCCATGTTTGTTCTTTTCCTATAGCCCAAAGTTCATTTAGGCTACTGAATGCATGTTTTCCTCTCGACGTAGCAATGTTTATTTCATATAATCTCATGTTATTTCAAGCATCTTATTTCGATTTTGCAGTTCAGTTTTGCAGGCTAAGGACCTAAACAGAACATGAAGTCATTTGATTTCATCTTTCTCATTCGCACAGGCATGTCGTTTCTATTTTACGCGTACTTATTGATCTTTATATAATTCTTGATCTTGTAAAAATCTTTCGTGCATGAATAGAGAATAATGAATGTTAGCTTGATCATTTCCAATAGACAATGGAAACACTACAAATAGGCTATATGTATGAGTATTATGATAATGATGAAACTACATCTTTGAATCCGTGTATAGTATACAAGTAGGTTTCATTTCTGTATCTGTATTTTCCAGACCGAACCGCTGAAGACCTTTCAACTTCAAGTAGCCGACGGTCTTGTGAAGCTGCAGAAAAGACTAGGTCGGCCATCTTTTCTAGAGGACCTGATCCCGGCACGAAAACGTCCAGCAATAAGGTGCTCCAGGACCGACATGGCCATTCGGTATGATTGTGTCGATCATTTTCCGATCCACAAGGAGAGCAGAGCACGTTGTTACAATTGTGACTCAAGATCCATTTTTACTCACATCTTCTGCTCGAAATGCAATGTCTACTTGTGTCTTACAGGAAACAGAAACTGTTTCTTCAGCTATCACCATCCAGCTTGAAACTCTTTTGAGTCCTAAATACATAGAGATGATCTTTGGAAAACAAAGTCTTTTGATTGTCTTTATTAGACAATATTTGATTGAAAAAAAGTGAATTCTAATTTTCTTGCAATTGTGGCATAAATGCCCATGGTTGCAAATCTGCTACCGGCCCTAACTTTGTCTGAAGACCAGATATCTAAATTTTTATTTAATTAAGTTGATCTCTGATGTCTAATACACTATCCACATAATTTTAAAATTTTTCGTCCAATGGGAACTACCCATGGGTATTTACGGGTTAATGTCTTCACTGCCTAAATTCTGAAATATGGGGATGTGTGTTGTAAACTGAAAATTCCTTTTCGCGATCCCCATCGCTGGTTATGACGTCACAAGCTTCAGGACATCACGAGTCGCGTCATGAATCATACAGCCGATAGCGACGTCGGAAATTTATCTGCTGGACACGTTATCTGGCGTTTCTGTGTGCATCGTTGCTACCTGTGTATAGTCAGCCACGTGTTACTCGCCAATCACTAATACCGGTAGCCGCTTGCATTCATCATCATCGAAATCCATGCTCCGTCCAGTAGCTCTCATATTAGGCCTGATCCTCTACTGTAGGGCTGAAGAGGCCGCCTTGCCAACCATTAAATGGCCAAGCGATTCAAAATTGATTTACAATTACGAGACACAGGTTCGAATTACTGATCATCTCGGAATACATTCCCCAAGCGCTGATGTGAAACTTTCGATGCAAATTTCCATCACACAAGCCGCAAAATTGAAAGATGAACGTGTTCTCCTTGCTCTTGCCATTGACCAACCAGTTGTGGATCGTGAGGGACAACATGTTGCTCTTGAAGGACATGCTCCGCTAAAATCGGCCTTCCTTGTATTCCATCATGGAGTTATTGAACATCTCTACGTCGCTAATAAAGAATCAGTATTTTGGATTAACGTCTATAAGGGTGTGGCGAGTTTTATTAAATCCCATGCTAAATCAGGTGATTTCCTCGAGGCTGATGCTTCAGGAGAATGTCGATCTTCCTATCGCCCCGTCGATGAGAACACTGTGGAACGTGTGAAACGTCGTTGTTCGCCGATGGAGTTGTCTGACGAGCTTCATAGTCTCGGTGAAGGCAAACGGGTGCATAGAGTACGCACTTCCCGAACGGTCCTGCGCCTCAAGACTGGGAATAAGATTCTGGAATCAGCGAAAGGGGACGATGTAGTGACCATCACTGTCCCGGTTGCCGGTCAAGTAGGACCATCCGCCATGGCGCTTGAGTCTTCACAACAGCTCAAGTTGCAGTCTGTTGAACCTCATTCGTTGACGATGGAGGCTGACGAAGAGGAAGAAAAGGCTGTTAAGAGGTTGGGAGGCAATACATCAATGCGGATGACGGCCCTTGCTACCACAGCTGATGATAGTGTCAAAGTGACGGAGAAAACACTGAGGAAGGTGATTGAACAGAATCGCAATGCATTCAACTTGGAAGACGGTCCAAAAGCCGAATCCGTTGCAGCTTTCAAGACTATTTTATCTACTATTCGAGGAGTGAAAGACTCGAGGGTGATACTCAAACTCATTGATGACGAAGACCTCACCGACATGACTTCAATTATTCTCGATGCCACAGTGATCTGTGCAACTGGCCCTTGTATTAACGTCGTTCTCAGTCGCATAAACCTCAATAAGACAGAAAATTCACACGAATTGGAGCGTCTGCTTATGGCTTTGAGCCATATGACTACGCCCGATGAGTCGACTCTTCTGCATCTGCTAACTGAAGCTCAGAAGCAACCTATAGTAGGAGTCAATGAAGATCTCGACGGACTTCAAGCTCAGTTGTGGGCGACCTTGGGAGCAATGGTGGGAAAATATCGTCTCTCACATGCTGGAAAGTACTCGAAAGTGACAAAAGATATCATAGACTTTCTAGAAAAGCGCCTCAATAGCGCAGGCAAGCACGAGGATGTAATCTTGGCCCTATTAACTGCTCTACAAAACGTGGGTGAGACAACTGAAATAGCAGAAATGATCTTGCACTATTTAATGGATGGCAAAGTTTCACATCGTGTTCACTGCGCCGTCATGGACACCCTAATGATGGTCGGCGTTCCTGACCAGATTCGCGGTTTAGCACGATCTCGCGCACTTCGCCTTGTTCAATCCCGACCATTCCAGGTTGATGTTACTGCTCGGGTACGAGCTCTGGACCTTTTACTTCATCTTCATCCCACGATGTCACAGCTTGCAGCTGCCAGCAGTGCTTTCAAGACCTGTCCACAATTGCGAGAAGCATTCATCAATCGTTTCCGATCCTGGTGTCGCCGAGAAAAGCGAGAGGACCTATGGGATTTCATTCTTCAACGGCAGCCAGATCTGATTCAGTATCCTGGCTCATCCGTACAGGTGCCTCATGCTCATGTGTCTACGTTTCTCTCTGGGAACTCTTCTAAAGGAGAAATAACTGGCCAGTCATCCGTCGACCTCATCACTGGAGCAGATGGATCAGTTAAGCGCTCTGATTCCAGCGCAAAATTAAGTCTTGCGGATCATAGCCGTCTTCCTCTTTATCGTTTAGTTCTCTACACAGATGGCATCAGCACAGCGAACAGTGAATCAGATAGTGAATCAGCAGATGTGACTGCAGGAATAAGTCTCAGTATCCTTGGAGTATCCACTCGACCAGTGAGGTTCTTCTCTGGCTATGGCGGTCTCATGACGGCCATTTGGAACGCGCCTACCTCTCTAACACCTTTCTTACAACTCAACACTGCATTCATTGATGCTCAGCATTTCATCAGCCTTCAGAATGGTTTTGCTATCAAATTTGTAGCTTCAGGATTGGCATCGATTGATCTATCTGGAATGATGAGTATCAGTCTTTGGACTCAGAAGGCTGAGAGTCAAATGAGAACTGTTGCAGCGATCGGATTATCAGTGAACGCTGAACTTATGTCATCGCGCATCTCTGCTCGCCTAGCGAAGAGTGGATCAGCGAATTTTGCCATGAACTTTGACGGAAATGCAGAATTTTCTGGTCTTCCGCCCAAAATGTGCTTTGTTGCAAGTTTTCCAGATACAGTAATGCTTTGGCGAGTTGAAAGATCATCTGGTACAAAGAAAGAAGCAAATAATGGCAGACGGCTGATTTCTGGATCAACTTTGTCCTTGGGACGATCCAACGAACGATCTTGTGCAGATATCCTTCAGTGATATCTATAACATTCCGGTTTTGAGTTGAATATTCTGCATTCCATGTTTCTTCTTATATTTGGTTCATATGAATTGTAGATAAATTTTCGATGTGGATCAAGAATGATGTTTTTTATTGTACAGCAATTTCCCCAAATCGCTAATTTGCGAAATTATAACACGAGTTTGGACCACGATCGAATTTCTATCGAAGTCGAGTTCATGTTGTGTCCATGTCATATCAAATTAGATTGCCATTTTCATCAACTATTTTTTAATTAATTCCATTGATTTGCTTGAATAGACGCCGCCCTCAAATAAACGGCGCAATAGAATATTTTTGCTTCGAATAGATGCCGCTCCTACTTTATTGATAATAATCTATTTTATGTAAACTCTGCGTACAAATATCAACCTTTGATTCACTCACAGCACATATATTTGATTACAAAATATTTAATGATAGACTTCTCTTTGTATTGATCTTACTACCTACACTTCGTACTACCCTTCGATTGCGATAAAAATTCAAAAGTAACTTTGTATGAAAGTAATGGAACAGTCTAAAAACTATGAAATTACTGAGCAATTTTATTGCTGTCAGGCAAAATTGAGTTCAGCTTTCAGTATTTTGACAGGGAGAAACACTGAAATGAGAGAAGCTGTAGAATATTCCTATAGAAAAGATCCATCAAGAAATTGATGCGAGGCATGAAAGTGACTCTGCTTCGCAGAAATAGAACTCAAGTCTGGTTCAAATGTGGTCTGTGACTAACATCCTAAAGGGCAGATCACTAAGTCTGATGGATGACGAAATAAACTACAAGGAAATCATATGTAACGTGCTCGTCACGAGGTCATTGCGGTCCGTGAAAATACTGCTGCGATCCGAATCATTTGGAAACCCTTTGATCTAGCCTTTTAGGTATATGCTAGTTTGTTACAGGCACTGTCTGATCTCAGATGAAATGAACAGTTATCACTGAATATTTCATCAGTGAAAATCGTATTCAAGAACAAAAAAATGGACAAATTGCGTCTTAGATTAGTGGTAGCAGATTCAACAGGATAATTCTGAAGAAAAATGCAATGCAAAATCTGTCGTGCAAGAAAAATGAGAAGTTTTTACGTTTATGTCACTTTCGTCAGTTTCCCAAAAATCCTTCAGATTGACGCACATTGGTATTAGAGATACCAAGGTATATCAACAACATTCAAGTAGTTTCGGGGATTGAGCTTTACAATACGTTCTTTTGTTGTTTGAGCAATAGGCAACATTAGGTGTCATTATAGGCAATAAATACTATCTGTGTTCGATGCTGCCATTTCTCTTCCATCTTGAGCAGATGTCCGCTTAATTCAAATAGAAGCAACATTAATTTGCTTTAATTCTGAAGACGCTACAGTGTCTATTTGTAGAAATACGGTAGGAGCCTAGGTACGTATGGGTTGCCTCCTCCCACGTCTTCAAATTTGTGTAAAACCCATAAAAGTCACTCAATCGTCACAAAATTTCAGATACATGTAGTTGAAGATGTTTTCTACCGACATGCAATATATAATGCAAAACGGACTAGTACTTTTTGAATTAGAGACCACAACTTTAAGTGTAGCTATGTCAGCAGCTTCATCTTGCTCCGTCCGTTCTGCTCGACGCATGATCGATCAGCTTGGCAATTTTATCTTTCAGACTCTATTCTCCTATTGCAAGTGTTAAATATCATTATTTTTATATCATGGTTCAATTTCCTTGATAATCAATCGTTTAGGTTGGAATTTGATTGATGTTACATCCACAAATGGAACCATCAAAATGAGATGTCAAGTTTTTGATACTTCCGTTTGTAGGTGCTAAATCTATCAAATTCCGACGTTAACTTGACGAATTATTTAAGAAATTAGATCATGGTGTAAAAGTAATATTTGACACTCGTAAAGCAGGACAGTACTTCAGTCTGAAGGGATAAAACAGGCAAGCTGATGCGATCATGCGATATATCATTTTGAATTTCGGGTTGATCCTAATACTTGGAACAAATAAAATGCTGATTACATCAAAGGATATAGAACATATACGAAGCAACTCAGCTCTGTAAGTAATCATCTGAATTCATGTACAAACTGCAGCTATGACATAGATAATTGCTTTTCGGTTTAAAGCACGGACGTTTCGAATTTGAAGCTTTGCTAACAAATGAAAAAGCTCCTAGATTAAATCAAACCCTAGGTCTGTTTTGCAGATCACGGTAAATCGTCTTTCTTAAAAGCATCAGAATAGTTGAAACATTTACGTCCATTTCACATTTTGTAGATAAATGAAAGCGCGCATCCAGCCGAATCATGATCTTTATTACTCTAGAGGCCTTCGCCGGTCTTCTCAACCCAAATTTTGCAAGCAACTTGAGCTGCCAATTGGTATTCATCTACCGTGGTGAAACCATCTCCATTTTTAATATGCACCGGGTATGTTCTGCTGAGAAGACCGGCGAAAGGCCTCCACAGCAATAAAGATCATGAATTCGGCTAGATGCGCGCTTTCATTTATCTACATATTTGAATAACTATTTTTTGATCATTGTTATTGCCACAGTTGTTGGAATAGTAGTTGTCGTAATCATTGTTAATGTATAGCTGATATCAATTTCAGCTTATGTGAACTTGTTATTCTTATATAGGATTAGTACTTATACGGGGACTGATAAACGTAACGTGCACTACAGGAAAAAATGATCACATTAAGTGTGGTAAAGATGGTTGACGATGTCATCAGCAAGAGACCCGAACAAGATTATCGCTTTCGGTCCATAAACAGTTGCGATGGCCAATGCATTTGAAAATGAAGACAATCGCCCAATTCACTAATCCAAAACAATACCCAAAAGCAATAAACCCAAAAATCAAAACAATGCAATAAGAATGTAATGCACGAGCGGTTTCGTGGTCTCTATCATGTGCATCGACCAAGTGAAATTCAACAAGGCAAAACTGTGAACACAACTCAAAAAGTTACTGCACTGTTGAACTAAAAATCACCACTGCAACAGTAGGGTATAAATGAATTCTATTTGGACACTAATGTCAGACTTGCGACCAAGAATGAAAGAAAAAGTTCCAGAATATGGAACTCAATCCTTTGACTGGAAGAACACAAAATCAAAAAATATGAAGAAAACGCATCGCCAACAAATGAATCACATTGAACTGCGTGTCTGCTAACAGATGAGGTTGTTGTCTGCATCCTTTTGATTTTTGCGTTCATTATTTTTGGGTATTGTTTTGGATTAATGATTGGGTCACAATCTTCATACCTCCTGTAACATTCAAACTTATTCGAGCTTTGGGCTCTGCTCTGGCACGCATAGGCTCTTACTGATAACTAATTTAAGAAATTGAATTGGAAAGTAAGGACGACTTATGAGAAGCAAAGACGTTGGAATTATTCATTATTTGATTACGGGTCAAATTAAAGGGAAATATAATATCAGAAGCAAAAAGGGTAAAATAGCAAAAAATTCTATTACTTAAAACAGGGTGTCCGCGCAAATCTGAATGAAAATTTCCAGGTGTTTTCCAGGATTTCCACGGTAAAATTCATTTTCCAAGTTTTCCATGGAAATTTACCAAAAATCAAGGAAATAAATACAGTGAAACACAATGTTAATTGCAGAAGTTCCAAACACAAACATTTACTTAGAAAAACACAGGCTGCATCGGTTTTTCTTGATGCTCTTGATTTTGAGTCTGAAAATAACAGCTGGCCTCGTGATTAACACACGTGCTACACGCATCAGATTCAGAAATAATTCATTAAATCGAAGAAACTTCAACACATACATAACAGCGCACAGTTAAGAAGGAAATAGCTCTTTATAGCTAATAAAACCACAAAACGTTAATGAGGGAATTTACAACTTCTAGTTCAACATACCGCGAAGCGTTTATGAGGGAATTCACAGCTACCAATTCACCATACTGTACAACGATTAGGAGTTCGACAGGAGTTCATAGCTAACCATGCCACGCAGTTCGGTCTCATTCATGTTGAATGCGTTATGATAGGAGATTCCAGTCACTGAAATATTCTAAAAACAAACACATTGTATGAGAATGAAGGCCATAATTGTAACAAATAAGTAGAGATATGAAAAATATAATCTGGAAAAATAGAAGACACTTCAACCATAGAGTAAGTATGACTTCAACAGCTTGCAATTAGTGCTTTAATTAGTCTCAAAATTTGTAGGAGTTTTCCAGGATTTCCAGATTTTCCAGGGTAAAATTTCATTTCCCAGGAGTTTTCCAGGATTTCCAGGTTTTCAAGGGTAAAATTCATTTTCCAGGTGTTTTCCAGGTTTCCAGGGAGCGCGGCACCCAATTAAAACTAAAGAATCAAGCAGCTGTAGAGCAGAAAATATAAAAGATATATGTAAGACGATGCTGTTTCTGCAAAATTATTTCAAACGTTTCTCAGATGCTTTTTTAAACGGAGCTCAATTGAACAACCTTCAAACCTTCATTAAAACCATACTTATAATTGAAAGAATCTCTAAGTCAAATTACACTTAATTGTTATTTGAAAACATAAATTAAGGTTTTAAACATGCCAACACTGCCTGGGTTTGATACCAAGACACAAATAACAAATATGACTATTCGCACAAGTTTGAAATTTACGTTACACGTGAGATTCGCTAAAATCGAGCAAAACAATGAAAAATGTTCTCTCAATCAAATTGCTAAAAGAAAATCGAAAGCATTAATGCATCTGTTCAGTTAGTCATTCAAAACTGCATGTATCAATTTCGAAGCTACCTAAGGCCATGTTCACTGTCCAGACACTTTAAATTATGTTAGAAATCAAAATTGCTCAAATTTCAAGAAAATCATGGGTTCTTCGATACCTGCATTAAATGTTTTGAAACTTTGTAATTCATCTATATATGCTGCGGTATCAATAGTAGTTTGAAAAGTTCTGATCGAGGCATTCGATGAACATAATTTCACGATGAGAATCGTAAATCAGCCGATTTGTGAAGAGAGCTTGCCATGTCATGAAATGATGAATTCGTGCTGTTTCACTATCTTTCATCTACAAAGTATTCATTTCGAGACATTTAGAATGTACATATAACGTCATCCGATATATTGATAATTCATTATGTTGAACCTGTGACTGAACTCTCTTGTCAATCCACTTGAAAGGTCAAACTCCAAAAGTCACCGGCGGTTCATCATGTTTTACACGTTGAATACTAAGTCTGCATTGTTGATTTAATTCATAGTGACTGATTAGAACGCAATCTCAACAGGCCCTTGTTTCCTAATTGACGTGGCCCTATAGCTTTCAGCTAAGAGCTGATTTGAGAATGTATATGTGAAAGTAATTGCAGTATTACAGAAGACGCGTCGAATAACCAGTTTATTAAATTTTCTCTTATCATGACGCTGCACATTTTTAAACACAGTTGAACATATGGTTGAATATTTATGTTTGTGAAAAACCTTATGAATCGTTATGATGTATTCGTGCACTACTGTTTTCTTTAATATGTACTGTTTAACATTCCTACGAAGCACAATCAGCCTACACAATTAATGCAGTAATTTGAGCAGCATATCTTAGGTACGTTGTGTATCAAATTATAGTAATTTTGCTCATGCAGCAAGAAGTTATCAAGTGACACCAGCATATAAAGGAATTCAAATGCTGAAATACCCTACGTCAATACATTATCTTTAAATTTCAGCTGATAACTTACAATCAATAGACAAATCTCAGAAAAAAACTGTTGTGCGAATGTTGAAATTTGAGTATATGTTGCATTCAAAAAAAGGTTGCATGCTAATTCCGGAGGGACCTTCAGGTCGCACAAGGATGCCGTCATAATTCCTGTCATGGGAAGCCTTCAAGATCACTGATCTGATGCAGTCTTGTCGTCCGTTCGGGTCTTCATGATCGCTAATATGGAAGTATATCTTTCATCAGGGGTCCTCTCAAACTATCTGATAAGAAACACAGCTGTCTAAAAACAAGGGCTGCTGAAAATAACAGAATAGAAATGCTGTATTTCCGTCAGGGAACCACTCCATGTCTCCGATTCCCTTCAGAAGTTATATTGTCGTGCCGGCCAGTGAGGGGTCATATCCCTTGTTTTATTAATAGCAGCATCCCACCCACCAAAAAAATATTCAAAATATATTTGAAAAACACAAAATTCACATCCCTAGTTTGCATTTCACCACTAATTTGCTTCCCATTGCTTTCCAAAGGCTCATCAGCACAAATCTATCTTTGTTCATGGTTGCTATGTATTTTCAAGGTTTCATACTTTTTGCTGAAGTTGAAAAAGTGTAGAAAAGAAATTTTGGATTTCATTTTATTGGAGTTCCAAATCACATAGTAAGCCAATTAAATGACCGTGGGCTGTGAGCACAGTTGACATGGGACGCGATTTTTCATTGCCACAGCTGCCCCACATTACAGAAAAATTCTATGGGAATCCAGCTAGAATTCTCACACAGCGCAGGAATGCATCATTTTATGCAATAATGTTACGGATGTTTTAATTCACACACGTGCAGTACATGTAGTACACGATTAATACGAATCATGCATGTTGTCGAGTAGTATAGTATCCTATGATGCTATTATTAGTGCCTGATTTACATTTGATGTGCACAAAATCATTATTAACTAACCTAACCCAGTAACGAAGCCTATACACTACATTTACAGATAAGGTAAGTGTAAACCGCTGTAACTTACAACATTAGGTAGATTAGTCGGCACTATAAGTTTAGTGGTTTAAATTAATTGATACAAATTAACCTAATTAGAAAATTGATGGAAGAAGCGGTATATACTTCAATACATACTGCGGCTGATCGTACTTGTGAAAAGCCTTTCTATGATATTGTGAAATGTGATAATCATCCACTGCGGGAAGTGTTCGATACAAATAGTTCCTCGAGGATTACTCGACACAGTTCTACCTTTCGTCGACCATCATCCAAAACTGTGCGCTTCAGTGAATCTTTTATTAAATTTTGTAAATAATTTTATTTTTCTGCTATTTTACACATCTATATCCATTGTATATCTGCATTCAAATTAGCTTTTTTCTTTTCTTTATTGTCATCGAATCTCTGTAATGTGCTCACCGAATTCAAATTATGTGAGACAATAAAGATTAACTTATCTTATCTTATACATACAGCATTTAAGAATGAAAAATCAAAATGCAAAATTTCCATCTCGAAAATATTTGTGCCTAAGTTATGATGAGATACAAAACTTGCCAATGTTTCGAGTTCAATGAATTTAATGTTCAATGAATGCGAATCGTTGAAGTTCCAGTTGTCTTGTGACGTCCGCTCAATAGTGGTACCAAAAGAAAAATATTGGGGGACGAAAACATTATTCCGCAAACAATTTTATGCACCGGTAGCTGTTGAAAACACATCAGTAGATACACATTGTACATCACATTTTTATATTTTGTATAAACTTGAATATAATTACCTGAATTTTATATTTCCCATTTGATCTTCACAACCGCCGTTGAACAATTCAAGAAGCTTTAGCTATTGCAAGGCTGTTCTTTCAAGAGTCACATGATCCAACAAACTCCACATGATATGATTTATGGGTGATGCAATATGCGACGTAGCCAACGATTACATTTAAATGTTTCCTACGACCATAATGCTGCACTTTTGATGGATTTCACTTGAATTTCACGGGTGTCCCACACCAGATTCCCATCTGACAAAAATTAATTCCCACTCCCACGGCCACTCTACTGATTATTAGGCACCAGTTGTAGTGTGAGTTTAGAAGTTTCAAGAAGGAAAGACAGTCACCTTCCCAGATTAGGGCGGACATGTATTCGAAATTTAAGAACAATGAGACAATAGGAGTTTTTTAAAAGTGTCGGCCGTACCCGGCCTGTATGATCAATACGTGTACTAAAGTTTGCTAAACGCCTTTCCGGATAAAAGATATCTTTGTCAGCCGAAACGTCCCGATACTTGGCTGTTCTTAATTATATATTTTTATCCGGAAAGGCGTTCAGCAAACTTTAATACACAATGAGACAATAATTGAGAGTGTCTGTTGATGAAACGAGTCGGGTATTAATGTTTTGAAGTTTAGAACAAGACACCTTCATAACCTCCAATGCTAACCGTCTTCTATCTCAAAGCTCTCACCATGAGCATCAGAATTCCGAACTGAACCGAATTACCATTTTCTTGTCATGATTTCGGTTTGGATCGGTTTATAAATTAAGTAGAAGCGAAATGGTGAACCGAACACCACACTCTTCAATCTGAGTTAGGTATTTGGGGCATGATAACTTTTCTATCAGATTTTTCTACCAACGCCGGGATATTTCACTAAGTAGGAAAGAAGGTTCACTTACATTTATTGCTCTACATTTCCCATATTGCCTTGCAAGAATGATCGTTTTTAACAGAAGCGACGAATTCAGGAACATCTTTTTGATCTCTACCAAGAGTAACAGCGTCTAACCCATATTATGGTAATCACGGAATTTATACTCCTCGTTCCACCGTAAACATACCACCGGTGCTATTTCCTTTGTCTCTGTAATCTCAGCTGAGTTTCGCATTGCATTGTCTACTATTTTTGTTTTCCTAAATTCGTATGTGACTTGTGTGACCTCAGTGACTTTTACTGATTGACTTTGCACTTTACGATATTTAAGCATTTCATTCATTGTTTACATCGTTGTTACATAAATTGATTTTCCACCATCGATAGCATGAGCAATTTGGTATTCTTACTTCACAAGAATCCAAAGAGTACATCATGTGTAGCTTTCTCCAAAAATTGTTGTGTTGTCATTAATCACATACATTTTATTGTAAGGTGAATTGTTACTCCCTGAATTATTTAACAATTAGTTTTTGATACTTTTCAATGCATTTTCATGTTCATTCTTTATTGTCAGTTGTCTATTTTTCGATTGAGTTTTCGACTTCATGAACCCTTGCAAAATGAAATGTGCAACAACATCATGTTTTCAAATAAGTGTTTATGAAAAAAAACTTAGTTTGAACGATGAGATGCTGCAAAACCGGGACGTATATCTGTCCTGAAAGACACTATCGGGGAGCCGGAATAAATCGAAGAATTGGATTACTTGTGCTTAGTAGAAAGTACAGCATAGACTACATGCCTTCTTTTCAATTATTTCTGTCTTAACTTAAAAGCGTCTCATCAGGGCTACAATCACGGTTGAATCTTTGGTAGCCAAAGCATTTGACTCAACGATATATAGTGCCAAATATGCCTTGATTCATTGACAACTTTATTGTAATTGGAACGATCAAGTATCCCAACGCAAACTAAACGGCTGCTGAGCATTTGAAATTTGAAGAACCCACGACCAGGACCATACTGACATTATTTGTCGATGTTTCGATCTGTAGAAAATTGTAGTTAGCAAATGCTTATGGCACTACTGCTGCGTTTGTGAGTAGAATGATGTAAGTGTCGAGTTATATATGCAAGCAAGAAATTTAGAGCTCTCTCACCAATTGCATGATTGCTGCATCCTCACCATAGATCCCCACCGCATTTTCTAAACTACATAATTATTTATTTATGCAGAACTCCCTAACCATATTAAAACCGTTCTCATGCATAGCGACGAGCTCACCTACTTTTCGCATGTGACTACCTATAGCACGCGTCGTAGTCTGTGCGCATAGTCTACTTGTCTTCGACAGGCGACGCGAAGCCGAGCGTCTTGGGCAGACAAAAAGCCACAGAAATCGAAACACACAATGTACTCCTTAAAGAAAAATCATGTCCGTCTCGTTATCTGATGACATTGTCCCTATCTACGAGAGAAGGCCGCTCATCGCCGGGGTTTTCATTAAAAAAAAGTCGAGGAAAGGAAAAAGATCCGGGTTGCACCATACAAACAGTTTGGGTCGCACCTTTTTCATGTTTCTTCTATAATGACTTTGTAAATTGCTAATGATTCCAGAATTCATAACAAAGCAGTGTACAAAGCAGAATTCTTTAGCAATAGGTTGCCCTGAAAAATGATTCAATTATGCAAAAATAATGATTTGACATGATAACTACACTATGGACAGTGTAGCCTAGAGACGAAACTTGGGTACGAAGGCAGAATCTGGTTCCTGTTAGTACCTATTGATGGTTGAGATCACTAATAGGCATCAAATCAAATATTTGTTTATCTGGTAAAATCCATAAAAAGAAAAAATTCTATATTTACGATTACTGATTAGGAAGTGAATTTATTCGAAATTAAAAGGCATCTAAGTTTCAAATTACTCAAAGCGGAAAATTCCTAGCATTTTAAAGAAATTCTTTCAGTTTTCGATCCGTGAAGGATTGTTGAGTACCGCTTGCGACAACTGTTCAAGATAGCATGCGGACTTGAAATCACGCGGAATTATATTTGAAGAACAGAAAAAGGTGCTCTATGGAA
The DNA here is from genome assembly GCA_907163375.1 of Prostheceraeus crozeri. Lineage (NCBI taxonomy): Eukaryota > Metazoa > Platyhelminthes > Polycladida > Euryleptidae > Prostheceraeus > Prostheceraeus crozeri. The sequence goes on along the minus strand of CAJQUW010014077.1, from coordinate 229,318 downwards.
AAAGACAAGTACTGCGACATGAGTTCGTTTGAAAATCCTTTATTCATGCATCCTTAGAAATATAATGTACATCGTTAAACCCATTTAACCCACTATCAAATGATTTTTGTAGATTAGATGTCCGACAAGACCAAAGTCCAATCAAATTTCAGTATGATTTTTGATAGTGTGCTATATAGGCTACTGCAAGCGCAGATAGTATAAAAATGTTTCTTGGAAAGAAAGCAAATAGGTACAGGTGCTGTTCACAAAAATAGAATATTTTCAAAACTTCTTGCATAAATTGTTTCCAATCCACTCAGACGTTTTGGATGCATACAGCTTTAAAAATCAGCGGTGCATTATCATAGGAGAATGTCTTGAAACTATTTTCTCATCTTATTTGATGAGATATATACATGGGCCGTAGGCCTATGCATAAAAATGAGATTTTCTCAAAAAGAAGTTATCATATTTAAAATAAAATATTCTCATGCTTAAGATTTTCTCGTTTGTGTATGCATAAAGTTCTGCTCGGAGTAGAAGAAATTCTCTTTCAATGCTAAGATATTTGTAGCGGTTGATTGACAGATTTTGTCACCACCTGCAAAGAAATCGTGAGCATTATCACACTAAATGCAAAACAAACGAGAATTTCTTTTCCTCATGCTCCCAGTTTAATGCAGTCACAAGCGAATTTTTGTTTATGAGCTAATTACGTAGTAAAATACGAATTCCAACTGTACATCACTTTTTATTGTTGTCGTAGTCCTCATTTGTGATTGATCGATGCCAAGATGCTTCTTTCGTCTGACGCTTGCCATTTCTACGACAGATGGATGCACTTGAGTCAGACGTCTACTGCAAGCACAGAAAAATTATTAGAGAATGAAAATGAAATTCTCGTCGATTTACTGAAGACCTATCCAGTTTTACTTGAGAAAAGCAACCAGAACAGAAATCAAAGAAAGCTGAGGCAATTCCTCTAGTGTGTACATCTATGACGCAATCGTTGGGTCGACCTTTTGACAAGGAAAAAATGATCAAAAAAATAGCAAATTTGAAGATGCGTGTCAAAAATAAGTGACAGAAACAAGACTGGTAACAAACCAATCAATTTATTGAAGTGGGAGAGAAATCTGCTTAATCTTCTTATGCATGATGAAAATCCTAACCTTCGCGCGCTTAGAAGGAGCTGTCTCAGCTGGATTTGAATCGTCCATGGAGATTCTTCCTGAAAACTCATACTCAGCAAAGTCATCGGTGCCGGGGAAAAGGAAGAAGAAAGATCTCGCCGGTGAGACTCCAGAAACGAAAAATCTGAATAACACCGAGTTGCGGAGATTCTATAATTTTACTTGGATAATTATCTTACGTCCGCTTAAAGAAGAAATACTTGGGAGAAAAAAGACGCCTTGTTGATGTGAGTAATAGTTGCCATGATGACCAAGTGATTGACTATATATACAGGGTGAGTCATAATGTGCGCAAAACTTCAAGGACTTGTAGCTCTGACCAAAATAATTATTCGAATTGAGTTTCTCTTCCATATTGTTTAGCATGTCATGGGGTTTTGCTGTGTGCAATATTATTTTTCTCTTTCAATTATTTGACAGTATTCTAGCTAATTTTGAATTCACTAGAATTTACCTAAATTTCACAATTTAAATCGTTCAAAATTCAAATTAAAAACAAATTTTCCAAAGGACTTCTTATAATTAAGCTTATTACTGATGATAGACAATTTACAGCAAGTGTTCAAACAATCCTCCATCAGCCTCGACAACACATTGTGCTCTGACGAGCAAATGGTTAATGGCCCGTTGGAGCTCATCTGTTTCAAGATTTTGAACTTCTTCAAAGATTTTCTCCTTTAACTCATTAATGTTTCTCGGAACAAATTGGTGATACACGCGAGCCTTCAAAGTTCCCCACAAATAGTAGTCTAATGGGGACAAATCGGGAGACCGCGGTGGCCAAGGATGACCGTAACCACGACCAATCACTCGGTTTTCGGGGAATTTCGTTGATAGAAAGTCTCGTGCCTTCTTCGAGAAATGAGGAGGAGCTCCATCATGTTGGAATACGACAGACTTCATCTTCCGCCTCTTTTGCAGTTCAGGTATGAGGTGATCACGGAGCATGCTAGTGTAGTTTTCTTGATCCACAGTCGATTCGAAGAAGTGGGGCTGCAATTTGAAGTTTGAAGAAATTGCCATCCAAACGCAAAGCTTTGGTGAGTGGAGATTCTTCGGCAAATTGCATCTTGGATTTTCGTATGCCCATATCACACAGTTGTGTCGGTTTACGAGCCCATCTAAACTAAAGTAAGCTTCATCAGACCAAAGAATGTTTGGCAGGATTTCCTCATTCTCCAATATCCACTTCGCGAAGTCAAGACGCTTCAGCTTGTCTTCTTCACTTATCGCCTGTGTTCGGGATATTCGGAATGGATGCATCCCGATTTGATGTAGGACTCGAACGACACTGCGTTGAGGGATAGCGGTTTCACGCGCGACTTGTCGAGAGCTAGTATGACCAAGTGGATTTGCAGCTTTAAGATTGGTGATCGACTTCTCGATAGCAGAGGAACGTTCATTGACAATGGACGGTCTACCAGGAGACTGGATGTCATGGAGAGTCTTTGTTGCCTCAAACTTCTGCATCAGTCGACTGATAGTTGAAGGTGGAAATGGATCATTGTGCAAGGACATCATTCTCTTATATGCACGTAGAGTAGCAGTTGGAGATTCGTTATTGGAATAGAACAATTTCACAATAGTCAATCTTGTTTCTAAGTCCATCGTTAACGAAAAAAAGACAATTTAGCTTTTGGCGCTGAAATTTTGCATATCTTAGTTAAATCAAACATTTCCTAATTGTAGGACAAATTCAAAATCTTCAAAAAACATAGATTGCTTGTTTGTGTCCAGATTGTTGGTTGAACGAAATAAAATGGATTGTGGAATCATTTTGATGTCATTGCGAATCACTAAACAGATGCAGAATCATGCCCAAAACTATGGTAAGATTTCACCAACTGAGAAAATATGACATGATTCAATTTTCAAATTTTTATACTTAAAATTCATAGAAGTCTGTAGGATGTGACATCATACAAAACCCCAAGTCTTAACGAACAAAATGGCATTAAAATTAATGTCGAGTACCCCGTTCAGTAATCACAGGACATCACCAAAGTTTTGCGCACATTATGACTCACCCTGTACTTTAACACAGTTGTAATGCTTTCTCTGTGATGAAAATAGCTTATCAAAGTTTCAATTGAACTATTTGGAATGACTTGTGTTTTATTGCTCATTTGCAAAGTGGGTTGAGTCAGTTAGTGGTAAGGTAAACCAGGTTTCTTATATAAAAATCATGATTTTTGTCAATCCTGATGTAGACTGAAGTACCATTGAAACAAATTATGCCTTTCTGATCAGACATTAGGGACAGTTATTTAACAAAAAAAGATTTATAAAGGTATTATAAGAACTGTTAAGGACTTATTAACGACGGTAAGATACAACTGGTTCATTGAAAATATCAAAGTGGAAAATATCTTCAATGGAAATTCTGAAGGAAGTTGCTCATAAATTATATGTCATAAGCTATATGTCCACCACGTAAAAAATAGAGAGCCTCTCGTTGCGATGCTGAAAACGTACATATTATTCCTCTTGTCGGAAGCATTGTACTAAAGAATGGTGTTACATGTCATTTAACGATTGTAGCCGAAAGTCGACAACTAAGCATAACACATGAGGACCGGTTGATAAGAGGTCAAAGAATTCTTATGTAAGCGCTCACACGATTCAAGAGCTTGAATTGGTATCTGGAAGTATACTAAATCATCGATCGTGGTTAACCTAAATTACATGAATTAATGTGTCTGCTAAATAGGTTCAAATTGTCTGTCTGACATACCAGATAAAAACTTTTTCCCACATTTCACAGAGGAAGTTATTGCAAATATACATATGTGCAAATATCTATATTTATGATAGATATTTGGAAAGCATTTATCTGCTTTTTTTAATTAGTCGTACGGCTTCTCTTTTGCCTCTTAGATGTCCTACGCTAAAGCTCAACATGATTGTCAATGAAACCGACTGACGATATATTGTGTGAGCGAAAATGTAGACTAAGAATTAGTCATCATTCGGTTTCCATGACACTAATTGATCAGTCTTGAGCGAAGAATTTGTTGGTTATGATTTTAGAGATTTTCTCGCAAGATAATCTCAAAACTCATGTTTATGCATGCCTTTTTCTAATCCTTGAGATGACTAAGAATTTCTCTATTTAAAAAATTGCTTGAGCGTGAGAAATTTTATGCATTAATTAATTGATAAGATTATCTCACAAAATTGTGAGAAAAAGATTTTCTCATTTTTATGCATGCGGCATTCTCTCAAAGAGTGAATGATGAACTAGTATACCCGTTCCACAAAAATAGAATAACCAAACTAGTGGTTCACAAAAATAGAATTATTTTCATACTTCCCACGAGCCAAGCAACAAAGTTAGTATTTGGTGGCTGAACCCTTCACGTTGATCCCCGCTTGTATTCCCAAAGGCAAGGAGTCAACAGGGTACAAGAACACGTTCATGAAAGGTTAGCGATGTGGGGCACATTGAACCACCCAAGACGGCGAACTTTGAACATGGTTCATAGTGCCTCATTTCAATACTCATTTTCTTTTATTAAGTGAACAAGTGGTTTATAAGTTTTGATATGTGATAATGCTACAAATTGGTCAACAACGATATCAGATTGACTATTTAGAAGTGTTTGAGCAGTTTATAATTCGCTTTTTGTGAGCTGTAATTCTTTTCGAGAACAAAACACCAGGACAACATGACGAAGAATTAACATTGATAAAAATTGATTGATGTGTTGATTAAATCAGTGATATCAATCAAAATGATGTGGGCTTGAATACACTGGAACCTCCCTTGCAGGTCAAACCAGGGGTGTGGAGCCGGAGCCTTATTAAGGAGCCGATGGTTTTGGTCGGAGCCGGAGCCGATTCATCACAAACGCTCCGGCTCCGATAGTTTGAGCTTTGATATAAATCTAGAATTTTGAAAGGTATTGACATCATAAAAAAATTATATCATTTGAAATCTAAATACAATTGTATATGTCTTTTAAGGATACCAATGATCTGTCCTCCACGATATCTTTCTTTGCAGTTGCCGCCTTCTTTTGTATTATATGTATTATATTTACACACTTGTGTAATATTTTTTTATTACATATGTTTCGTAAGACTAATTTCCATAGCTTTTAGTGACAACGTATTCTCCAAAATCCATTAATTTGAAGACTTGTTATATGCATGCTAACTAGATGATTGTAGATTCCTAGAGACAAGTTGCCAGTCATTTATGTACACATTTCCAGTTCAGTCAGCAAAAATAATATAGCTACATTCCTTGCGCAATGTCTTAAATCTAATACGATCTAGATCGACGAGCGATTACGTAGAGAAATGCTCTTGCGCTGTTGACTGAAGAATTCGATTGCGTTCGGGCAAAGGGTGAGCAAGTAGAAAATAAATGTTATAGTGTTAGCAATTTGTTTTCCTTTGAATCATAATTAACTTACAGAAATTAATCATTGAGCCGCTAATTGCGATTGCATCAACAACTTTGAAATGATCACTGAGAATCCGCCACGGATCTCAGTGGATCTTCACAATCTCAAAGGGCTGCTTCACAAAATCTTACCGGTCCCTTTCAAAATATAAATATGGCCCCTTCACGATCTTAAAGGGCCCGTTCACCAATAGAACCTGTTCACAATCTCAAACGGGCCCTCTCACAATCCTAAAGGGGCCCCTTCGCAGTCTCAAAAGGGCCCTTTCACAATCTCAAAAGGGCCTCTTCACAATTCTAAAGGGGCCATTCGCATTCTCAAAAGGGCCCCTCGCGATCTTAGAGGGGCCCCTTCGTAGAGTCAAAACGGACCCTTCACGATCTCAAAAGGCCCCCACACTCTCCTAAAGGGGCCTTTTCACGATCTCAAAAGGGTCCACCGCGATCTTGAAGGGCCCCTTCGCAGTCTCAAAAGGGCCCCTCACGCTCTTAAAGGGACCCTTTCACTATCTCAAAAGGGGCCCCTCACGATCTTAAAGTGCCACTGCAAAATCTCAAAAATACCTCTCGCGATCCTAAAAGGCCCTTTTTTATAATATTGAAGGGTCCACTCGCAATCTCAAAAGGGCCCCTTCACAATCCAAATTATTCGTTCCCTGGCAAAACATTTTCTCACTACTTAGTTTATTCTAAAAATAGGCCGGAGATCCGGTTAAAACCGGAAGAGTGGCATTTATGATGTGTGATCTTTAATTTTAGCAATAGCTGCTTGAGAATCATAAAAATCATTAAAATAATATTTGCTACTTGACCAGAAAAACTTAAAGCAGAGAGTCGACTGAGCTTTCAGATATATTACAATCTGATCATAAAAATTCCGAAAGTTTGAATGACACTTCAACACTGAGTCAGCTGTTTGATGTACGCAGAAATTACAAATGTACTACAATTAAAGGATCTTCGGTTAAACTCATTTCACTATTGCCTCCATTTGTGGAGATGTAATGGAATATCGCAATTGGAATCCGCCAAGAACTAGTCCAGATACGTCTCTATTTCACATTTGGTAGAAGCATTATTTAATAATCCGACTTCGCGATGTAGAATTTATGTCAGTTTCTTCTAGCCAAGCCACATAATGGTGTCTCGACTAAACGGAAATATATCTACAAATCGCAATGTGAAATTAACCATTTCATGCTCAAATTATTTTCAAAATTAAAGTTTTTTTGAAAATATTCTTCAAATGCAATTTGCGGGAGTTGTAGGGATCGTACGAAGTCGAGAGTGATGCCATTGGAAGCGCATTGATCTCTTTTTTGGGATCAACCCAAAAGATACGGGTCAGAATGTCCTCAAGACAGCACAATATGCATGAAAGGGTTAAGTGAGATCATCCAAATTGAAAAGCACGCTTTTCAGAAAACATTCATTTAAGTAGGCATTGACCCATCATTTTAATAGTGCTTAGTTAGAGAAAACGTAGAAAATCTCACTTGTATAGAAAATTCCAGCCGGCTTCCCGTTGAAACATATGCTTTTCTTTAATGCCTATTAAGAGGAATTGAGTAAAACTCGGTAGACACGCGGATTCGTGGAAGTCATAGGGACTGGCACATCATTCTATGAAAGTTTATGCCATCCCTACATTCCAAAATCATGAAATAAGAAAATTAAATCTTCTTGGGATTCTAATCAAATATTTCCAGTCCCCGCTTGGAGTGGCATCCTGGATTTTGTGGAGACAGTCTGACCTTAGTAGCAGACTAGATTTAGATCTGCATTTATAGCAAGCTTAGATCAGGAACGGCCGCAAGACTTTAGGGTGTGCTGCATTGATCTGAAGGAGGGCACGTAAGGTATTGTATCCCATCCTTTCAACCCATGTGCTCAATATATCATGTTTTAAGCCTACTGACCACCCAAAGACATATTAACTTTAGATTGATAGCTATTCCATCTTGCGATCCCTGGCAACACCTCTCCTTCTCCTTGGAAATGACTTGCAATCATCTACTGGATAATACAAGAGAACTTCTATTGTATTACTTTTGCATCATAAAATGAATACCGATACATCATGCGTCGACAGAATTGGTCTACGATGGCAAATCTTAAATAACTATAGGTCTTGAATGAATTGTGTTGATCAGGGAAAGCAACATAAATTATTAAAATGTGAATATTGCTTACGTGTTTGAATATAATAAATTTGCAAAACAAATCAAATCCTTAACCTTCAAGAATCTTAGCACATCATAATATGAGACGGCTCCCGTATAACAGCCACATGGATGGCAATTCACCCAAGAAAACGGAAAATCGGGAAAAACCGGGGTTTGAACGTATAAATTTGAAATATTTAGATTAGACTAATTTCGCAAAAAAACGGAAAATTCAAAATTGCTATCCCTGCATAGGCATTTCTAATCATCAACACACACATGAACATACTATTTGGCTAGAAGTCAATAACAGTACATCATATCACTGACAACAGGCTTTGCACTGTTGACTAGGTGTCCAACAAGTTACATCGACCTGTGAAGACGCGGGACGCATAAGTACTGTCGTGTTTTAAAGAAGCTTAGCTTGAATAGAAATTCGACTCTAATACAAAGGGGAGTTACTTTTTTTTATTGATGCACTACCTACTATTAAGCTACATCGTGAAAGTCTAAATTGTCTTCTCAGTGATTATGTAGTGATGATCATGCAATTAATAATTGCATTTCGTCGACGACGGTGAACTATGCAACATCTAACAAATACGTAATTCTCTGAGTTCTGAGAACAACTGCTGTCACCCACAATCCCTGTCACAACCATCTGCGAAGGAAGGTCGTCTCCGCACTACATTTTTACAACAATTAAGTAGAAGCCAGAAGTATTTAAGATATGATAATACTTTATTGAAAAGTGACAGACGACACAATGATGTGTTACAATTTGAAGACGGTTGAAACAAAAGTTCTAAGAAAGAAAAAATTGCGGCAAGAAATGTACCTTCGGCAAGATATGTAGATACGTCAGAGTGATTATGACTTGCAAGAAAATCACAATACCGTAGCGGGATCATCATCGTCACTGTTGCAGGATAACTGGGCAAGAACTTCGTCCAGATCAGAAATATGTGCTGAAATTGAGGAAGTTTGAAGTTATTGTAAATATAAAAAATGTACATGCAATTCAGTATACGAGTTGTCAATTTACTTGACATTTCTACGTTAAAGAAAAAACAAACGTGTTTATCAAAGACATGTGCAAGCAATGACATGGTGATTAATTTGCGGATTGCAAAATGTTCGCATCAACTTTTTATACCAATTTGTATTTTATTCTACTTATGATGCAAGGAAGTTGTGTTTTATTACTGTTCTACAACAAGTGATTCAGTCGAAAATTGCACACGATTGCTATGTCTACAGATTTCAGAGAAATACAAAGAGATGAGAGGAGATAAAACAAAGCGTTGTTAAATAAAACGAGACATGGTTTACCCACGAACAGTGTTGCCACAGCGGCCAACTGGAAAGAATTCCGCCGCGACGGTCTAGGTGCGCCGATTCCTAGACCTATGTATGAATCGCTTTATTAAAGATAGATAAAGCAATTTTGGGGATCGATTTACAGTCACGCACGTACATCACGCAATTTAGCCTACGTAAATAATGATGCATACTAAATTGAGTAACCTGATTTTTCTTTTGTTTCCCATGCCCTCCCATCATAGGTACCTGATCATCATCTTAATGGACTCCAAAGCAGTGAGTTTAATGCGCATGACATATGCTTCAATTGCAACTCTACCCATTCACTGATCAAGTAATTCAATTTGAAAAAATAGCACAAAACAGATGCTGAGTTACGTAGGCCTACTGATGGGACCATTCCATTAATAAGAGAGGCTAGACAACATTAACAAGCTTTGATTTTAGAAGTAATTTCAGAGAGATTGAAAATTTAATGGCTAAATCGCTAAATCATGACGAGGTGTGAAGCGAGTATCTGAGATTGAAACGTTCCAATACTGCAGGAACATCATGCAAGTTGACACGGACAAGAAGCTGAAAATCCGCATCTGCGTTTGCTACCTGTAGGATAATTAAGCTTGCGCCAAATGATCAAAAAATAGGACCGGCGGAATTCTCAAATTCCAAGAATTCCGCCACCATCTCAAGATTTCCGCCGCTGTGGAAACACTGCTCACGAATGCCTCAACCGTCCATGGGAAAAAAGGAACATTGCATAAGAAATCAAAGCGTTTACAACTGCCTTCACATACCTATTTTGCTTGCTATTGCCATTTTCTGTACCCCATATAAAAAATTAACTTAATTTTTTTGGGACTGTTTAGGTTCAGACTTAGGGACTTTTTAGTTTGTAGGTAATTTGGTTTTAGACATTACTGATAAAGTTCCTGTTTTTCAATTTTCAATGGGACAGTTGCATCAAAAAAGAGTGTCAGGAACATTTACTAAAAGAACATTTTTGACCATGAGCCGCCGAGTTGATGACGGAATAAATTTCTGATTTCTTATATGTGAGGTCCAACCACCTTCCTTCCCGAAGACCGCCGAATGTGGTTGGCCGCAAGAAAATGATGCAGTTTACTACGTGTTTCTACCAAACAAGTGTGTCAAAAGAATTCCGAAAGAATGCATCAGAAACATAATTGCTATTTCTCAATTCGCATCAAGCAGGAAGAGAAATGTACCTAAACATCAATAAATGTTCGAAGTCACTAGATGAATTCTGGAAGTTTCTGTCCTTATATACTTTTCAAGTTATATACAGGGTGCCCAGCAAAAAACCAGTAATTTCGTTTTCAGGTGATGATGAAAGTCACTCGATGATCAAAGACTTACTCGTCGCTTCACATGAATTGATCAGATATCTATGGTAATCTTTGTGATTCTCTTTCTCGAATCAAACTATAACTTATTGAATTGATCGCCCAGATTTAAGTTATGCGTTCAGTTCAACACGTTATCATTTCAAGCCATCATGCCGCAACTGACTGATTTGCAACGTCAAGTGATCGTTATCTTCAAAAGTGAACATCTCACATGTGGACTTGGACGATGTGCTGAAGTTCTTCCTAATTTCTTTTCTGAAATTTCACGAAATCAATTTTTGTTAGTGGCTTCGCGACTGAGGGATGATGGTGAGGAGGAGGCGATCGTGAGAAGACGTGTCTCTGGAACATCGAGAAAGTTTGACACTCCGCTAAAACAATCGGTGCAACGACTCGTCATAACTCCTGAAGGATCACCGACTAGCGGTCATCACAGTCAACGACAGATCGCTGCTCAGTTGAATATCTCCAAAGGCAGTGTCTTCAATATTCTGAAGGAGTCAGGTCTGAAGTGCTACCGACGAATCAAGTACCATGGCCTAATTGATCATCACAAGGAGCAAAGAGAAGCCAAAGCCATGGCAATGATCGACCGCTTCGAAGAATGTGATGGATGGAAGAATGTCTGGAAGAAGAGCTCCAATCAACAGACAAAACGAGCGCATCTACAGACAAGTTAGTGTGAAGACGGACATCGAAGAAAAGGACCTCTTGGTCGAAATTGATCGCCAGCAGCCGTCCATCATGTGCTATGGTGCGGTATCATGGCATGGTAAAACAGAACTGAGATTTATCGAAGGATGGGCGCCTGATCAAGGACATCTGCCGCCCTCCCGACGGAAGAAGAAAACCGTCAACCAAATGGTGTATAGAGAGGAAATGTGCCCGTTGATGTTTTCCGACATTAATCGTGTGATGGGCGACCAGTGGACTTGGCAGCAAGACGGTGCAAAAGCACATACTGCCAACGAAACGATTGCTTGGCTCAGACGGAATACTCCGGACCTCATCCTTCCTTCAGATTGGCCATCTAAGAGTCCAGATCTGAATGTCATGGATTTTTGCGTTTGGTCACTGCTCCTTTCTCGTCTGCAGTCAGTGCGATCCGAAATAACATCTATAGAGACACTGAAGGATGTTTTGACCAATGCATGGAATGATATCTCAGTAGAGATGATTAGATCAGCGACATCAGCATGGATATCCCGCTTGAGGCGCTGTGTGTTAGCTCACGGAGGCCATTTCGAACACTTGTAATAGCGGTTAGTGTCATCTTTATTTTCTTACATGATGACAAAATATTTTTTGGAAATTACTGGTTTTTTGCTGGGCACCCTGTAGTAGAGTCATCGTCTACATTATTATCGCTATTCAATCGCCGTCATAGTCTACGAGCAACCGAATGATCAATTTAACTAAAAACTTGAAAGACAGCGGATCACTGTGAATCTGCACGAATGCCGCATGCGATCCAAAGGTTGGACCACTGTTCTAGGCCTAGGGCAGCACGCTTTGATCTTGATATTTTAAGACTTCCTAATGATCTGGTTCAGTTGCAGATGGTTTCAGGTTCAGATCCCACCAGCCACATTTTCTGCGGCAAATTTACTACCGTTTAATAATTTAAATTTTTTACACGATATTGAGTGCGATTATCCTTTCTGCTGTAAAAAGAGACATCTAATTCCAAATAACTGATTTATCCGCAGACTTCATTGCGAAATTTCTGTCTTCTAACTCACTTTGTTGCTACCAATCTGTTTGTTCGGTTACCCATTATCTGCTGATTTCGTCAAATTGTAACGAAATCACACATTTCCGCATTTTTGAGACTATTCAGCGTATCAATTTGTCGTATTTCCTTTGAGCTTATGTCCTAATCCGCATGAACTTGCTTTATCTACAATAGACGTGTAGATGTCTCCTTCGTTTTGCAATTTCTAGAGTAACCCATTGAATGGAAAGGAAACGTGTCAAGGTAAATTCATGTTCACTGAAAAATTGTTGAACGGCAAGATCGATGGTGTCAACTGTGAGACAATGGGAGATCCGGATTTAGTAAATCAGATCGTGGAAGAACCTTGAAACAGCACGTGATTATGAGCCAGGTTCAATAGTATGATCAGTTTTCTGAATTTGACTCGAGACTCACTGATACCTTAAAAAATAATATCAAGAATTTGTCGCGAGTTTTGCAGAACATCTGAGAATGCAGTTGGAAAGGCAGCAATCTTAGCTTCCTCGATGAAAAAGGAATACTTCATGACCAGAAGGCGAGTGTGGCATTACCACTTTATAAAGAATTGAAATGTTGTTCAATATTGCTCTTATAAGGCAAATCATCTCTCGCTCGAACAATGTCCGATTTATAAAAAAAGTCGTTTAACACTCAAAAAATTCACTCCATTAAAAGCAATGGATGATGCCACTATTCTTAACTGAGGTGGCCATTACGGAGCAACTTCCTCAAATAACAATATGATTGGCTGTCTTAAGAGCTTAAAATCTCGCATCAAAAATTATTATACATGAAATTCATGCAAAGTTTGTGCCTCCTTCTTTCTGAAGGGAGTTAAATAATAACAGTGGATGATAGATACGCTTCGTTAAAAAACTATATGATTAAGTCAAAAACACAAACATTTATGTGCAAAAATTTATGAAAAACAACCCCCTAATTCTTAGCCTAATTTCACTTTAGATTTAGATTGCTTATTTCCATCAGACGCTTTTCTTACGTCAGAAATTCATTGCCGAAGAACTGTTGAATTTCAATGAGAAACCATATACTCATAATATGGAGGAGCACGCATTCACTCAAAATTACATTGCAACAACCAAATCATTGACTTCATCCAGGATACAGTGATTAAATTTGCGAGAATAAAAAAACGATTTCTATAGGTTTGACCCGTTAAGAACGAGTTTTGCCCCTTCAAGATTGACAATGCTATTTCAAAGTGCAGCAGTCGAAATGAGATTGTGTCATTGCCGCTTCAAGAGCATTTTTGCCGGTATGAATGCGTACACTGCTGCTCTTTAACAGATCAACTGTAGAATTATCGTTTCAAATGCAAAATGAAACAGTGAAAGTTGTAAATACACAGCTTTTCCTCCTTTCAGCCTGTTGAGACTCACTCAAATTGTTTTCAGATTGAAGATTAATAAGTGCACTTCAAACGCTTGCGTCACTCTTCTTATACAAAAGGTCGGTCTCTTTCGAATGACTACAAGTCCATCGAATGTGCTGTATATTGAACTTGGTTAATGGGAGAATGAAATCGACTGTTTAACCAACTGCTTGGTCAGATTCATGTAATAGGACTTACAGAACGGGCACAGCACGTCTTTGTCGCGCTCGTGTAGATGAAAATTGAAGTAAGATGCTAAGGTGAGTGACTGAATGACGGATGCATATCATAAAATGATGAAAGCGTGCACAAAGATAATTTTTATATTTATCTGTCAATCGATTTATGCGTGATGCCAATTTTCTGTTCATCTGCCTCTCAATAAACTTACAATACAGATCGGATGTTGGCTGCTATATTCAATATCAGAAAATCACTTTTTGTCTTGAAATCAATACTCCAATAGCATTAAATGAAGTTCTCATAAAAACTAAATCCTAGAAAAACGCATAACATATTGATCATGCGATCCTAATGTGTAATGGCTCCTAACTGTGAAGAATACATGCCAATACTTCTTGATTGTTATCAAGAAGATAAACATTTTAAAGTTGTCCACGATACTTGTTCAAGCCCTTACTTGTCAGTTGTTATTTGCCTCTTTTTTTCTATTCTTTTTTTTGCGAAAAACTCCTCAATATAGGTATAAAATTCTTTTACTTGTAGTGACCAAGACTTCCGAAACGTCGTACAAGTAAAAGAATTTTATACCTATTTTGAGGCGTTTTTCGCAAAAAAAAAGAATAGAAAAAGTAAAATAATAGGTATGGCCAAGCTTCTAAAACAGATATTTGCCTCTTGTTTCATGTCTGCACCTGTAGATCGTCATTGATTAGAGTGAATTTGCGATAGATTTCGTTTCATTATGCTGATATGTCAATTGGCATTGAAAGCGGGAACGGTTCACCTGATTTCCGTAATTCTGCTGTTGGAATGTCAGCGATGAACTCGAAGTGTTAATATTGCGAATGGTCATGTCCTTCTGTAGTTGATGTGTCTGAACTTAATATGAAACGGATGATTAGCTCCTTGATTGATCAAACCTATAGTAACATGCAATTAAAATCTGTCATGATTTTTTCTCGAAGTTGAATGAATACAGCATTGCTTCTTTTCTATATTATGCTCCTCTAGCATCTGCAGACCACCCAGCCGATTCGAATTCAAGAAAAGCGAAAAAAACGAATCCTTAACTTAGAAAAGCGAAAAAAAGCGAACCGATAATTTTTATATCAAGCAATGTAGAATAGCGTTATAACGACATAATATGCCATCAAACCATACACTACCACGAATACTGCGAACGTGTGTAGATTGCGAATATTGTGTAGGTACGAAAATGATAACTTGACGGAGTACCTCTTAGGAGGTATTTTTCTTGCATTTTGTTGAACGATTCGAAAATGCACCAGACCATATTTATACATGAAACTAGCTTCTGTATTCTATTAATGATCAGACATATAAACAGCAATCAATCTAGATTGCTTCAATTTTAGACAAATACATGTAATGTAGATTCCAAGATTGTTTCATAGGATTGTTGAAACATAGTGTTGAAAAAATCAAAAAATACTGCTAGAAAATTCAGCAGAATGAAGATGATTTCATAATTTCTAAAGTGGTAAACGAAATTTCTCTAGCTGCCATGCTTCCAACTGTTAAATTAGCCTGAAACTTGAACATCTCTTTCATCTGAATATTCCAAAGCATAATGATATTTTCGAGTATTTCTTAGATAGGTGTCTGTCAACTAAAGTCATGCGAAATGGATCATATCACGAACATAGGATCCTCATTAAGGTTTTACATCAATATATCAATTATTTTATACAGTGATAGAATGTACAATAAAGATTTCATCTGAAAATCATTGTAGCTTTCTTCACAACTCGTAAGCCTAATATTATGCTAATAATATTGCTTAGTAGAATGCATTTTTGTAAAGGAAGATAATTCTCATAATTAAGCTATATTGTTGAAGCAAAATTGATATTTTATTAGATGGGCGTTGTTGCAAACGTTAATTTAGATGTAGAGGTGTCAACTTGTATATTTGCTATCAATGAAATTGATATTGCTCAATTATGCAGCCATGTAGTGATTAGATGATAAATATTTCAAAAATGGAATTTTTCCGACAATTGACGGCTGCCAAAGAGAGAAAATTATGTAGTCAGTGACTTACATTCAAGTGGGTTCTTTATGGACCCTTTCCGTCAAGCTTTTGACTGTAAGTGGGCCTATTCCAGATATCAAAACTGCTTGTTATGAGACATATATTAGTATTTTTCAATCAAAACTTAGCAGTGTAAATATACATCAATATTATAAATCTATATTGATGAAAACCGACGATAAATTATAATATTGGCTAAATCTTTGAAAATACTCCATAAAAAAACTATCACTATGCAGGCTACTTCAAAGGCCAATTATCGAGATCATACTCCATGCACCTCTACTAAAATATGCAACCAAGTCCAAGCTATGAATTGAATTAGAGATAGCGAATATTGAAAAATATTGACTTTATTTTCGTCTTCGTTATTTTGTAATAGATAACGAAAACGAAAATAAAACCAATGTCATTCAATTGGCTCTTTCCAATTCGATTCAAAACATGACAAATAGCCAAGACAATTTATCTAAAAAAAGTCCAAGCTTTACGATGCAAGGTTCTCATTGTCTTGGATCGTTGACACCACTTTCTCTGGTTGAATTTCATGTGGGCATTCCAATTTACTGGCGCATTTGCCAGAAGTCACGAGTTGTTGAAGCACACGAGATACGTGTAAGTCGATACCGCATAGCTCACCACACAGAAGCTGTGAAAATACATGTATATAGCGGGTGAAGTATGACGTAATCAGTCAAATTATTTACAAAATAGTGCATTACTGGTAGATTTAGTAATCTTCAATCTATAACTCAGAAAGTATCAAGTGGTGAGAATAGGCCACACATACGCGATCATATCATAAACAATTAATGTCTTTATTAATAGATGCAAAATGATTAATATACATATCAACTTATTGCCTAGTTATATACACGTACTTCACGAAAATCACAGTGAATGTAACAATGCAATATAAAATTCAACGGAAAATATTCAATTGTGTATATTATCATCTTTGACCAATTTCTTTGCCCTATTTATCAACATTATGCAATGCACCTCACTCATTCGTATAAAATTAACCGCTTGCTTCACTAATCCAACATCGATCTTCTAAGAAAACTCGGTAGTAGGCCTCCCGTGTGTCTCTGGCATTGATGTCTCGAATTCCTTGACTGATAAATTCGATGACATTCATTTGTGGTATGTAACCCGCATGTACTTTCAACATGCATCTATTCAGAATCGTGCAAAAGCTATAGCACCATGGCCTCAAAGCTGCTGTAAAAAATTGTGCATTTACTAGAGCGCACTACGGCAAGGCTTTTTACCTTCAGGAATTGCTACAACATGACTCTTTTGCGAATAATGGTAAATTTTCCAATTCCTATATAATATGCTTATTACATAAGATCATGCAATCGTCAAGATATGAATTCAATTGTCAACACATGGATGATAGCATGACTAAAGTAAAGGGCAACATGACAAAGTCACGTTGTCAACATGCAAAAAAAAGTCTGTACTACGAAACACTTTTTTCCTGCTCTACCAAAAAAGCGAAAAAAAATGCCACTCGATAAAAGCGAAAATTCAGGCATATTTTCGAAAAAGCGAATGTCTGGGTGGTCCGGAAGAATGATGCAGAGACGCGTTTCTCGACCTAGAAAAGAGTGATATTACAGTGTGTTCTACTCTCTTAATGAGTCAGGATATTGCATTTTATTTTCAAGTGGCGGCCATCTTGGATTCTCGCGTACCGGCCCCAAGTTGTGTGCGCTGGTTTTTGAAAACGTTGGATTCATATCTAACACCATGCAAAGTTCAAAAAAAGTTGTCAGAATGTGCACAATTCTCCAAGTTTTTGACACATTCCTCCCAGCTACAAGCAATTTGAATGATTGTGGCTTAACGGGATAAAGGAATAATGAAAAAGCTGCGTCTTTATTGCTTTCATTGTTTCATTATGCATTTGAAACGATAATGCTGCAGTTGATTTGGTTAAGAGTACCAGTTTATGCATTCTAACCGGTAAAAATGCGCTTGAAACGGCAACGACGTATACTTGAAATGACATTATCAATCTTGAAAGGACAAAACTCGTTCTTGACGGGTCAAACATGTATAACTTGAATGCACAATTGCAGACGAAAAAAAATTGGTGAAATGTATCGCAATCAGACGCATTTACTACAATCAAAGAAGCGTTTGGACATTGGAATCTGTACATCGAAATGATCACAGCGGTCCAAATACGTAGAACTGATGAAAAAATAGGATTTGATATATATATTTATATATCGTCAAACAATGATACAATTGCGCGAACATTTATTTCGTTTGAAGACACCGGCTGAAGCACAGGTCAAGAGCCTGATCGGATGATTTTTCATTAGTTTCATCATAAGTTAATCGAGAATAGACAAGTGTCCTCAAAGCGATTTCCATTGGAGTAGGTAGGTCTACGTCGCATAATTATATCAATCTTCATCAGTAAACATGCATCTTTGAGAAAATCCATGGGCAATGGACAATAAGCTGAACCGTTGAAAAGATGAATTATTTTTGAAACAGCTAGATCTCTGTCAGTAGTAAGAACACACTTGTAGATTTTGTTTCTATTTGTCTCTTTAATTTCATTTTTTGTATGTATCTGTACAAGTCAAGTCACATATCTGCGAGTTTTGCCGACAATGAATGATAGCCTTTTCTTATGAAAACGCATAGATTTTCAAGCCACTGCATCAAAAAAACATTTGAGCAGTCTGATCTTGTAGCTCGCGACATTATTCAGAGAGAAGTTGTGATACAACTTACCTTAGAATGCATTATTACAAGAAAAGAGATGGGTAGTAGAAGAGAGAGACGGTCGTTGTAAAAGCCATCGTTTATTGCCGTTAATAGCAAAGATGTGGGGCACATCTGCATGAACCACAGAATTAGATTGAGGAGCAAGAAATCTAGTTCTGTGGCATCAACTTATATCCACAGATAGCTGCAAGTGCTATCTTAATGGAGACCATTTAAAAAATAATTCATTAAGAAACCACCACTGGTATTGATAGACAAAACGAGAAAGCCATTATTTTTTGATTATTTTGATTGTCTGTCAAGAAGCTTACAAGAAATTTCATTGCAATAACTGATGAAGTTTACTGAGGCCCTATGTCGATCATTACACTTTCAAATGACTCGTGACTTCAACTGGAAAATTCAAGGTGCTAAAGAAACGTATAAGAAATTTCATTACAGTGAGCGTGTTTACTGAGGCCCTATGTCGATCATTACACTTTGAAAAGACTCGTGACTTCAACTGGAAAATTCAAAATATTACACTAACTAGATTTCTCTATTTCTGATATGGTAATAAGCGATTTTTCCCTGCAAGATTAACCGACTCTTGAAACTATTGCAATTGTGGCCATGACTATCCAGTTTATCTTTTGTCAGACAGGATCGAGGAATAACACAAATAAATCCAATCAGGAGCAGATTGAAGTTTTCGGCAAATATGAATCTTTATGTTTCCTTAATTAATTGAAAAGTACTTAGAGCCGTAATTTTTGACATGGAATGTCTTCAGGTCATGAACTCATGTGCTTTTGCGTACGAAGCTGAACAACATATTCGGATCTTGAAAGTATTGCAATGTCGGCAAACACAGAATTTTGACCAATCTGAGCCACAATTGACGACATTCTCACACGCACCACCGATCAGAAGCATGATCATAACACATATACATAGCAATTAATAACTTAAGACAACCCGTGCCAAAAGTTATTTTTTATCCTGTCTTACTAAAAGAGTAACCGGATAGAACTCGACAGACGCGACGATTCATAATAGGCAGAGGTTGCACATTTTCGGCCTCATCAACTACAGAAGCTCGTGCTGATGGCGGCCGCACTATTAATGATTTTAAAAATGAAAGTACATGAATCCTAGTAATGTTCAATAAATATGCGATAACATGAACATATTCAATAACTGTCACAATTTTCTATTATTATAAGCAGACAACGATTGAAGATAAGAGTCATTGTCAATAACGTCTGATGAGTCATTTTTCTCGCGCATTTTAGTAAATTTTCCATCATTTAAGTGCCGACTAAAAAATGTGATGTTATATATGATTGTGAGATTATACATGTTCAGGTGAGCACACAGTGCTGTTAACATATCGAAATAAATAAAATAGATTTGATTTTTGCAAAAGAATTTCAGATATATTCTGTTTGTTAGAAATCATATAAGGTGAGATCGAACTTAGAATTTACAGCCCTCACACCGATCTAGCAAAATACTGGTTGCAGACACAAAGACTTTTAGATAGTAGAAGTGTAGGAGCACATATCTGAGCACTGTTTGACACCAGAGATTCCGTGTCCGCAGTATTGCAGCAACACATTCAAATCCGCATCGAAAGTGCATGTGACATTCTAGCCATTTGAACTTCCAAAATGTTAAGAATATCATATTGAAGAATATAGCAGAATATGAAAATCATTCAGTGATGTTGAACTGAAATTAATGTTTTGATTTTAAAACCACTGAATTGCGCAGGCAAGCAGAAAACGCACAACAATTCTGATACGCGTTTTTCTGCCAAGGTTTAGGCGATTTGAATTAAGGATCGACCAATTTTTTAGTTTCATAATAAAAATATGTAAAACTACTGTGTGAGTTCTATTACAAGCCGCTCACAAACTTCGACAAATTCTGTTTTCAAATGCCTTCCGTAGCGCAAAATACCAAAAATTGTTCGAAAATAAATCTCGTTAAGTTCGTTACCATTTATTTATAACATCACAATCTCGTGAGATGAGATTAATGAACTGCATCCGCATGCTAAAGATTACAAATAAAGTGGAGTCGTTGAATAATTAATTAGATTTCCTTTGCGCAATAATGCAATAATTCATGATCTATATTTAAATGTTATGTTGGTTATCAAATAATCAAGAACCAAGGCCAAAGTTGGATAGTGATTATTACCAGCCTTAGTTAGACAATATAGAAATGTCACTTTGGCCTGCATGAATCACATTCACTTGGCTATGATTTTATAATAGAACTCACAAAAACCTCTCAATTGACAAATTCGAGGACGGGTTATACAAATACATTTTTCAAACTCATGTTTGGGCTCTATTCGAGAAAATACAGTAGTCGAGATCTTGAAAGCTTCAGTTATGATCGCCATTATCACCAAGTTACAGATAGGTCATCTATTATCAATGAAAATGGTGACACCTCCTCAGACGAGAGACATGAACCCCAAACTCTCAGTTGCAATCTGCACCATCGCACCTGTATGCTTCTCTTAACCAAACCTTCTATTCCAGTATATCTAGATAGTCAGAATAAGGTGCATGTTGAAATACATGTATATGTATATATACATTTATATTTAGTTCTTCGGTTGTTATTTCATGTTAGTCTCTATGCTGCATGAGTTACCTGATTTGGATGAATGATCTGAAATGGAATCATTTTACGTCTTGGAGTGATGTTTTGAAAATTAAGTGATGACGGCAGCAAAAATTTCACTACGCATTTTCAATGACGTCTATGACTCGCACAATCTGATAAGGCTTGCTGTTTGATTCAGGAATTAGAATCTTCAAGTGCTTTGCACTGATACTACATCATCAAGGAGTATGCTCTCGCCGTATCAGGTAAGAAAGGCTATATATGGATTGGGAAATTACGTGAAATCAAGTTCATACGAGGTGTCTGCAATCGTAAATAATCGATATGGATTCATTTTGTATCATATCATATCGTATTAACGATTAGGTACATGTGAGTTGAAACATTTCATATTCAACACACATATTTATAAATACGAAAAATAGATGTAACAACACGAACCTTTGCAGTCATCCCATGTTCGAAATTGTTTATTCACCTTTGATCACTTTAGCTCAAACCTTAAAGCATGGTCGAATTACATGACTGCCAATGATTCTATTGTCCTCAGTTTGATCATATAGCCCTGTGCCATCTAAATCGATTAGCACCTATCAGCGCGATGTAAAAGCAATATAGCAAATGCAAAGGCAAATATTGAGCTACCCTATGGCTAGAAATCATGAATATTTCCATTATCTATTTATTTTTGGTTATTTGTTGACACCTTCTAGTGTCCAGCACACTCTTGCGTCACGTCTGTAGAGTTTTGTCACGAATTGTCATTGCAATCTCTACGTGACCTTCACTGCGTGCTCAACAGCATTTTATTTCATAAACGATTGTGGGACCGGCTACTCGTGGTTCGCGCTGAAATCGAAATAGTCTTCTATTCACTTATCAAACTCGCAGGCTGAGCCATCAAAATGATGCAATTCCCTAGATGGCAAATTGTCGGAGGATCTTGATCTTCGCTTCTAGTAAATTGATAGATCGTATTTTCATCAAAACGCTCTGATTGTTATTTTCACAAAGCTCGATAATTTTTTATTTCATGATACATCATATCAATTAGCATTGGTTGATGACCATTATCAAGCTGAAAGATATGCAAGTTTCCTTCAATGCAGGTGATCGATATAATTATCGAATTTTGAGACACTACCTAGTGACAATTAAGATCTACACCTAAGACGATGTAAGTAGAAAACATATTTTGGGAAAGAAGACCGACGATATTGATGTAACGTGCTCTTTGTCATTATCAAATTTTAAAAGTTCTCAAAAAATGTTTTCATTCTTATTCGATCTGTAGAAGATTATCTATCCTGCAGTTTACAACTTCATGTGCACTGATGGGTGTATCCAATTGGCATACTGATACACTGGCATAACGGTGATGATTGCATAGTATCAAAAATAAGAGCTAGAAACACAATAAACGGACGGACAATTCACGACGCTTCCTCAATGAGACAAAGTAAGCCGTTCGGAGCACTGAAACAACGACGGCGTCGCATAGAACGTCACCGTGAATGAAATTTATGCAAATTCTTTTATAATATAATCGTTGCTCCTATATTGCTAGTCCTACTATTTTCAAATTACTTGGCAGACACTCTTATGCTGACATCACCTACACACGAAGAAACAGACCGTGATGGCTACAAAAACGAATTATGAATAATAAAGCATTCACCACTACAATATGAAATTTGGCAATGAGGTGGTGTAGAAGCGGGATGCGGGTAGGTAAGTGAGATCACAGCAACCACGGAAGTGCAATGTGAAATCACCACACACGC
The DNA here is from genome assembly GCA_907163375.1 of Prostheceraeus crozeri. NCBI lineage: Eukaryota > Metazoa > Platyhelminthes > Polycladida > Euryleptidae > Prostheceraeus > Prostheceraeus crozeri. The sequence continues at coordinate 206,341 of CAJQUW010014077.1, read as the reverse complement.
ACTTCTACTATTTTAAGCAAATCCTTCTCCAAAGATGATTCATCGAATCGGTTGAATTGAACTAGCTTTAGAGAGATGTATTTGAAGAATGAGCAGTGTTTCATGACATTTGGCACGTTGTCGACGTACACGTCTATACTTTAGATCCACAATCCGATTGCAATTTGGCATCAGGGAAGGAAAACTGTCCACCACATTCTGACACATATAGTACCGGCTAAGTTGACAAGAAATAAAAATATACGAAAATGAATTGCAATTCCACTGTCATTTGGAATCGACAAAATTCTTAATGAATTTCGAAAACTTATCCTCGAGACATTAACGGTGCAGCTTGATTCCTTAAATGCTCGGTGAAGCAGATCTTTAGCAGGTTCTCCAAACTAAAGGAGATGCAACAAAGAATTTGAAAATTTCGCCGAAATAGCATGATGCTATATGAATAAAAAATAATATGAATAAATTTTCGATTTCTCAGGCCACATCAGAGGATTGTGGCTTGAGAAGGCGAAAGTCCAGGAGCTTTTTATAGAGACCTATAAATAGCACGGCTTTTGTTTTATTCATGAAGGAGATGTAATTAAATAGTAGTTGAGTAGGATATACATCAAATCTCAGGAATTCTATGAAGGCATCGAGTAATGCTAACCGATTTTTGTTGATCCTGATTACGAATGAGTTTGAAGCATCTAAAGGTGTCGGCATGGGTAACTTCCGCAGTAGCGACAATCTAGTCTACCAGCAGTCCAGCACCAAACTACATAAAGCACAAGAACGACATTGCAGGCCCTGATTGGATACAGGCAAACAGAGACATTACATCACATACGAAATGCATGTATTGAATCAATTAGCTTCTTAACATTGACGCTCCATAACGGAGGATGGGATTTTTCAACTGCGCTTGTTCCATATATACCAAGTTAGAGCAGAAAAGAAATCATGAAAACACCCTCTGTCGTGTCAAGACAGCAAATATCTTTTGTGTACGTATGAAATGTAACCAGAGATATGTTCATACTTCGATATCTGAAATTCGTGGATAATATTCATCGAGTTGAATATTTGTATTTGCTAAAACCTCTTGATAAATGACATGAATGATTATTTGGAATGAATAAATATAATTTATTCATGATAAACCTATTAAACGAGCTATCGGGAAATTAATCAAGGACAAAATATTTCTGTACATCCAGGTGCCTCAGCCAAGTAAAAAAGCCAGTAAATTTAAATATATCTGGCTAGTAATATCATGGTTGAGCATTTGAGGGACGACCAACTGAAAGCTTTACAAATGTTCTCAATTAGATAATTGGAAATTCGAGATTGGATGAAATTCTATGACACTCGATGTCTCCATAAGACTACCCAGTCAAATTTTCGGTTATCGCTATTCCAAGTGCCCTGGACTTTGTTGCTCATATACTTGTTTCAACTAGGAGTTATTCATGATTATTTCAGATTAACTGAAGAAGCTTGAACAGGCGTTCACACAACAGGAATGTGCTACGGTCTAGGAACTCTGACCGCTACTATTTCTACTCAAGTGACAATCGCTGACGATGGACGAGAGGTATAAAATGATGCAGACGACATTTACAACGACTTACACAAATCAACGTTTTTTCTGCAAAGAATTGCAAATAGCAATGAAAGAAAAACATTCACTAAATAGAAAGTTTTTGCTTTTAATCTAATAAATATTTTTCTCAATCTAAAGCAGCATTTGCAGAATGAAAGTAACAGAATAACAAGTAAGACAATAAGCTGACAGATAAACGAGCAAAAACTGACACTTACATTTCATCATCGAAAATTCCTGACGGTGCCCGAGCTAAACTGAGAATATACTCCGGCTGAAATGCAATTTGAAGTTCAATGAACTTGACATTTACTGAAATACTTCTTTTACATAGAGACTGATAATAGAGGGAATCTGGAGCATGTTTAAGTTACTCATGTGGGAGACTACCACTATGAAATTAATAAGGATAACATGTGCGTATTTGTTTGATTTTCATTTCATGCTGCAATTGCAAGACGAAGTTGTCAAGTTGCCAAGTCAAGGCTGCTGACATTTCTCCGGTCTCTTGACGAGTCAAATCGAGTAGACTATATTGGGATCCTAATTCGGTCAGAAAAAATACGATCTAGAGCATTTAATGCGAAATTAAAAAACAGATTAGGCCATAGAGCAAGCATATAGTAGGCAGAGTGTCGACTCAAGCATCTATGCAGTGAAAATTTTTGTATGAAGAGATTCAGTTTTATACGGAGATTGCGTTCCTACGGTCCAAAAAAATTATTTGAGCAGTTTCTAAAAAGTTAACTTTTTTTCAAATTGTTCCTGTGTCAGTGTGTCCGCGCAAATTTGAATGAAAATTTCCAGGGTAAAATTCATTTTCCAGGTTTTCCAGGGAAATTTAACAAAAATCAGGGGTCAAATTTGAACGAAAATTTCCGGACTTTCAGCAAGGAAATGTTACTCAAGTGCACGCGTCAAATTTAAAAGAAAAATTTCGGGAAAAATCTGCCCAAAGTTCTGTGGCTAAGGAGTTTATACACCATAAAATTAATATTATTGACGAAAAAATGTGAAAAGTGGCGTGAAATTGATTGAATTTTTAAGGCGCAGGTGATTCAAAATAAAAAATACCAATACATGCATCAGACGGCTTCATTATATTTATGAAAAAATGAAAATGTAATCGATCGTAACAAATTTAAAGATTGCGGATTGAGGAGAACAAAATAGAGAAAAAGTATAAGAATCAATAACGAAAAATATAAGTCTTAACAATGAAATGTAGCAATTAACGGAATATCTGTAAAGTCTATAATAAAATGCAACAAGGTGAACGTCAGAGCGTTGTCATTCAGATAAGCATTGGTGCGTGAATCCGTGGGAGTTGGAAGACCAAAAGCAAGAAAGAGGAACATAATGGCTGATGTGCTGCATATGCATTCTCATACGATGATGAAAGTCATCCCAGTAGCCATTTATGATAGAATATAATGCTTACTAATTTAAATTATTAGTTAAAGTAGTCCTAATGAGGACTGATGGCGTTCTCCAATCCGCAAGTGTACAAAGGCAATGCTACTGTAACCATTGAATTAATCACTTCTTAAAAGAACTCAATGTAGCTTTCTCGTGGCAACGAATTAAAATTGATCAGCTTTGGCCCAATATCTGGTAAAAATGGAAATCTTAAGACTTGTACTGTAATACTACTCATTCTTCCTGTTAATATACTAATACCATAGATTCCAAACACTGCCGTATACACGTTCAAAACAGACGTCTAATATACTGTACCGACTACAGATGCTGATACTGGAGATAGAATAAGACAATGGTCACCATAGGTTAAGGAAATTAAAAATGGATATTATAAAACAACAGGAAAACGATGAATAAAAATTGGAAAAGTGGAGGTAAAATATGGAAATACAACGATGCTACTACACCGATTATGAGTGAACTATATCTGACACTACACAAAGTGGATAATGGTAAGAGTGGATAAGTGGAAAGTGGATAATGGAGGTAAACAATAGAACTACAATGACACTCTACTACACTGAAAGCAATGAAACTACACACTGCACCTAAGACTACACATGGAAAATACTATTTCTTCACTTGAATTTGTTATCGCCAGTTTCCTCATCCGTCTATAGTACTTCATGTAATTCCACATTTCTTCATTTGAATTACAATACATCGACCACTACTTCAGCTACCGATTAAGGGATATAAAACAAAATACTGCAGTCCGTCAGTCATCAGCAGGTACTCGTCTAGTTGTGTTTCGACCCCTAACCTGAACACTCAAACCCAGACGAGCGGGGTCCCACACATAGTGGCTGACAAAATACTGAATAGGTAATGATATGTCTTGAAAGATATGTCACAAAGATAAATCAGACATCATTCAATTGTTGCGTTTCCCACATGTAAACTGATCCTGTCATTAAATTCATCCCATCAATAAATACAGTATGCTTTTTGCGATCCGCACATGTAAACAAATCCTGTACATCAATCTTTGCCTTTTCGATTCCCACAAGTAAACAGATCCTGTTCATCCTCGAATCCCATAAAGATGTAATCGCTGTGTGATAAAAATGCAATCCGCCTTTACACAAACTTCGCCTCATACATCAAGACTTAACAATGGGAGCTCTCTCATCTCCCGTAAGCCACGCTAAGCGCTCTGTATTCACTCTTCACCGCCCCCCATATGATGGCTACAAGTCATTGTTAGTCGTTTATTCACCTATGCAGCAAGGCATTAAGGAAAATGTGAGTCGTTTGTTGGTCGCGTGCCTCATTGAAATTCACAGAGTGAAGTGAATTGTCGAGCCGAGAAAAGACCATATTTGTGAAGCGATTCATTATGCCTTGTGAGAGCCTTTTCTGTGTAACTCATCAAGTCATGCTGAGAATAACCTCTACATTTCATGATATTTAGTGTCTTGTTAGTTTTGTGTACAGCGTCTTGTAACTTCGAGCATATCCTACAATATCTGACTACCTGCGACGCGAAAACATGAAGGGCCATCTGTAATGGGATCATGCTCTCCGGAAAAGTCAGTTGCACCACAGAGAAAGAGAAGTCATCTACCTTGTGATATACTGAAGTTCTCAAGCTGGTCTGTGAGATTTGTATTTTCACATCAAGGTAAACTACCTCTTTATTGTTATCACCATTTCTCTCCACCAACAAGTCAGGTGGATAAATTCTTCGAATCAACGAATTAAAGTGTTTATAATTGACAACACATGTATCGTCTATGTATCTTGATGTAGGTGATAACAAGCGTGCTAAATGATATTTCTTAGTTTTTATCAAATTTTGCATAAAAACATATTCGCAGTGTAAGAGGAATAGGTCAGCTAGGAGTGGACTAGAATTTCCTCCCATTGGAATGCTTTTAATCTGCCTGAAAACTAAATTACCGAATGTGACGTAGGTCTGTGATAATAGGAAATGTATGGCTTCTTTTAACTTCTGTTTATCAAAACAGTGATAACCATTATATTTTTTCATTGAGCAAAAGGACTTATCATATCCAATGCAAATAAATTTTCTATTTGAGGAATTAAACACCAAATCCATAATAGCGACTATGTGATCTTCAATCAATTTTTGATCAAGATTCGTATATAAGGTTGAAAAACCGAGAACTTGCAATGATTACCATGAGAGTAATCACAATCAGTTTAAGGGAATGACACAGAGAAGAATTGACCGAGGAAAGCTCATTGGCACACGACGTGTCGGGAATAATGTATCTACATATTAAAAACCTGCTTGGAATGTGTTTGAAAATATTCGATATTAGCCTCGGATCATTCGGAACAAGCCTGGTGCCTAAATAAAGTTTATATGTTCAGCACCATTTTGCGTCAGTAGATTCTAACACACGGCAATCAAGTGTGTAACAGCATTAATCCTAGATTATGGCTTCTAGTTCCCCATACCACACGACGTTAATGAGGGAGTGTACAGCTCATAGTCCACCATTCCACACAACGTTAATGAGGGAATTTACAACTTCTAGTTCAACATACCGCGCAGCGTTTGTGAGGGAATTCACAGCTACTAATTCACCATACTGTACAACGATTAGGAGTTCGACAACAGTTCATAGTTAACCACACCACGCAGCTCAGTCTCATTCATGTTGTATACGTTATGATAGGAGATTCCAGTCACTGAAATGTTCTAAAAACAAAAAAATTGTATGCGAATGAAGGCTATAATTGTCACAAATAAATAGAGATTTGAAGAGTAAAATCTGGAAAAATAGAAAACACTTCAACCATAGAGTAGGTATGACTTCAACATTTTGCAATTAGTGTTTTAATTAGTATCAAAATTTCCAGGAGTTTTCCAGGATTTCCAGGATAAAATTCATTTTCCAGGTGTTTTCCAGGGGGCGCGGACACCCTGCTTTGTATATATACTACCGAGATGAAGCCCCTTCATAAGTAGTATGAGAAACAAGTTGGATATCAAAAGGAATAAACATTTGCCAACAAGCATGACAATTAAGCGGAAATTATAAGCTGATTATAAAAGGAAATTCATGAGTTGCATTATGATGCAAGTCTTCATAAAAACGTCGACAGCTTCTTGTGTCTTCTTGGCTGAAATTTCAAATTTTTAATTCTATTTTCATCGGCATATTTAATTTTATGATTCACTCAAATCTGAATAGTAATGCGGACCCATTTACATCTTCTAAGTTAATTGTGATCATTGTCAGTGGTTACTTTATTTTGCTCTTCCACTGGCAGGTTCTAGCTTGTGATATGATCACGCTCAATAAAGTGCTCTTATTAATAAGGCTATGTGAAGCTATGTATTAAAGTGACAGTAGCCCATCGGATTGCTAATTCAACTGCCTCACCAAACCGGTTGACATGACGCGGAGGATTTGTAAAATGCTATTATTCCTTCTGTTTTGCTATTACAATCAGTCAAATTCAAATTTTCTCAAAAAGTGTAAAAGTTTGCAGATCTCACATGTGATGCAAGGTCTCATTCGAGCTCATTTAATAACATCGAAACTGTATACACAAAGGGGATTCAATTATTGCTGAGTTACTGCTCTACCTAATATACTTACTCTATGGAATGAAAATCGTGACATTACAGATGCTACAATACGTGTAACATAGAAAATATTCCAGTAGTATGATAAAAAAGTAAATCTGAAAAGTCAATTATTCGTCAAAGTCAGAATAAATGGGAAGAAAGAGTTTTTATACCGTTGAGTGCATAGTGGCATAGTGGAAGACGGTAGTGTTGACACCTCGGCAATCGTTCTGGCAAAAGGTCGTAGAGTAGGTGATTTTCATTGCCTTCAATACTATGGAGAAATCTCAAGCTTTGATTAATTCTTCTTGTTTTAATACATTCCTTGTCACATTTATAGGTTCCTGAATTATCGCCAAACATTATTCTATGTGCTCGGTTGTCGATTCCTTGAAGCTTAGAGGCTAGCTTTACGTAATTTGACAAAAACTGGACAGCAATATTCTATTAATGATCTGATAGTTGAATCATAAATCAGGTGATGTTCAGATGGGGTAATATATAATTTCATAGCTTTCAGTGCGTGGCATTGTTGATTGCCTTTTTTTCCGATAGCCTCAATATGAGATGTCCATCTAGGCGTGAGCTCAAATGCACTCCAAGAACTTTGATCGTATCACATTTTTTTGTAATCATTGGCCATGGCAAGGTTAAGTTATTACGAGTGTTTAGCACAAAACATGATTTTTCTGTGTTGACTGTTAGTCCGTTTTTAGAACACCAAGTTGAGAGATGATTAACTTCGTCTGTAATACTCGCCTTGATGCTCAGAGGGTCATCGGTGTGAAGTTTGATGATGATGGTGAAGTCATCGGTGTACTTAATTAGATCTAAAGAGTTAAGACAAATTCGTCTATGTAGCCGAGGCTGCTTGGTTGATAACTCGATGAGTTAATTTAATACTTATATTTCGGCTGTCACAGCCCTTTTCAAAGTATAGAGTAGAAAAGATTTACAAATGGTGTACAAAGCTATATAATAACGCTTTCAAAAATCAAAATGTCATGTATGTACCACTGTACAGATATCTTGTCCTTCATCACGCCTGTTCAGGTCAGGTTGGGCTGTCTTGATTATGAGTGCCTCTTTGAGACGAAGATCTACTGCGTCTTTAGCATGACACAATTTCTATGCTGAGACTGCCATGACAGATGAGCTTGTGATCATAGATGGCGGAATTGTTTTAAAATAAGTGCTCTCGAATTCTTGTGTCTAAGGGAGGCACTGTACTTCCAATGTAGACAGAACCGCATAAACATTGGATCTTATATACCACAATTTTTCTGCCACAGTTGTCATTTTTCATAGGACAGTTCTTCATTGTGCACGTTTGTTTCAGTTTTGGTTTTTGTTGTAATGTTTTCGAGCGATGATAAAGGCGAATGTTTATTTTCTCATGCTGAAAAGCTCTTTTAATCTTTCTGTTGATATAATCTGATACAAATGGAAGTCATGGGACTGACATGTAGAACGTGGGATAATTGTTCATATTTTTGCGCCTTCTCTTGGAATTTGTTTTGGTTACACTTTTGATGAATTGATTGTCATAATCATTTAGTCCAAGTATTCGCTCAAACTCAGTCAGTACTCTGTCTTCATCTTCCTGTATGTACTGTGGACCTTTCACGTATTCGCTTCACTTCATTTTTGATGGTTGATTCTTTCATTGCAGTTGGCAAACTTGATTTGGAATTCATGAAAATGCTCTTCTTTGCCTGCTTCTTATAAAAGGTGAATTTTAGTTGGCTGCTATCTAGATCAACTGTGAAATCAAGAAGGCTCAGTGTCTTGTTTGACTTTGGCAATTTCAAATTTGATGTCAGGATGCTGTTCGTTTAAAATGTTTAGAAGTTCTCTTGCGTCTGATTCGTTTCTCACCAGACTGAAGCAATCATCAACGTATCGAGCAAATAATTTGCAATGAGGAAAATATTGTAATGCTTTCTTTTCGATTGTGTCTAATAACAGGATGGCGAGAAGTCCGGAGATAACGGATCCCATCGGTAGACCTTTGATTTGTTGATATTGGTCATCTTGAAAACAGAAAAAAGTGTTGTTCAGAGTAACTGACAGCAATTCTTCAATATCTTGACTGTTCAGGTTGTAGAATTTCTGCTTTGAATCGATTAATTTGTCCATGGCATTCGCTATTGCATCCTGTATTGGGATTGAGGTATAAGCTGCAGGGATATGAGTAGTCATTCAGTATAGCAGGATCGTTGCAAACGCACTGAATTCTTTCAATTAACTCCAGACTGTTGTATAAATGTGCAGGCACAGACTTCAAGAGTGGACTGAGAATCTGAACAAGAAGCCATGATATTTTCTTTGTTGGTCCTTTCACATTTGCCACAATTGGTCGAATTTTCAAAGTTGGAGCGGTCTTGTGCGTTTTTATTAGGTGATAAAAAACAGGTAAGTCAGAATGCTTGGTCACGAAACTTCTTTTCGTTGAAGGTTGTATTTTTCTTCGTTGACAGATATTAGTCCATACAGAGTTTATTCTATTTTCGATTGCGTTACAATTTTTAATATTGACCTTCTTGTATGTGCATGGATCATCGAGATGTTGATCTCCGGCGTCAATGTATCGTTGTTGTTCTATTATGCAGAATTCTGTACCTTTATCACTTGGGAGATACACCATAGGCAATTGTTGAAGTTACTTTATTGTCTCACGTTCTTCCTTGCTGATATTATCATGAAATGCACGAGGTTGGACTGAATTGAAAATCTTCTTTGTTTTGTAGTAGAGACGCCTAAGAAGATAATTCTTTATTCTAGGAATTTTAATTTTTAAGAAATAATTTGTAAGTCTGCAAATAATCAGACCTTCAACAGTTTACTTCTGAATCAAAACCTCTCAATAATGACACTTCTCCATTAAATAACCATCAATGCTGGCTATACAATAGATCAGTTGATCTGCTCCAACAGATCTTCTTCCAAGGATACTATCCTGATCTTCAAATGATAAGTTAATCTATCATTCCAGGAATAACATTTAAAATGAAAATACGTTTGACTTTCATAGTTCGTGTTTCCCAAAATTACATAGTAGAAATCTGTATATTCATCAAGTCCAGAGAATAATGGTAGTGATCAAAATGCTGTGAAGGCTTTCTATAGCAAGAGAAATTAGAGAAAAATGTTTGCAATATAAAGGCATAAACACAAAATAATATAATCCCATAAGTCAACTGGGGAGGTTATCAGGTCTGAGAATGACGACATAGGTGGAATATGATGAACAAGTTATTTACATAGTGTTTATCATAGTGTGTCATGTAGAATAGAAGAATAACCACATCCTTAAACAGCTGAAACACCTGTTTCCTTAGCAGGCGTAGACACCGTTTTTCGCACAACAAGAGCTCATCAGTATAGATTGAGTGGCCCAAAATAGCGTGTGATATCCAAGTGGCCGAACAGGTTGATCTGAGCTTATTTATCCTGTCCTTGACGTGCGGCTGATAACTGAAAGATCACACTGTCAATGATCATGGCTGGGCATGTAGATAGGGGAGACTGTGCATATACTTGATAAAAATCAGGATCTGGAATACTTTGGGAGAAAGCAGTGCCCGTGACTTAAGTTATTCAGAGCTTAATTTTTAAATCTGGACATATCCCCCTATTATGCACAGCCAAAATTACGGCACTGCAATTTTGCGTCTGCAATGGAAATAGTGCTTCAGCTATTAAAATCTGTCTGATGTCATTCTGTCAATCTCCAAGCTTAAACATAAGGGGCATTGATGTATGTTACAAATGAGAACTGCTGCATATTAAATTTTGGTTTAAAATTAATAAGATCATGCATTGTGATGGTTCATGACTAATTATTACTAGAATTAGAATAGTACGCATTTTCAAAGCTTTTTGACTATTCTTAATCCACACCAACTGCAAAGTATAATCCATACAGCCTTCATAGTAAACCATCAACAAGAAAAATGACATAGGTTCGATCGTCAAATAATTAAATAGTTTCTTTAGCTGATGAATCAATAAGCTCATTCACAATAGTCTCTTCTTCGTCTTCATCGTGTCTGTTCATCGATGACATCTGCCTGTTCTTTGCGGCTACGCCAATAATTTTTAGATTCTTGATTCACCTGTCTTGCGACGCGGTTCACGGCAGCGATTGCACAATTGCTCTTTAGCAAATAAACAGCTAGCTCTGTAAGCACAAAAGGGCAAAAACTTAAATTTTTAGCAATAGTATGAAAATTTCATACTGATTTGAGTATGAAAATTTCATTTTTCATACGTATGAAAAATTCATACTCAAATCATAGTATGATTCATACCCACTTATTTCCTCGCGGGAAGTTCACTACAGAGGATTTGCGCAGCTAACAATAACCGTTTATAATGGATTCCACTTTCAATATCCCTTCGTCTTCTCACATTCAACTTCAAAAGATCGGAATTCCGGAAAGCCGGGATTCCTGTTGTAATAATCTTCAGACTTCATTACCCCTTCCCCATTTTTGTAGAATATTTCCGGCGAATCTTCAACCCATGAATTTGAGCGGAAAAATCCGGAATTTCACGCACGTCCGTGCGTTACAGTGACCTTTTCATCTCCAGCGTCGAAAGAGGGACTACTTTTAAATATTTGAAAAGTTATTAATATTTCAGACTAATTTGGCATAGTATAGTGCAGTTTTCATGGATAAAGTCGCATAACTTCATGATGAGAAATGACGAATATGTGTCAGAACGTCCGTGCGTTATTTATGGAATTGCCCTCCATCTAATTTTGATGTGATTTCAAATATGCTCAATAAACTGGTGAACCTTGTCGTCAACGATCGACATAATCAAAGGAATCTGTCTTAAGCCGAGCAACACTATTCGACTAAGATGAAGTGCTTTGTCTCCTGATTTCTCACATCTTGTGTTCTATACTAGCAACCAGATGCCCATAGTTGAAGCGATTCAGATTCAGAAGTGCTCTATATCAAGAAACAGTTATTTATCCCCAATCAAGAATGACTTAAATTAAGGTTGAAGGACAGTTGTGATGTTTCGTAACAAAGTGAGAGTTCTAAATATGACATTTTGCTGCGCAAACAAATTTTGGAATTTTGTATTTGTACGAGTTTCAAATTTGCAATTGCGTATTTGATCAATGTTGACAATGGTTCAAGAGTTCAAGTATGAACAGTCAGCATCAATTTGACTGCTTATCAATGACCTTTCATTTAACCTTTTTGCCGTTTCAGCCAGGTTTACTCATGCGAATGACATGAGTTCATATATTTGCCCACAATTATCATATCTAACTGCTAAATCATATCAGGTGTGAAAATCTCATTCTCTGACAGATATAAGAGAGTTGGACTGATAACAACATCATAAAACAAAGTCTTGAAATACAGAGTTCAACAGTTTTAACATGAGATAATAATGTGACCGTTGATAAAACATCTATCTCACCTGAGTTTCAGCACGTTTCAGTAATTCAGAAATGTATTCTAAACGCTGACCAGACAGCTTCTCGTGTCCGATGGCTAACAAATAATCACCTTTCCGAACATCAGCTGAAAATAAACGATCACACAAGTTCAATTTTCATGAAGACAATTTTATTGAATGATTTAATTTGATGCATGACATTAATCTAAAAATGACAATAGGACATTTGGTAGTTGCTTATTGCGCTCAAAAATGAAGCACTACACCACGAAGGGCAAAAATGAATCTGCAAATTTCAATTAATTTTCATCTCTAGCACAACAAAGAGTGTGCATTTGCTTTCTGTTAATATTTGGTCAATAAAGTCTTCTATTACCTGCATAATGAATGAATGGTTTAACGTCACTACTCCTCCATACTGGGGGCTCAGACTTTAATCTGGACCGTTGTGATCTTTTTGTCCGGATGCCCTACTTGACGACTTCCAATGACAGTCTCGGGTTCGACCTCAGGACCGAAAGATCGCTAGGCCAAGCATTTAACCACTGTGCCATGGAGACCAATCTATTACCTGTATAAGTTTGAGATAAATCAATTAAACTTGAGGCAATGAATATAAGGACGAATTAAGTAGCTTAAATGTGCTTAAATTGCTTAAATTTGAGGACGAAACAAGTAATGACATCTACGCTTCATGAATACTAGGAGCTTTCAAATGGCGTGTCACGATTTTCATTTGAGTGGTCATTTCGGATGCAATAGTGCAACATATAGAAGACTATATCAACTTTGATCTAAGGCAGAATCAGAATCCTATAAGTTATTCGACAAAGCATCATGTGTTTTGAATTTTTGGTGGAGCGTGAGACGTTTGCTCTGAGCTCATTGCTACTAGAGAAGCTGCTTCGTGGAATTGCTTTATAGCCAGGGAGCTGGCACGGTGTTGTTTCAGGGAACTAACGATGTCGCACCTGAAACCTTCGGAAATAATTGCACACTTCCTGACTGCCACAAAACTACGTGTTTGCCGCATCAGATAGCTTGTCTATCTGGACTGAAAACCCCATGTATTTCCATTAAAGAAATTGACATTAGCTATAAACACATAATTTTATTGAGATTAGTGAGTGAGACTGTCGGTTAAAGTCGAAACGGTATTTATTCATTATGATTTGTATAAAGCATCTTCAGATCATGGTATTGATCCTTTGAGTGATCGTTCGAAAAAAGTGAAAGAAGTGCAAAGAAGTGTATACAGACATCTATAAAGAGAGGAAATGGTCCATCTTTGTTGAAATTTCTACACCCATGAGTGTCATGTTAGTCAAAGAACAAAGATTCTAGACAAAATAGACCACTGATATGAAAGAGCAAACCTGCAGATACCTTCTAAACAAATAATATTTGAGGAATGCCTTTTCGACTTTAATTTGAAGTCAATAACTCAATAAAATATTGCACAACCAATATGCCACAATTTTTCCACTGGAAATGGGGTTTCCAATCAAAGCCACTTATGGACAAACGATCTGATTCGGAAAACGTGCAACATTGTAATCAAGAGGTGTACAATGCAGGGTGGCGGCCAGTTTTCCAGCGTAAAAAACATTCCAGGCTATTTCGTCCAATTTCCACGCCATTTTTTCATGTTGAGATGTTATTCCAATCACACCGTTCAAAAAATTATCCGGACACTCGCATTAGATATTTTATCACAAATTTAAGATATTTTCTGTTTGAATTTTACCACCAAACCTTGACGTGTAAGATAATGAACGATGTTTGATTCTATTGCACTAAGTTTTCAAAATTTTGGAATTCTCTGAACGCTGGTGCTTAAGTATATAAACATATACTTTTCCTCAATGGCATGCAGCCAGTTAACTACTTATTGGATCTAAATGATTTCATGTCGATAGAAAATTTAGTTTCCTGAACTTTCAAACGTTACTTCATTTTCATCATCTGATTAGGAAAATTCTAGAAAGTTGTAGCTATTTAGTCAGTTTTTCCGACTGCAACTTTCAAACATGTTAAGTTGAAGTAGCATATTACATTTTGGAACGGGACAATTTTAACTGCGGTGTATTCATGCCATGATAGAAAAAACCATGATATCAAATGGTACATGTTAATACAAAGGCACAATGACGCCAAACAATTATGGTTTGACGTCACTTCTCCCCTTTACTGGGGGGGGGGGGAGGGGTTGGACAGTACTGACAGTGAGACTTTAATCTGGAGTGTGCGTTGTGATCCTTTAGTCTGAATGCCCTTTCGGACGATTTCCAATGATACTTTCGGGGCTCAACCTCTGGACCGAAAGATCGCTAGGTCAAGAAGCACTTAACCACTGTGCCACGGATGACACGAAGTTATCAAGAAATAATAATAATAATTGACGTTCATTGAAGTGAAAGCCTCAATATTGATAATCGTGAGGCTAAGACATACAATTACAAAAAGGCAACATAAAATACAAGAATAGGATTAACAATGAAATAACAAGTTAGAAAATAATGAGCGAGCATTTATACATGTAAACAGTGTTAATGAATGAAGCCGCTGTTAAACAATCGAATCATATTGCATAAGTAAGAATTACTTTTAACTGAGGAATTACAGGCAGACATAAACAATTAAGCAACATAAAACAGTTTGTGGGGTGAAAGATCGTACAAAGGATGTTGATGATCATTTAAGAACACGTTGAAGAAATCAAGACCAATTAAAGTTCGTCGATAATACAAGGGAATGAAGTTAACACATTTACAACCACATGAAGTACCACAGATAATTGGATGAGAACGATCCTGTAAACTTTCTAAACAATCACTTTGTGTTTTGTTCAAGCCGACAAACAAAAGGTGCTGCGTATTCCAAAATGAAACCGTTGTAGTTATATATTGTACATAGCAACCAAGTCACGCGTATCGAGAAAAAGCTTCAATTGACGCAAAACGTAAAGACGTGAGGACACTTAATTTTTTTCGAAATAGCAGAAATGTGATCATTCCATGAGAAATGATGGTCAAAAATCACACAGAGAATTTTCGCATTGTTTGGACAATTAATGTCAGGAATCTCAAAAGGCCTCAAATCTATCGGTCTACCTCGCCGATGTACAAAAAAATTGATGACACTTTTCTTCTTTAATGTACATGTTATTTTTCTCGGTTCGATCAATTATTTCAGCATGGGTAATTACAAGGGGATCTGGTTTCATTTCCTTAAGTAAATTACTCAACAAAACAGCATCATCATCGTATTTTACAACCGATCTAGTATCTGAGCTAGCAGAAGGAAGTGTCATGTCAGATAAAAAACCCAAATATGAGCGGACCCAGACAGGATCCCTGCGGAATGCCACTCGTAGCAGGGGCGTAGTCGCTCATCTATTGTTTCCATCGAACTCGTTGATAGCGAGACGTTAAATAATTAATTAAACATGTATTTGATAAAAAAATGCTGAAGTTGTTGGAAACCATCTTCTCGAGCAAAATGTGACGGGAAACCTTATCAAATCCCTTTCTAACGTCGACGGCTAGAATATGACATGCAAATGAATCCACATTAGATTTATAGTTGGAAAAAGTACCTGTAGATGGTTTTTTTGTACCTGAAGATGATTACCGGATAGCAGTTGAAAAATTTTGTACACATCGGCAATAATAATAATAATAATATCATAAAATGCTCCTGACTCCTTCCAACTATAAATCTAAAAATGACCAGTCAGGGCTTCTTCCGAAAAATGAATCCATATTATTTAGACAGTTCGTGACAAAATGTTCAATATCAAGCAGCGCACACGTAGTTGAACTGTTACGCCGATAACCATACTGCGTGCAATCAAATTTATCAGTGAAAGACCCAAAAATCTTAGCAAGTTCCTTTTCAAATAGTCTTTTCAGGAACTGGTAGCAAAGATATAGGTCTAACATTGTTCAAGGCAGACGGGTTGCTTTTGGGGATCAGTGCAATAACAGCATTGTTCAACATCCGAGGTAAATTTGCACTGGAAATACACTTATTAAATATGATGGTTAATGGCTCATTTAAGACAAAAGCGAACTTTGACCAAATGATGGATGGTATGAGATCTGATACACACACAGTTTTCCGCTTCACCTGCTGAAGAAGTTTATTAGCCTGATCCTGTCGAAAAATCGTATGTGAATCAAATGAAAGGTTAGGGTCGTTCGCAAAATTCTGAGAAAAGCGATAATTTAGTTCTTATAGAGTACAAGGAACAGATTCTTACAAGGTTTATAAGACACTTTGATAACCACTCACTACAAATCATCTTGCTGTTCACCAGTTTTATAACATCCCAAATAGAATCAGAAGAAGAAAAATATCCACCCATCGATTTTTTGCCAGATAAATTTCCTTTTTTGACTTTTTCCTTGTAGTGCGCATACAGGACCCAGTCCTTAGCTCGATAAGTGTGGTAACGCTTATTAATAAGAACTTTAACAATTTTAGTGATCCAAGGTTTGTTTGAAGTCGATATCCTAATGATGTTGTATGGAATCATCTCAAGAGCGGAATGCAGGAAATTGTAAAATACTTCAGATAAAGTATCAAGATCGGTGCAATCCAGAACAGTAGTCCAATCAATTTTAGAAAAATAAAAATGAGCAGAATTAATATTAGATGCACGTAAATCCATAACATGGATGCATAACGGATCAGCTTCCGATCTCAAGTGAGGTTTCACAAAAATTACATTATGATCGCTACTTCCTAAAGGTGGAAGAACATGCGATTTCATAAACTATATAAAAATTATTTTTTAGCAGCATTATTACCAAAATGATTATCGAGATAATTAATTAAAAAGCCAGAGTCTGCAATTTTTGCTGTTTAATTTCCGATATTTCGGCTTCACAGCCTGCATCAGGGATGCAAATTTTGCATCCCTGACGCAGGCTGTGAAGCCGAAATATCGTAAATTAAATAACAAAAATTGCAGCTTCTGGCTTTTTAATTAATTATTTCAATGTGCAGTTTGTTATAGCCATCCATCATTTCAACAGGTAATAATAATAAATCCAATGTGGCATTTCATCTTGCTGAATCATGAATTATTTTTCAATATCATAGGAACCTTCAAAACATGATATATCAAAATGATTGAAATCACCTGCCATGCAAATGCGACATTCCGGATCGAGTGAGAATACCATCAATTAAGGAGATGAAGTATCGCGAAATATTGACTGTTTTTTCTTGACTGAATGAGCCACCATAGATAACCAAAATACATGTACATTTGAAATGTCACACGATATATGGCTTCTACGCAAATAACAAGCAATTCAATATCTGGACATGCCGACGACGAAACTAAAACAGAACACGGGAAATCATTGCGAATCCAGGAACAAATTCCACCGCCTTTCTTGCAGCTCTGCAAAATTTTTACAGCTTTTTTTCGCAGCTCTACAAAATTTTCGCAGGCCTACTATTGCCTACTATATCATCATATTTCATGATTATGAAGAGTAAAACATCGCTCTTATCAAAACTTGACCAACGCCCAATATATGTCGGGAGAAACTGATTTTTCAAAATGTCCTGCGCAATTTCCACAACTTAGTGCTTACTTGTAATAATCCAGATTTTTCGAAAGTAACTAGGTTTCGTCATTGATGACTCACAAAAGATTTTCCGCAAATATCGGATTACATGAACTTGCTATACCGCCATCTATTGTTTCTTAGGAGCCGTTTTGCCAATACTTAACCACCTAAATTATAAAACTGCCATTTTGTTACCGAATCCATCTTATCAACTAGTGCATACATGTGCATGTAGCAAATATAGCTAAAAGTCACTAACCTTACAACTAAACCATCAACAAAAATTCTTGTTACTACATGTCATTTAACCCTTATCCTTATATACCGTTACATTTCGTAACAACAGAACTTAACATTATTATTTATAAAAGAGTTTTTTATTTTTCGTTACGTAACGCCATGACGATGTTTGAAAGTTTATTTCCAATCATGTGATGCAGACGTGATAGTCAAATGATTATAGTACAATTTTGTATTTTCTTTTACTACCTCATCCTTATGTGCGTTACAATTTGCAACAGTGAAAAAATCACTGGAAAGGATTGTCTATGTACATATAAATGGACACACTAAACTTATGGTCGCGGCACTGTCGGGAGAAGCAAAACGCGTGTGACCGGTAGCAAGCTGCTCATGCCACAGAATTAGATTGTGCGCGAACTAGCTGGCGCTGATTGTCTAATTCTGTGGTTCATGCAGTGGCTGACAGATGTAGCAAACTTAAAATGCGTGCGAGGAAACTTTTGTTGTCCATTTATGAGGTGTCGATGTCAATTCAACGTCCCGATGATGAGTCAGATGAATGATATCGAAGCGAATTCACTTGTTCCGTGTCTACTACAGTAATTACGAGGTTTATTTTGTTAGAGATGGCAGCGCGATCTAGACGCATTACAGCTGAACAAGCCTTACGACAAATATTAGATCAACCTGACGAGTTATTATTCGAAGATATTGTTAAAGAACAGGATGACGAATACGATGATGTTGACGATCCTGCAGTAGAAAACTCGTCTGGCGATGAAATTTCAGACGATGGCGACATAGAAATTGTACAAGACGCTTCGGAAAGTGATAACGACTCTGACGAGGTTTCAGATGGGGTAGATTTTCATTGTCGCACGTTAGCTATTCATCTGAGCCCTATCTTAACAGGAGAAGAGACAGGAATACCATCAGTTTCCAGCCTCGGAGCTTGGCGCATCCACAATCGGAAATGGAGGCTTTCAAACTGTTCTCCGACGATATTCTTCACATTATTCAGCGTTATACAAATAGAAAGGTCAATGATATCCGTCGCAATGTAAGGCGAATCTATGGCTGGATGTCTATGTTCTCCATAGATGAGATAAATGCTTGCTTGTGCATCATCATTCATGCAGGTTCCGACAGACAATTATACAGCACTGGATGATTTATGGGACAAAGAAGCAAAACCTTTCTACAAGGCCGTCATGTCACAAATGCGATTTACCTTCTTTCTTACGTTGTGCTCGCTTTGATAATTTTCGGTCTCGTGATAGGACCGATCGATTATCCGCAGTGCGTGAGATTTGGAGTTTATTGATGGAAAATTTGAGGAAATTCTACTATCCTGCTGACATCTTGACAGTCGATGAGCAGCTCGTTGGGTTTAGAGGGAAAGCTCCAGGACGGATGTACATGCCATCCAAACCCAGAAAATATGGAATAAAAATTTTCTGGCTGTGCGAGGCTGACAGTGGGTATGCCTTCAATGGGAAGATTTACACAGGAAAGGAAGATGGTGTGGTGCATCATGGCCTAGCGAAAGATATCGTAATGGAGCTTTGCATTCCTTTCTACAAATCAGGCAGAGAAATAGTAACTGACAACTATTTCACCAGCCACGGATTAGCTTTGGCACTGTTGGAGAAGCGTTTAACTTTACTTGGCACAGTCAGAAGTCAACGCAGAGAAATTCCTGTTGAACTCAAGAACAAGAAACGGCCGGTTGAGTCAACTATGTTTGTGTATGATCACTCGAATAAAATCATGCTAGCATCGTACATCCCAAAGCCAAACAAGAACGTAATCTTGCTAAGCTCCTCCCATGCAAGGAATCATGCTAACTCAGATCAAAAGAATAAGCCAGATTTGATACTTGATTACAATTATGGAAAGAAGGGCGTCGATCAATTCGATCAAAATGTGGAAGAGTTTACCCCACGACGAAAACTGTCCGCTGGCCGATGGTTGTATTCTGCAACATGATTGACATTGCTACGTTTGACGGATATTTGATTTTCAAAAGTGACGGCCTAGGAAATCATTTTCGAGGGACTTGAGCAAACAACTTGTTCATCGTTACGCCTGCAAGAGATTCTCCCAAAACCGCAATCTGCCAAGACTGACAAGGAATGCCGGAGAGCTGTTCGGATACGTACAACCAATAAATGGTAAGACCAATTGCTTGACAGTCTAGATATAAATATATGAACAGATTTCAGTATTAGTTGCAAATGAAGTGTTAGAATTATTTGCTTACGTATTTATCTACAGTTCAAAATTGAGAACTGTCACGATAATTACCAATGTCACACATAAATTCGATAAATTGAAATAGAGACCGGATTTCGAAATTTCGCCAATTTCGCGTATCGGCTCTGATTTCGCGTATCAGCACTGATTTCGTTTACTTTTGTTTTATGTACCCTACGAGCAAGTATATATTTATGTGGTAACACAAGTTTACGTACTATAAGTTTACAGGAACAAGTCCACTTACAGCGAACAAAAATAGATGATAGAGAGAATTTCGTCTTCTATCAGATGACATACATCTTATGGAGGACGTAGATAGGCATTTCAGAGATTTTCATGCTTTGTCAATACATCACACACAGAACAATTTTATATAAATTTTGTAATCTGACTTAGCTAATTTGTATGTGCAGTCTTTTTATCGTGTAAACAAACTTCTTTCATTCAAACAGGAAAATCAAGAAAGTTAATTCCTTTTGTTCATTTCAAAGGACAAGGACTGTGTGTGATGTATTGACAAAGCATGAAAATCACTGAACATTTGCATCGTGCACCTGATGAAGTCTGTGACAAACATTTGTCAATAAACTGATGCATTTTGAGACTACGTTAATTTTTCTTTATCATTTCATAAGTCTCATGGCGATTACTTTTGAATAATAATAACATGTATAAATGGACAGTGACAGTGAAATACAGGATTTGATATGTAGTCACGTATCTGTAAAATTGCTGATTGCGTTTTAACTGGAGATTTTGTTATCTTAATTTGTATTCGCAATATCCACGTGTCATTTGTTTGGCGTGTTCTGTTCATTCTTAAGGAAAGGAAATTTTTCAGGAAAATAGAAACACCCAACTTTACTTGATAAAATAAAATAGCATACAAAACCATACAATAAGAACATATAAGATATTGTAGAATATAGAACATGTTTTTCCCACCATACTTGACTGTGATCATGGATCCTCCATAATTAGTATTTTTTTGTTTACATGCACGATCTAGGTAAGAAAACTTACGACTTCAACTTATGCGCCATCTACTTTAAAACTTTATACAAATAGTAACACACACAGAAGTTTGCTGTATACGCCTATGTAACTCATAATGGCAAGCAATCCATTGAATTACACAGATTAGTCTTTTTTGTCGAAGCGCGAATATTTGTTACTCGGCATAGAAGAATCTGAGAGTTGGTGTACATGTCTTTTTTGAATCACATCGAGTGCTATACTGCGCGCGGCTTCTTTTTTCATTTCTAATGCATTCTTTTCTTGTCGAAGATCCATCAGGTCTTTCTCGGTTTTCTGGCCTGCTGCAGTCAGGGATGCAAGTGCAAATTGATGAAAAATCCGGAAAATGAGCTAGGATGCGCCTTTTACTTACTACTAACTTAAAAATTTCAATGATTTAGATAAAGGTGGCCCAGCCATGGTCCCTGTCATTCCGCACATACATGTATAAAAAAAACTATGCATTTTGCCACAATTTTGCATCCAAGCATGAAACAATCACATAGAAACTAGAAGCCATTGATCACAGGAAACCAACAGAAAAAATAAGGGCTTATGCGGATGACACGAAGAACTACACAGTTGTAGTAGTGAGCGTCAGAAACCATCTCATCGAATAGGTAGTAGATTCGAGCGTTCAAGATCAATTCAACACTGAAAGAAAATTCTAAGTTAGACATCCATCTTTCCATGACAGTACTTCTTATACAGCTGTTTATGAATGACACATGTAGACGCCGAAATATATGTTGTTTAAAAACATAAAAACATATTGAAATTTATTATGACCGACACGAGTACCGGTAGATGTCTCATACCTTCACACCTCAGCATTTGAAGTGACAAGATAATATCTTCAGAGGTGACTATACCGGCATACGTACATGTACGCTGCACATTTTAACTGAAATCATGTTCATACCTGCGTCTGAGAAAGTATAGGCCTAGGGGTTACCCCCTTAATTTTTATGGCATTTTTCAACGAATCCCGAGACCCAATGAAATCTTGGTCAAAAATCCGGAAATCCGGATAAATCCGGAAGTCTTGCATCCCTGTGCAGTGCATTCTCTGCAAGAGATGTTAGTCGCCGTTGCTCATCTTCCTTTTTCTTAAGAGAAGTTGCGATGTCTTCCATCTCAGTCGCGTGCTTTCGAATACTTTCGTTTCTGTTCATTTCCTCGTTCAATTCTTTTCGTAGACGTTCTTCTAATTTCTGTTTTTCTTTTTCTTCCCGTTCTTTTCGTTGCTCCTGCTTCCATGCTTCATATTTCGAGTGCGATGCCGTGTATGAATCTCTGAGTTGACGATCTATTTTCAATGTAGAGCTGTCCAATTTTTTACTGTTGAGAACAGACTTACTGACGGACAACGCCTTTATGATTTCAGAACCCAGCGATCGACGTTTCTTAGTTATTACATCGGATAGACCCAAAAAAATACGTTCGACCTCCGCTTTTCCATGTGGTAAAATAAAAATCGCTTTGGCGACTTTTACGAGGGTTGGGGTCTTTCCCACCTTGTCGACTTTCGACCAAAATTCTCCTACATCGTTTTCATAGGCGCTTTTTACCAGACTTTGATGAAGCCTAATCTCGACTTGCAATGTCGATTGGTCGCTATCTCCCAAAATGTTAGGGATGGCTTTGACGAATTTAAAAACCCATTTCTCATAATGGTCACTCTGTTGGTACAGAGGACTTAAAAATCGTGAAGCCCTCAGTAGCTCGTTCCCGAAAAGCAAATAGTCACTCAATCTTTTTGTAATTTCTATGAAAAAGGCTTTCATGATCTTGAAGGCGATTGCCTGGTTGGGCCTGATAAATCTGAGAAGATTTTTCGAGCTTTTTCACCAATGATGATGTTGTAGGCGTTGTGTCAATGATCGAAGTTGGATACATCAATTTTCCAGCATCGGGAAGGGATCTGATCAATTGACATATTTCTGAAAATCATATTCTCAGAATGAAGTACTAACATAATTATTATGTTAACCTCAGCGTATTCACAAGCAACATACATTCGTGTGTAAAATGGATCTGGAAAAGGTAAAAATATTAATAAATCCATCGCATATCATATGGAACATCGCAGTTCAAACTTAATTCAGATGGAGTTACAAACTTAACCCTTTAAGCGCCAAAGTCGCATTATTGCGACGAGCAACTTGTACGTTGATATTGGTAACATTATATCGGTTTTACTTTGCTTTACTGATGCACATATTCATATCAGGTATCTGTTGATCACAACAAGTCTTCTTCATTCATTTACTTCGTCTAGATTGGTTATAATGACCGTGTGGAGAACCAATCACAGGCGAGATTTCTATCGATTTTGAACACACGCAATCACACTGTTATCGTGACTGTGTTTGCTTGTGGGAAGCGTGTGATCATTCTTCCAGGATGGCACGACGTAGATTCGGTGCAGAAAGAGCAGGAGAATTGATCACTCAGGACTCCGGTAGTGAACCAGAATCAGAAAATGATGATGTAGACATACAACTTTCAGGTCCTGGTCATTCTAGTAATGCTCTCGGAATTGTTGATGGAGACTCCCTGCCGCCCCCTCGTAGTCGGCGCAGCCGGATTGCTGCTCCGGAGTTACAGCAGGAATGGACTACTCTCGATGGACCAGAGCAGCAGTTGGACCATTGGCTACCAGTTTTTTGTGATAATAATACGGGATATTAAGGTGATCTAAATCTAGAAACTGCTGCACCTATTGATGTGATCAACTTATTCTTTACATCCGACTTCTGGACTTGGTTAGTGACTGAGACCAATCGTTATGCTGAACAATATCTCAATGACAATGAGCTTCCCCCGAAATCGCGGTTTAGAGATTGGAAACCAGTAACTGTTCCAGAAATGAAGGCTTTCCCTTCTTTACATTTCGCCATGGCCTTGTCCAGAAGTCAGAAATTGACTACTAACAACCCGGTTTTTCTAAAATCATGTCCAGAAATCGCTTTGAAAATAATATTATCATTTCTGCATTTCAACAACAATTCAGAACTGGTACGCCTGGTATGACCAACTATTCAAAATTCGACCATTGATCAATGTTTTACAACCCAAGTTTTCTGCTTTGTATAATCCAAAGAAAGAATTATCTGCGGATGAACTGACGATTGCTTTCAAGGCAGTGTTTTGAAACAGTATAACAAAATGAAACTGATAAATGGGGATACAAAGGATTTGCCGCACCTAGAAACAGGGTAAAGGGTTCTTGATATTTCTTTGTATGTTGGTAAATCTGACGAAGACGATAGTGGTGCGTCTCCCTCACATCGCGTTGTTCGAGATCTAGTTAACAAGTATGAAGGGAAAGGTCACGAAGTGTATATCGACAGTTATTACAGTGGAGTCCCTCTTGCTATAGATCTCAGTTACAAAGGTATTGGTGTTTGTGGCACTATAAATTCACAGACGCGGTCTTCCATTGGGCTTGAAGCCAGCGAATCTATCTCTACAGAAAGGGATGATTCTGTATTTGCAAGGAATAGTAAGCTTTTGGTATGCGCCTGGCAGGATACCAAACGCGTTATTATGTCATCCACTGTTCACACAAATGATTGTGTGGAAAAGCAGATTCGATCTAGACAGAGTGAGACTGGATATCGAACCATTTCGAAAATGTGTTTATAACTAACACATGGGTGGTGTGGATCCAACCGGGCAGAAATCCAAATCTATCTGTTCCTCATCGCTCCAGGTATCACAGAATTGTGAACACTTTTTTGAGCATTTGTGCTGTGAAATCATATTCAAGTCGCATCCACCAAATTCCTCAATCTCACTGAAATCTTCATTCAATAGATTTGTGTATCGCTGAGATTACGAAGATTCCAACGGCGCAGAACGAAGTTCGGGTGACCAAAGACTAATTGAAAGGCACTTCCTGGAGCAAACAAACACCAGACCCGATTGTACTGTTTGCAGTGATCGCACAGTAGAGGGCGGGCGGCGACAGACACAATTCAAGTGTCAAAGATGCACCGTGCCACTCTGCGCGTATCCTTGTTTTGAAAGATACCACACGCTATTGAACTTCAAACTGTGTCATGTTTGACACTTGATATTATGTACTAGTATATATATTTCATATTGGAATAGCATGTATTATCATAACATTCGATAATTTGGGAAAAATAGACATAACAAAAACTATAGAATTTTCGAAAAAATGCGGCGCCTAAAGGGTTAATGATAAGATGTTAAATAATGCCTAGTTAGTCACAAGCAGTGGCGTGCGGTCCATGTATGCGATGCATGCGGCGAATGCGTATGCAAATTTGAGTAATCTGATTATTCATTATGTTCAACACGTTTATTTCATCACGTATCAGTTAGATGGCCTTCCAATTGTCAGTAGGGCGTATGACGACATCACAAAATTCCATCTTCATAAATGAATTGCATAACTGGGTGAATATTTAGTGGAGGCATCGCCGCATCCAACCTCCCATTCATTATGCATTGACTCCTCATACAGCGGCGATGAAGCCAGGCGTCAGCGTACAGAGGCGGGAGCATTCGGTCGCTCTATCGCATGCTTGCAAATTAGGGAAGGAAAACTCTCGCTGTAGTTGTGTGCATGCCACTCAGTGTACACAATGTATGAAAGCCACACGCTTTGTAATCTAGCGGTAATCATGTTACTGTGAGCAATTTCCGCAAACTCTGTTTGACGAGTTTAAAGACAAGTAGGCTACGGCCATTTATTTTCGTTCTCGGTTGCGCAATGAGTTGATCGTTCTTTACAAAAGTAATGAATTTCGCACGTACAATATCCATGAACTGAATGTTTATTTCGAAAGACAAAATTAAGGTGCAACGCTGCCTGAGACAAACAAATTCACGAAACTGGCACTGACCTTTCCCAGTACCACGGCGTCCTGTGAACGATCATTTTCTGCACTAAAGCGGATCAATTCTTTCACTAGGACCAGGTAAGGTGAAGAGAGATTGCCATCGAGAAGGAGTTGTTGAATAAATTTCAGGACAACTCCTCCGTCTTCTACGACACTGTCATCAATGACTTTATCAAGAAGTCTCGAAGAATGGATCTAATCTTTAAATGATTTTTATTTTCGATTTTATACAGAATATATCTGCAATGTATAATACTAGTTGTTTTGTGAATTCTACATGTAGATGAATGTGTTGGAAAGTATAATAAGTATTAGCTGGTGATAAGCTGATCATGTACATGTACATATAACTTGTAACATGCAGCATGTACATAGATTAGGCATAAAGGCTAGGCATACATGTTATCATGCACTATGGTAGACTAAATATATCGCATGCCCACCACTTGAGACCACCGCACGCCACTGGACTCACAAGTATAAAACACATAAAGCAGTTCATAAACTCTATCGAAGATTGATATTATGAATGAGAATTAGAATATTTAGAATATCAATATCAAGTTATCTAGTGACAAGAGCACTAGCTCGCGGTATATATTATATTATATCGAAGTGCATAATTTCGTTCGCGTATAAATCCTCAATTTCGCGTATTCGCGTATTTCCAGTCAAATTCGCGTAATACGCGAAATTCGCGTGAGAATCCGACCACTGCAATAACGTGATTATCCTTTCACTTTTTTCAAAATAATGTAGGCCTAACTTTCATAATAATAGTGACTGCTAATCGTTACATCAACTGCATGCCAGCCTGTCAGCTACTTTTCTTTTGCAGTCGATCCTGTCAGGATTGGTCAGGCAGTGGGAAGGTACATTCAATGTTCCAAGACGACAAGGTCAAAGTGCATGACCTGCTACCGCTTTGTTTGCCCAAATCACAGGACTATAATAAAAGAATGCCGATGTTCATCATGTCAGTGATTCAGTGACATTTTGAGTGACAATTTTCTGCATTATGTTTTTGGGAAGACAATTTAATGGAAATCTTGAGTTTTGGCTATTATGAAAAACTAACACTTAGTTCAGCAGTTGGGGAATAATGGACATTGTAGCAACAATCAAAAGATATATTAAAGCAATATTAGGCCCAAGCAATTAGAGATATTGAGAAAAACAACAAATGAATAAGGAAACGGTGTTCAAAGCGATTTTGTTGAACTGAACTATCCGAATCTCATAACAGCACTACATGTGACGAAATTGTTTCTATATCTGAACGATTGCTACAAAATGTAACGCATATAAGGATGAAGTGGGTCAGAAAGTGTATAAGGATAAGGGTTAAGACATGATCCGTTCCAGTTGATAACAGGCGCTGACAGGAAGGGCACAACAAAAGGAAATAAGCCAATCAGCAATTGACAGAAAGTAGAGGTTCTCATCAAAAGAAAGCAAGCAATAATTACGAATCGAAAGAGAAATAACGGATGATATAGAAATTCAGCGGTGTGGAAATCTTAACTTGCAAAGATGCAGCAATCCTGTACATAATATTTTTGAGCATGATGTCTTTTGAGTATGATATTCTCTTTCTCCTCCTGCTCCTCACGCAGATGCCTTGCTTGGCTTTCCACTAATATCGCACTGATATTTCCCATCAATTCTCGCCGTCTCGGAATGCATCAAGCTTGAGGGTATAGGTCCACCACAAAATTTCCCGGCACGTGGAGGAACTGAAGTCGATCAGTGGCGACTGCACAAGCATCAAATTTTGACATCTGTTTGCAAGAAATTGCTGAAATAATTGGTAGCCGAATTAATCTTATGATTACATTACTTCTGCAACAGACGAAGGTCTTAGGCCGAAAACTTGTGTGCCAATCAATCTAATTCGAGCAGAACAAAATGTGCTTTCCTGCAATATTATCAACTCCGGCTCGATAGTTCTACATCACATTAATGCTTTCCATTCCCTCGTGTGTTTCTTTTTTGTCCGATGTCTCTATCTTTTATCTCTTAGTGTTCTGAAGCACACTGTCACAAAGTTATTTTCCTTTTTTTGCTATGACTGTTTTCAACTTTTTTCTGCCGGTCATCTGTCGGCTTCGTTCCTCTTTCTTCTCTTGTTCTTTCAAACAACCCTTGGAATGCCGCTTGACCAACGACACTTTTTTTTACGAAGACTGTCTGTGATTGGCAACGTGTGGCAGAACTGATTGCCGGCAGTTAGGTCAACGCTCACACAGTGTTGATCCAAAACAAAAGTCTCCAGATTCGGACATTTTATTTTTGTGGAGTTTTATCATTTAGGCGAAAATTCCGTAGGTCTATTTTCCAGGACTAGCTATGAAATTTTCTGCCTATCTGGTAAAAAATGGGATAAATTTTTCGAAGCATCCACGTCTTTAGAATGCGTTTTCAAGTTTTCTGAATGGAAGGCAAGAACCGTTTTTAAGATGAGTGCATTCATTTAACATCAATCATCGCTTGATTTGATCTTTTCGGGTGATCTTCAAAACCACCAGCTGTTCGAGGATAGTTTGGACAACTTAATGGCAATGTAACTGATAACACAAGTCTAAACACTGTTTTCTGCATCCATCAAGGCCGTTGCATCGTTAGCTGAATATCAAAAATACGAGTAAATCTTGTGGGAGGTGTGGATGTCGAGCGCTTCAAAGGACTCCAGTTGCGTCCAGAATTTCAGATAATGAGCGACTGTACAAAATGAATTTCAATCAATATATCCGACAATACTCATATTAATTTGAATTTTATTCGTTTCGTCTATACATTAATTGAAAAATTATTTGAAATCAAGTCGGCTATCATTCTTTTATAGAACTATCGCCAACTTCTTAAACATGGCTTTGAAAGTTTCGTATGCGGTTACGACATCCACAGTAACTCAGTAGATGCTAGGAACTACTGCTGCAATCCTTTTATTTTGCTGAACCTGCTACAAGATGTAAGACGCTGCGAATACAATGAAGCTTTAACTAAATGATAACATAATGAATAACATGCTAATTAGTTTGCCTTTTCCATCCTGTAGACCATCATTTATTCCATTAGACAATATAGGCTCATTTGAATGTAAGAATTACAAGACTTCAATTTTCGTAGATTTTCGCAGTGAGAAAATTTTCGCAGCTGGCCCGACCACTGCTTGAAAACGAATGAGTTGTTTACTTTTTATAATCTTGCCCTGTGTATAATCACATTTTCACATCATTTTTCCGTTTGGCATATTCAGAATAAAGAATTTTTAATTCTTCCATTTGTACTCGTGTCAAATCCGATTTTATATAGACATTGCGATATTCCGGTGAAAACTTGAATTTCCTTAAATTTTTTAAACATATGAGCTTTTCATCGTGAGACTTAAATCTGATTCGAATAGGTCTTTATCTCCCACCTCGCTGGCCACGCTTGCCAATGCGAGCAAAAGAAGCAACCTTTCCGATGTCGAGATTTACTTCCTCGAGATCTTTATCCACTGTGCTCTCCTCATCATCAGGATCAATAGAATCACCAGAAGTTTGAATATCTTCGACACCAAACATCATGACATTGTTTCTCTTGTCAATACGTTGCTGATGCTCATTCAAAGCTGGCCAACAACACTGTCAACTTTGGAATGTAGATGTTCCTTCAATAATTTCAATTCGTTCTCGATGAATTCAGAACGACGAAAAACAGCACGGTCGATGGATTGACAGTCATTGCCGCTGTATGTCATATTGCCACTAGCAATAACACACTTGGCAACCAAAGCCGAAATATTGGAACAGTCCCTCATTTTATGATGCATTTTCTTACAATATTTGCACTGTATGAAGTCACTGATGATTGTTCACAACTTGCACACAGCAAGATAGATTTGCCATGTCCTTTCATCGAGCTAGCCATAGCATGCAACAATTAACGCAGAAATCAGTAATAATCACAAAAGCTTCAGACATTGATGAAAAATCGAAAATAGCGATATAGCGACCGAAAGATGACAGAAACGTCAAACGCAGCGATGATGCCGAAGACCAGAGGATCACTATGGTACCAAAAACTCCAAAATCCAGCGGAATGAAGCAACTTTATGGCATCAACACGAGATACAGCGCGAGAAGACTTGGTGACACAACCGTTCACTATCACGTCAGCGCAGTTAACCTCGACACGTAACGCAGGTAAATATCGACAAGAGAACCCAAGAAAACTGCCACACTGGACAAAGACAACAAGCGCTAGAAGAACTCCAACTTATCATCCCTTTTATACCAGTATGCGTAGAAGCAATGGGCACAAGGCTACCTTTGGTCATAAAATTTGTGTCTGATGTTTTCAACAATGTCAGATAGCCTATAACATTGGAGAATCAAGGTCTCGATCTTTCTTAACGATGTAGTGCTTCAAGACATTAATATAAATCTTCACGTTTCTGGTATAGTCGTGACCGGAGCAGCGAACAAAATCTTCAACGCTAGAAGAAGCTCCAGATGGTTCCATATATTAGCGACCCCGATATTTGGAAGCAGTAGTCCATGCATATGTCACATCAGTTTTGGTGGCCTTCTTCTCGAACTCATCATCTTAGTTTGCCATTGACCAGCGAAAACTCGTACACTTTTTTTGTCAGTGGCAGCGTTGGTGAAAGCAATAAATGATTCTGTATGACCGGAAACTCCGCCTGTTCAATTCATGTGGTCGCTGTTCGATGTCGTCATGACAGTGTCACAAAGTTGTTTGATTACTGCGTCAATGCAACTTTATAGCATTCGTGTGACTAGGACATGTAGTCCGGGCATCGAAAGCCTGTCGAGCTATGATAATGCATATCATACAAGACCTGTGGAGTTCTCTAGAAAACAAACAACCATACATTACGGTCACACTTGAAAGTATTTGTTTGATTAAGGTTAATAAATAGCTCACTGACATTCAAATCAAAGGCATCATATAAATTCAAAAAATCATTTGGTTAGAAGAACCGCTTTCTTAGAAAAGACACTAACGTTTTCATTTCTGTGACATACAGCAACTCACCCTGAAATGCTGGTGATCCGTAGTCAACTTGAGCGATGACAACTCTTCCTCCAGGAACCTCTTCTAGCTCAAGTCCACTCGTTTCCCAAACCGGCGGTCTTGTGGTCAGTCTCACAGATTCCACGTCTCTGCCACCACTTTCTATGTGGGAAAAGTGTAGATCAGATAGGACAGTTAACGATGATCGTGGAGGTAAATCGCTGATTGCGTCGTGACCCAACTGACTGCTTCGTGCCGGCGAGGGTGGATTGTGGGATTTGGCTGGTAAATCAAGAGGTTCATCAGGGCGCTGTAACAATAAGATACAAGAATTTTCATCAAACAATCATTGAACCTTCAATAAACATTATGGATCCAAGGAAACATTATTGTACTTTCCATTAAGATCCAACGCTTTATCAAGTTCGTGTCATGGACGCACTAATAAGTACTTTTCACATGCGCTATAGGGGGAATATGCTCTCTAGAGCGATGATTATCTCCGTTGCTGATAGAAATGCGTCTGACTGATGTTATTTAAGTGTTTGCATGAAATGTCTAAAAATAACATTTTCAATTCAAAATGCTTAAATACTTGTATAAGGCAGATTTTCCTTAACTATTTGCACCACCTAAAGAACTACTTCTTGCCGCTGTGGAGAAGGCTGAAAAATGAATGATAGTATGCCAAGTCTATCGCTTGAATGCTCATCTGCGAGTAGAATTATAACAACTCATGAAGAAGAGGTGAAAGGAGGCACAACACGTTATTTAAATAGAGGAGGTGGTGCATGACTGAGAGATACAAATGCATCATCACTGGTTTTTCACCGATACTTGGTATGTGAACTTTGCACAATGTACAAGTCCATATCCATGCTCAAAAATATGACTTCCAACAGTTGCGAAAGAAGTGCTGATTTGACCAAATGCAGTGTCTAAAAAAGTGCTCTATTTTCGAAGGAATCTCTTGAGTTCTTGACATTCCTCAACTTCTAGAGGGTTTAGACAGAATTAGTAAGCCAAACGTGTTGTCACTATTATGTTAGCAAAACTTCTTAAAATGAACAGTATAATAAAGGACAGTAATTCATCATAGTAGGCAAGAAATATAGCAAACATTATCTGCGATGCTATTCCCAAGAGCTAAGTATGAGTACAGTGAATTTAGGACGACTCCGTCCGTACTGAGCGGGCACATTATCAGATTTCAAGCCATCCAATGGAAGAAATAAAACGATCGTTATGACTTGCACATTGAGAACTCGCAGAAAAATTTCTGGAATTCACGATGAACGAAATGCCTATATAATGCCATTTATCAATTCCGATTATCGTTGACATATCGATATGCTATGATCATGCATCATTTCTTCAATATATCCATGTGTAGGTCATAGCGTTTGACCTTGTAACTCGCTCGAGTCGAGATCACTGCCGGAGATCTTTCCGATAGTTAATCGCTATCAAAATACGTAATATCTCGCAACTACGACAGAGCGGCTTACCCGGAAGAACACATTGCTGTTGGAGGACGGGGTAGGCTGAACGGCTATCTGGTCATCAAGTGAAGGAGTCACTGAAATAGCAAAATGACTGAGCATTAAAAGGCATAGAAATTGCGATGTTGTTTAACCTACGTGTGTCAGAAGAAGAGTCCACAGTCACCGTCGACGTTAAGACGTCATCACTGTGACGCGTTACCAACCTGCAATGAAGTTTTCAACTGTAGAAAGCAATATTATAACCATCGAAAATGAGAAACGTGAAGTTGCAAGATGAGTTATATCATCATGAGCCTTAAATCAACTCGCAAATGACATAGGCTACTGCATTCAACTTCATATTGGCTAGACCTAGGTCATAAATGCTCCTAAGGTATAGCATTTTTGCATTCACATGTTTAGGATAACGAAGAACTTTATTACAAACCAAGATGTTGAATTTTTATAAGCAGATATTTGCCACACCTGCTTATGAACGTTGTCATTTTGCATCATATTACTTGCTGATGTATCCATGTTTTCACGAGTATGGTAGGAACCTGCTGTCAATGCGACTATTTTCACTGATAATCCACTGTTAGCACCATAATTCCACTTGAAGCAGTCGCTTAAGCGAAGAAAAATTAGGAAAAAATGTTCAATTTTTAGTTTGCTAGAGTAACTTATGAAAAAGACAGTAAGATAAATGCACATCACCGAAATGCCAACAAAAACGTGCTTCTATAGCACATTTATACAGTAGTTCATAGAGGATAATTATCCAGTCTTCGACTCGACAGTATGAGGCAATCACTCGTGCTCTAATAAGTGAAGCCGCTGATGTTCGAGGCAAGTCCATCAAAAGATGTCGTGGAACGGATCAGCCCTCGACATGATCCTTGGACAAAATATCGAAACTTTGTCATATAGCAAAAAAAGTTAGAATTTTTGACTGAGAGAAAGCTTTGCACTTCGACTTCATTTTCATTAGCACTTTTCTTAAATTTTCATCTAGGTTTTTTAGATGTCCGAATTTGCATCTAATGAATGAAAGAATATTTTTGATGCATGCATAATGATCGTCAACATGGATTTCTCGAATCTTAAACTACATGCAGTATCAAGAGTCATCATAATCTAAAAAATGAACGATGTAGCATTTCTTAATGCTAACACTGTTCTTTGAAACGATTCATCGCTAAGTATCAAAGCAACTAACCTCCACTCTCTATCTAAATGGTGATTAATGAAAATAAATGAACAGGTGCTGTGTACAAAGATACCACGTCTTTTGCGAGGCAATACTTTTAACTGATCATGCCCGCTTCGTCGGTAAAACTATATAACGTAGGCTGGTAGTCAGGTGACTGCCAGAATAAGCTTGCATTACAAAAGGAACACAAAAGAGTCAGAAAAGCAATGGTGTGGACAATCCGAAACGCTAGCGCTGCTTTCGATAAGAAGAAAGATACTACACCGAGATCCATTGAAATGCAGGTCATTGAAAATAATCTGGTTAGAAATTCTCACTCGTTTTTCTAGAATGTGACTCAGTAATCTAATTCAAGGACACGTGACAATGTCATTGAATGAAGTTAAACGGCACATAGCGGAAAGTGAAGGACAATTGTGCCGCTGTGATCATCGGACATTTAACCCTACTCTCTGCAATCAACCTAGTTTGAGAAGGGAATTGGATTGTTTCCTCATTACATAAGCAAGAAATTCAATGATTCCCTCCTGCGCTATACAGCCTACGCACTTCTGGTTGCCATGATGACATTGTGCTGTGCGTATTATCGTGATTCCAAGATGGACATTCTTTTGAATCTGGGAAACTGCAACCTTCTCAGGCGATTTGACATTACGCTTTTTGCCAAACACATCGAAGTCAATTTCTCTACAGTGTAAACCTTGTACACATGGTTTCTGGTACATACAATTCACACATTAACGTGATCACAGTCCTGGTAAAGAAAAATCGTCAATTATTCAGTATAGCAGGAATAGCCTACTCACTCAATATTTACAAGAAAATATACAACCAACGTTAATTCAGGTTCAGCATATAGCTTAGCAGTTCTGATCCCATTTTTCGATAGAAGATATAGCTCAACATCTAATATCTGAACATCAATCAGCTAATTCTAATTTGTTGCGAGTGTATAGACCAGTGGTGGGCAACCCGTGGCCCGCGGGCCATTTGTGGCCCACGAGACCAAAGACTGTGGCCCGCCAAAGAAATATAAAAACTTTATTTTTCGGCCCGCGGGCCACAGTCCATCAGTGTCCAAAAGTCATTAATGGGCCATCGATGTTTCTTGCTACTTTGACGAATATCATTTAGTTATTTTTCTCACTCACCGACTCAATTTCGTCAAAATAAACCCTTATTATTCTAAGACAACTATCTGCCTACACGTTATCTTGCCTGTGGTTGGCGTCATCGAGACAGCGCTGGCGATCGTCAATCGACTTCACTCATACATCAGTCATTTGTAAATAGCTTCACTTTTCATACAACACACCGCACGGTATGAATGGTAAGTTCGATCGTCTCTATTGTTCAAGGACTGGTGTATGGTCGAGTTTGGGAAGATGAGAGTGACGTCAAGCTTTGCGCAGAGGTATTATTAAAATGGAAATCGCACACATGCATTCAAGGTTTTGATTTAAGATTTGTGATAGTGACTGACTGACTGATTTATTGCTACTGATCATCATGGATAAATGGTTAATACGAACATCAGCCTCAACGTCTACTACACCCCAGACAGCTCACTGAGTTCAGATGCCTCCACAGTTCCGTCGGCTGATGTTGATCAGTCTCCAAAGAAAAAGAAACTCAAATCTACACGTAATGCTTCTGTTCGTCAATTTCAATGTGAGTGGGAACTAAATTACTTCGTTATTGAACAAAATGATCGACCTATGCCTTTTATGTGGTACTTTGATTAGCGTTTGTAAAGTCTACAATATCAAGAGACATTACATCACTTGTCATCAAGATATTGATAAACGATATACGATTGAGAGTCAAGAGAGAGCAACAAAATTATCGACATTGAAAAAGCAATTTCTTTCTCAACAAAAGTCGATTAAAAAAGTTTTTACAGAATCTGAAATAGTCACCCTAGCGTCGTTTAAGATAACATGGCTGCTTGCCCGCAAGCGTAAACCGTTTTCTGATGGTGAATTGATAAAGTCCTGTATGATAGAAGGAATGAATATATTGCTGACCGATATGAGCAATAAGGCGGAGATTCTGCGTCGCATTGAGGATATTCAATTAGGTCGGCGAACATTTATGAGAAGGCTTGACCAGATCAGCAACAACTTAGTGATGCAACTGAAGGCGCAATTATCACAGTGTGTAGCTTTTAGCATAGCATTGGATGAATCAACAGATTACTGTCATGTTGCTCAGCTCTGCGTCTGGGTGAGATACGTCGACCAACAACTCCATTGTCATGAAGAATTGTTAAAATTACATGGCATGCATGATCGTACCCGAGGTCAAGACATTGCAACAGCTCTGCAGGGCATATTGGCAGATTACGATCTTTCGACAGCTAAAATGGTGTCAATAACGACAGATGGAGCCCCATGTATGATAGGTAATAAAAATGGTTTAACCTCATTGTTTAAGAAGGATGCACCTCACTTGCTTAATTTCCATTGTACCATACATCAGCAAAATCTATGTGCAAAGGCCACGAATGATGAACTTCGGTCTGTGATGTCAATCGTCGTCACTATCGTAAATGTTATCCGCGCAAAAGCATTGTTTCATCGTCAATTCGTGGAATTCCTTAAAGATGTCGAGGCAGAATATGGTGATTTGCTGTTACACTGCGAAGTGCGCTGGCTAAGTCGCGGCAAGGTGTTGGACAGATTTATTGCCCTTTTGCCTCATTAACGACTTCCTCGATATAAAAGGAATTAAAGAATATGACCAATATTTGTGCGATATTCACTGGATTCGAGACTTAGCATTTTTGGCCGACATTACCCGTCACCTCAATGATTTAAATGAACAGCTCCAGGGTAGGAAATTAACTATTGTAGCTGCAGTTGCAGAAGTAAAGGCATTCATTTGCAAATAAAGTTTATTCAGCAGTCAACTGGCTGACAAGCAACTTAGACATTTTCCACAGTTGAAACAATCATTTTCCTAAGAACCACTGCCCGTCATGAATTTTATTCGTTATGCTGGATGGGTCGATGAAATAAAATCCAACTTCCAGAATCGTTTCCAAGATCTCGAGAAGCTTAACGTCCCCA
Organism: Prostheceraeus crozeri; assembly: GCA_907163375.1. Taxonomy (NCBI): domain Eukaryota; kingdom Metazoa; phylum Platyhelminthes; order Polycladida; family Euryleptidae; genus Prostheceraeus; species Prostheceraeus crozeri. Next base: position 169,523 of record CAJQUW010014077.1, on the reverse strand, counting down.
TTCATTTCATTCAAAGTCCTGAAAGAAGTTATCCAAGACATCAAACAGCCAATCCTACGTCAGCTGATTGGCAAGATTTTGTCCATTTTTTGCTCTACCTATTCATGTGAAGCAACTTTTTCAGCAATGAGCGCAATTAAAACCAAAAAACGAAACAAAACATCAGATGAAAGCCTCGAGAATGAGCTTCGATGTGCCGTTTCTATATTTCTACCTGACTTTGACTTTCTTGCCGCTAATATGGACTGCCAAATTTCCCACTAATATTTGTAAGTGCTATCATTTTTTGTTTGCCGTTTTTCACTGAAACCTACATACATGTATTGTTGTTAAAAAATCACTGCATACCGGCTGAGTTTTCATTTCACTCAAACTTTTAAACCAGTAGATAGGAGTTACAGGTCAATTATTTAAGCAGTATTTTCTTTATAATTGAAATTCATGCAAAATTGGTGAAAATTAGAATTTTTAACAAAGAAAAATATGTTGGCCCGCAGACACGATGCCTCGGTGACCCGCGATAACACTCGCGGGCCAATTTATTGGCCCGCGTCTTCCTTGAGGTTGCCCACCACTGGTATAGACTATTAGGATGGTTATCAATCAAGGTCTCTTCAGTTGGGGGAAGAAAATGTAGCCATTATTTTTTTAGACATGATCTTTGACTAAGTAGTATCTAAGATAAAAATATCAAAACCTTTTTGTCGCTGCAAGCATATGCTGCAATTTCTTACTTTTTCTTCATTTATTGAGCACGATAAGTAACGCATAAATCTGTCTCCGAATACAATTACCCATATATTGCCGGCCGAATTGTTGATAAGGGCTTCGCAATGAAACAAGGCTTAATGACTGATTACAAAAAAGACTGAAGATAGGAACTCAACAATTTAGGAGTAGAAAAATAATGCTAATTGTGTGATGCTATTAAAATTAGATTAAACGAAATAAGAACTTCAATGAAGGAAGATCAGACTAATTCATCATGCTTGCACGATGAATTGATGAAACAACAAAATGAATAACGAAGAAACACATGTAGATATCCATAATGATAGGGAAAATATTTGTAGGAAATGAGAAATTGCTGCTAGCAACTTTTATGTCAACAATAGGGAAGAAAATCGAAGAATTGTGTGGTACAAAAAATGAAATAAATAAGGGAAAGAGTATAATAGCAGACGAAGTTGAGAAATGTGTCTGGGAAACTAAATCTCTGAATTAAGCAAGAATACCTGATTATCTAGTAGTGCATGTTATGTCTGAAAAAACGACAGTTGATATTTGACTAATAGTCATTAAAAGTGTTTAACAGTACATTAACGAATGGAATTTTCCAAGTAAAGTAAACCGGATAACACTGATTTACGAGAAGGGTACTAACTCTTATCGTTATGTAAATCTCTTTTGTGTCAAGAAAATGTTTCCAAAAATGATTTGTGAGAGGTTAAATTTATTGATAAATGAGCTCGATATTATTCATCTTAAGCAAACAGGTCTAAAAAAATAAGCTCTGCATTTGATAGGGGATAATTCAAATTAACAAAAAATATGAGAGAACCAGTTCATAATAATAATAATAAACGTTTATTTCATGCCAGTCTAAAAATGGTATGTATGCGATGTATTTCATGCATGCCTTTCTCATCTATCTAAAGCGTTAGATCTCGAAAGAGAAATTTGTGTTGAAATTGCAAAAGGGCAATTACTTTAACTAAGACCACTTTTTTTAAAATCATGAAACTGATTCAGCCATCGAACTTTTAGTTCTAGAACATAGCTAATTCACCATGTTCTGCTGTTTAGGTAGCATTTTTTAAGATGAGTATTTTCGATTTGGCATGCTCTTAGATTGAGGTTTTTAATGAATTTAAAAGATAATATATGTGCATTCATTAATATGATTTTGCATCAATTGTCGTCAGTGTGTAGCATTCGATATTTCTATCAGCCTTGCTTACAAAATGATAAACAGTACTTGTTATGAAGTTTCACTAAATCCATGAAATGATTGATGGATGAGCGCTTCCAAGAATTGTGATCCCTGGCAATAGGGCCTAAATCAGCACAGAGAACCAATCACATGGAAGCAACCTTGAGATGTTGCTAGGCTATTCAGATTGAATCATAATAGTGATCAACGACTAGTAAGTCAACATGGGAGTAAAGTTACTGAACGTCTAAAAAGTATCACATACCTACTCTTTATAAACTAGAAACTCAGACAAGTATCATGTCGACAGGGGTGCAACAGCAAGCGCTTACGCAAAAAAGAGAGAACTCGTCCTACGGTAGAGAATTTGTGAGAGGGAAAGAGAAAGAAACATCAAAATAACCAATTATGATTGCAAGTCAAAGATCAACAACGATAAAAAGAACCTTCTGATGAAAATCTTGAAACTCTCTGAAGCTGAAATCCGTTAAATTCTCGTTCTTGAAGTGTTAGTCGTAAATGTCCACATATTAGAAGTGTAAATATTTGAGTTTTAGCTGATCTACTCACACTCCGATACATCGAACATGCTTATTATGATTATCAATTTTACTATTTTCCTGATATTTGTGATCTTGAAAACAATGTAACCCTTGACTCAAGTGCTTGAGATGATAAGGGTACTCAGTTCGTCAACAACAGGAAAAATAAAATCTTGGTTCCACTTTTTTATCGATTATAATGAATAATCGAAACTGCATCTATAATCTTGCATTATATATCAACCGGCTCTCCAAAACTTATTAATAAAATTCATAAATAAACTTTGATTGTTGTCCGAACGAGAAATACATGTGTATATCCAAAGAAAACCTCAGTGTTATAACAAACAATTCTACCAGAGTCTAGTACAAATTCTTTGATCTGATGCAAGCAACAGCATTATACTGTTTAATAGTAAGAAAATATTATAAAGTGACTTCGTCGATCTTCCCCATACTGTTGCTCCAAGGACTGCGATCAGATCGAAGAACAAATGAAATGCACGATCGAATCGACATACTATCGACTACACACAATCGGAAAACTCAATCATCCTCATAATGCGTCGACTCGTGCATTGCTTAAATAGACATTTTCGGCCTGGAATTGAATCTTGTCTGACGTGAGAAATTATGAGGCATTTCACTGTGATCTGATAACATGCAACAAAATGATTAATCAGAATCTTACATTTTCACGTCGCCGGAATCCCTTCGATTGGTTAGTTCCCTTAATTGGGCGACTTTTCTCATTTCCAATGGATCAAGATTGTTGTCCACATTTCCGTTTGTGTTGTAGCGAAGTAGCGACAGACCCTGAAGTGAGAGGATTAGCAAAACATGAGGTCATGTCAAGGTTGTCTGAATCATCTTTTCACTCATTTCATTAAGCGAAGATACACGTGACGAGTCATGACATCTGGCAAGGCGTGTCGATCGAGCTTCTCTGCTTCATCACGAGGGGAAACTTCGGTGTGAATTACATCCTCAACATCAAATAAGATATACAGAAGTAAGTCTCTGTAACTTCGAAGTCTGCCAGATATCTAGACAAGATAATGAGAGAAATGTATAAAGAAAGGACTGGATTTCTTCAATTCATATTTTGGGGCAACAATTTAGAATTTGTATTTGATCAATAACGCTGAAGCAAGTACATGATTGATTTAATTAAATAATTGCGTAATTCAATACCATTATGGGTGACTTTACAGTTATTTAGCACAAGACAAAGAAATTAGTTCATGCTTCAGCGTTATTGATCAGTGTGAACAACCGCCAGCAAACAGCGGACTACATCTCCATTCTGAATTTGTATTTGTATATTTTAACTACCGTATATACTCGCATATAAGCCGAGTTTAGAAGTATAAAATACAATGCTGAAATCAGGGGGTCGGCTTATATGCGTATAAAACAAAATGAACACAAGGACAGATACTAATGCCAATTTTCCAGCTACACGTTTTCATCGCTATCTGCCTTTTTATTTGGTTGTGTGTCACCAGTGGCGAGCCGTAACCAAGCTAGAGGTAATGATGAAGCCGACGTCATTGGTACACGGTTTGGTTTCTTAGAAATAAAAAAATTTCTTCTATTTCTTTTAGTATGTAACATAAAAGTAAGCATTTATCATCTTTACAGTAACAAATTTCTATGAACCAAAAATATAGTGTAAAATTAGATAAGTTGAGTACCGGCTTATATGCGGGTTTTTGAAAAAACTGGTAATTCTAAAGCAATTTTAGATGGTCGGCTTATATGCGAGATCGGCTTATATGCGAGTATATACGGTAGCTGAGTGAGTTTTGTGATTTGCGCATGCACATTTACCGAAAAGAGGTCATAAAATGAAGCATACGCAATGCCATGTGTAAAGGGACAGAGAATTAATTTAACATCATCATATCAAGCATTATACACAAAACTTCATCTTTGCAAGTTGAAAAATTTCATTTTTGCTTCTTTGTTGAATCAATTTCGCATTCAGCCAGGATGGATAAGAAGCACATTGGAAGTCAAACATTCAAACATGCTGCAATTTCGTATATAAGTTAGCTGCCTATGTATGTTTATATGACAGGCCAAGCAGTAAAATATCAGAAATCAAATTCAAGTACATTATTTAATTGATGGATGAGGAATTGCAAACTTTCGCTGTCCGACTTGCATGGGACACAATGACATACCAGAGGACGACTCCTTGACCTTTGACGGCCTCTCCGTAGAGGAAGTGCATGAGTTCTGCTATTTGGGTGATGTGCTTAGCAGCGATGCAGGAGTAGAGAAGGCAGTAGGGTCCAGAATTCCGGCAGTATGGTTGAAATGGAGGGATTTTAGCAGCCTGCTGTGCAATAAAGACATCCCAATAATGTGTAGAGCGAAAGTGTACGAAACGTGTGTGCGATCAGTACTATTATACGGAGCGGAAACCTGGCCGTTGACTCAGCAACAAAGAAGCCGACTTGAAGTGTGTGACCAGAGGATGCTGAGCTACATGATGAAGATCAAATGGAGAGACCGGGTCACTAATGACGATGTAATGGGAATGTGCGGGCTGACACACCTGAGGAACCGAATTCAACAGAGGAGGCTCCGATGGTTTGGCCATGTCAGGAGAGCGGAAGAGAAGGTCGTCGGGAGAGTGGAATCCATGAAGGTGGAGGGAAAGCGCCCAGTTGGAAGACCAAAGAAATCATGGCGAAACTGCGTTCAAGAAGACAGGGATGCCCTCAACATCAGCGAGCACCTTGCCCAAGATCGGGACCAGTGGAAGCGAGCCATCAAACTACGTACAACCTCAAGCAATGGGACAAGAAGGACGTAAAACGAGAAGTGAAGTGAAGTGAGTGAGTACTTAATTGATGGATGAAATGCCTTAAATTATTCATCTCATTTACTTTCTTCCACGGTTGAATTATTCTAAAATGTATAAATGTTTCAATACCAACTTCGATGCCATGTGCAGAAAGGAAAATAACCACGTACTAACGGCCTACTATGAACGAAGAAGGTATATTGACCACATTTTAATCCACCTATTTCAAAACAAGTGCAGTCAACTGTGGTGCTGTAAGTAGAACAAAAAAATTCTGCACTTCCGAATTTTCCGAGAACATTAGTGACGGTAAAATGCATTTTGGAAATGCTTTTTTAAATATGGAAAGTGTGAAGAAAATTAACTTGCATGTTGTTTTACCAGAGATTTAAGAATGGGGATCAGGCAATACCAAGGACCGTATCATGGCAGCTAGTCATGACAAAGCTGTGCATACGGGCATAAGTGGAACCACATGATCGAATAGAGACCGATATTCTTTGAGTCACAGAACGGGGGTTGAGGCTCACTGTTACAGTGACACCTCTGATTTTTGATGCTCCAAATGACTGGATATTTCCGAAACCATATTTTCGGCGCATCCTGTTATATTTTTTAATAACTGAATTTTTGAATAAGAACTTTAAACTTCCCATATCTTGAATCTGTCTGATTTGAAATACGCATTATTAATTTCATGTCCCGGTTGATACTAAGTTTTCGATGATCGTCTGATAATATGAGGCAACAATGTTTTTTCGAATAAAATGTCAAGAAAACTGGTCATTCAAAAAAGTAACTCCAAAATGATATTTAAATTTGACCTTTTAGACTGCCAAATATCACCACACTTTCACTGAATGCATTTAAAAACAGTGAAACTAAAAATCACAAAACTTCAACTATCGCAGCTGCACTTTCCGAGTTATTTGACAAAGAACAAGATTGAGGTTTATTTTACATGGTAATTTTAGAAAAGAGTCGATGCAACCGTTATGACTTAATATTTAAATAATAAGCAAATGTTATGACTTAATTTATTATCAAGCAGCTGTATGTTTCAGCTACTATCCATAGCTATCGTCGGGCTAGGAAGGATATTCAAATTTTTCATTGCTATTAGAGAAAAAATAGAAACAATGAAGCGGCAGATGGTGTTGTGCTACATCTTACCAATAGCAAGAATGAGCTTGACTTGACCAATGATGTTTTACACATAATTATGATAACAAATGTCACATGTGAATAAAAATTCCTGTAGCATGAGGATAGTTGAAGGTTTGTAAATAATTCAATAAAAAAAATAACCATCGAGTTCAATTTTGCTGCTTATATGACCTATATGACTATGGGGAGTTTGGTTGAACGTCCACGGGTCCATTAGGTGTAGGTTCCGACACCATTTTGGATTACCCACTCGGTGGCGCTTGTGGGTCGTGCTCCCTGGATACTACCTTTCATTAATCGCCGTTAGTTGCTAACTGAACCACAGCCGTGATGGGGGGGGGTATAAATAGCCTGGTTAAACCGGACAATCCGGGAAGTTACGGGAACCTTGATAGAGGAAATGCCATCAAGGTGATATTCAATGGTATTGGTATCCACAACGAAGGGTGTTGCGTGGTAGCATCCTGGAATGGCGAGTAAATGTGTGAGCAAATTGTTCATTATAAGCATATGTTGATGAACATCGGTCCAGAGATTGAATGTTGTTGACGATTTTCGATCACGGATAGAGGGAAAAAGATAACTCTCATACGCTGCTTCTCTGACGGCAGTAAAATGTCTGAGTTGGCGTTAGGAAGGGCACGGAAAATTTTGCTTCGTCTTATGTGGTAAATGTCAAATATGGAAAGATTGTGGAGTGAGTGATATGTTCGGTTAGAATTGATGAAAAGGCTTAGAGCAATTGTAGATCTTTTCTTTCTCATGTGTAAATTTCAATATCGATGAAAGATATCTGTAATATCCTTCCTAGCCTGGCGATAGCTACGGACAGTAGTTGAAATATCACTTGCCTAATAATAAATTTGTAAATAACACCAAAATAGCATCGATTCTTTCCTAAAATTATCAAATTATGGCACATAGCCGAACTGCATTCCGAGGGGCTACTGTGCATTAGGTACTCAAATAATTGAACTCACTGCGCCATGCTTGATTGTCATCATTAGATTGGTACTGCCCTTCAGCGTCATGATGGCACTGGAATGGCTGATGCCATTGAAGGAGATGCCATTTACCATTACAATCTGGTCTCCCTCGCGAAGTCCAGCTTCGTGTGTGAGACCTCCTGGTACCACAGATTGGATGAAGATACCAGGCTTGGTGGGAGGACCGGAAAAGATGGTGCAGCCGAGCGTCTGTGCTCCCCGAGTATTTACAAACAAGCGCATTTCATCACTGTCTTCATCATCAGGAACGATGACTTCACTGCGACTTGAAATTCGATCAGAATCAGACTAAAATTTGAAAGGTAATCATGAGATTCAATGATGTCATTTATCTAGCTATCAATAAGTTAATATGAATTAAAACAAGTAAATTCATTATAATCAACATTATCTAGATTCAGACGTGGATGGAACCCTGTTATCAATAACAGTGGCACACATAAAATTTGCCATCTTGTGGCTGGAAGAAGTGAATCCTCAACCGCATGAAATGCAAGAATAAAACGTGTGGTATTTTTATCGGTGGACAAGTTTGAGTTTGAATATGTTCAAATTTCAGCAAATATCATCGATTCAACTGCCTGACCAGGGTGTCCGCGCAAAATTGAATGAAAATTTCCAGGTGTTTTCCAGGATTTTCAGGGTAAAATTCATTTTCCAGGTTTTCCAGGGAAATTTACTAAAAAAGGGGGTCAAATTTGAACGAAAATTTCCATACTTTCTGCAAGGAAATTTTGCTCAAATGCACGCGTCAAATTTAAAAGAAAAATTCCAGGAAAATCTACCCAAAGTTCCGTGGATAAGGAGCTTACACACCATAAAATTAATGTTGACGAAAAAAATTTGAAAAGTGGCGTGAAATTGGTTGAATTTTTAAGGCGCAGGTGATTTTAAATAAAAATACCAATATATGCATCAGACGGCTACATTATATTAATAAAAAATGGAAATATAATCGATCGTAACAAATTTAAAGCTTGCGGATTGAGGAGAACAAAATAGAGAAAGAGTATAACAATCAATAACGAAAAATATAAGACTTAACAATGAAATGTAGCAATTAACGGAATATCTGCAAAGTCTATAATAAAATGCAAAAAGGTGAAAGTCAGAGCGTTGTCATTCAGATAAGCATTGCTGCGTAAATCCGTGGAAGGTGGAAGACCAAGAGCCAGAAAGAGGAAAATAATGGTTGATGTGCTACATATGCATGAGAGCAATCACAATCAGTTTAAGAGAATGACACAGAGATGAATTGACCGAGGAAAGCTCATTGGCACACGACGTGTCTGGAATAATATATCTACATATTGAAAACCTACTTGAAATGTGTTTGAAAATATTCGATATTAGCCTAGAATCATTCGGAACAAGCCTAGTGGCTAAATAGTTATATGTTCAGTACCATTTTGCGTCAGTAGATAGAGCCACACGGCAATCAAGTGCGTAATAGCATTAATATTAGATTACGGCTCCTAGTTCCCCATACCACACGACGTTAATGAGGGAGTCTACAACTCAGAGTCCACCATTCCACACAACGTTAATGAGGGAATTTACAACTTCTAGTTCAACATACCGCGCAGCGTTTGTGAGGGAATTCAAAGCTACTAATTCACCATACTGTACAACGATTAGGAGTTCGACAACAGTTCATAGTTTACCATAACACGCAGTTCAGTCTCATTCATGTTGTATACGTTACGATGGGAGATTACAGTCACTGAAATATTCTAAAAACAAAAAATTGTATGCGTATGAAGGCTATAATTGTAACAAATAAGTGGAGATATGAAGAATAAAATCAGGAAAAATGGAAAACACTTCAACCATAAAGTATGACTTCAACAACTTGCAATTAGTGTTTTAATTAGTCTCAAAATTTCCAGGACTTTTCCAGGATTTCCAGGGTAAAATTTCATTTTCCAGGTGTTTTCCAGGGGGCGCGGACACCCTGCTGACTCTTCACAGCCGACAAGATAGAGCAAAAACGTGTAAGAAAATAACAGCAGAAATAGAAAAATGCTTTGTGTTTACAAGTCAAAGTCAAATTTTAATGTCATATAAGTAAGAGGTAGAAGACCTGTGTAAAATCTAGCAATACGAAATGAGGTGGTCAGCACGCTTACTGACTGCTGAAAGTTCCGAATTATACGATCATGATTTATGGCCATATTGTATCACTCTAAGATCGAATCTCAAATGACGACGTGATAGGTATGCGAAGACAGGATGAAATAAGTGATGTTGTGGAAATGCGTCTGCGAATACGATAGCTCGAGAACGTGGCTTGGGTGAACGATGGTTGCAGGGCAATAGTAACCCGCTGCCTGTCCTAAGAAGTCAGAGAAACAATCTTGACGAAGATCTGCTACAATATCTTTGAATGAGAAAACTGGATGAATGTCGTAAGTGAGCAGCGCCATATCCATTTAATTTCATGAATGAGTCTCATGAAAGATTTTCAGTGAAGTCTACGTTTAACAGGTGGAATTGAATTGCTTCCGATATTAACACATGTTAAATTATTCAACACAGTTTCAATTACATTTTAAATGAAACGCGACACTTCATCAAATTTCGTTGTTTGCCAATATTTCTTATCCAATATAGCTTAATCCAATTGCATTTAAGTCTCAAAATATTTTTTGACGAAGCTCGAGAGCACATAAACATGAATTGAGTTGTGTGAAAAGCTGCTTGAGCGAAACGTCAGTAACGTAAATAACGGAAAACGTTCTCCTAAATAATTATCTGGTATTAAAATCCTCTTGAGAAACTTCCTCATCACAAATTCTCGCAGTGCATTATAACTCCCTGCTTAAATTTACTGCTTCACAAAATTGTGCTTCAGATTCAGCAACAAGATGTGAAAAACAAACGTTATTGACAAATTTGGTATTAACACTCACCCCAAGGCTGTATGATGACGCAACCCAAGAGATACTGTCTTCTAAATTCCTGAAATTTGAATAGCATTCTGATTAAACTAACATAAGATTTCGCAAACAAAAAAATGATGAATTCACATCTCTTTTCAATTGATGAATTCGCAACAGATACTTAAGTAAAATTAATGAGATCTCTCTATGATAACAACATGCATGTAATTCCAAGTCTCCAACTGATAATAATCTCGGCATAAAAAAGATGAGTCCTCTGTGGCTGGGGCCATTCAAATCAAAGTTTAAGAATTTAAGTGATTGTAGCGGCACTCATGAGTCAAGAGTGTCACAAGTATATCGGATTTTGATGCTATCAACAAGAGTGGCAGATAATATCTCGCAGTTCAGTTGTCAACAAATTCAACGACTATTCATGATCTGGATCGTTCTGATGAGACTCGACTATGCCTTCAGTAGATGACAAATCATTTAATAGAATTTTTCCGGTGGATAGTGGTTTCCGTGGCACAGTGGTCAAGTGCTTGGCCTAGCGATCTTTCGGTACAGAGGTCGAGCCCCGAAAGTATCATTGGAAGTCGTCCGAAAGGGCATTCAGACAAAAAGCATTATAACGCTCCAGAAAAGTCTGACTATGTCAGCACCGTCCAAGTCCCTAGTATGGGGCAGTAGTGACACTAAGACTTCATAATCCTGAGAGTGGTAAATATATTTGCATTCAAGATACTCATAAAACAGAAAAGATCCATCGCTCACACACTACTCTTGATTGAACCGTTCTTTATCCAAAAATTACCTGCTTGATTGTCCATTAACTGAAATCGGCAATCCTCAATTAGTCACTAATCGTACGCCTGTCAGTGTTTTCGCACACAGAAAGGATGTTTCTGACTCGGATATCTGTTGACATCTAAAAGCTCAGAAACGTGCGATGATGATGCCCAATAATATTTATGATATATGAACGGAACTCTTCATGTACGAGGGCTGATTGGAAAGTTCGCGGCCCGATAGAGAAAGAAACATGTTTCGATAAGTATACAGGCTAATTTTTCGGCATAATCCCTTTACAATCAACACACTCAGCCCAGCGGTGCTGCAGTGTCCGGATCCCTTGCTCAAAGAAATATAAGACTTCTGAGTTTGAATACTCCTCCACTGCCTCCATGACGTCAACATTAGATGCGAAGTGGCGACAACTGATCTTCAATTTCATTTTTGGGAAGAGATGCAAGTCCGATGGAACTGCTCGTAGATCTCTCATCCTTCGTAATGAAGTAGTCCATGAAATTTTCAGGATCTTTCTCGAAGAGCGCCAGGTTGCCCCCTGAGATGAAAAGGCGAGTTATTTTGTATTCCAATGTGAGTAGTCGTGGCACCTATCGTGGGGAAACTTTGCTCATACCAAGTTCATCACGTTATGAAACCTCCTGTGAAACCCTCAGCTCGAAGGCAATCTGCAAGGATGATCTTCTGAACATAGTCGATCACATATTCTTTGCTCATTGTCACTGATCTTCCAGGACTTATCTCTTCCTCAATTGAATTCTGCAACCTATTTCTTGTCTGTGGTGCAGGACTGAGTTTCTTCAACAAGCGTTCCAACCTAATCTTCAACAGCTCGATTTGAAGCGTTATCCATCTTACCCAAAACTTGCCTGACTAACAGACTTGTCTGATGAATGGTTGAGGACATGTACCAACATATTGGAAAAACACATTCATAGAGTGCAAGGGCACATTCCGCACAACGAATTGTCATGAAAATTTGCAGAATCACAGTGTAGTTGTACTACGGTTGTGAGCCCATACATTTAGCTGCCTTTAGCGACCACAAGACTTGTCAATTTATGAGGTGTTTTCTGCTTTCCTTTGGAGAATCTTACATTTAACCTACAAGCTGCTACAAAAGACAGTTCAAATTCAAAAATTGAAAAAAAATCGCTGACCCAGTTCCAGTAAGCAATTATTTCAGAAATAATGGATGACAGAAAACAATAAGAAGACATCGAAGAGCTCTGATGTCACTCATTATTTCTCACACATATCATTTTTCATCGAAGCATCGTAGTCTTAGCCTAACGAAATCGTCCGTAGTGTTTTAGTTTCGACTTACATTTCAGCTCAGCGACGCCAAAACCTCCATTGAAAGTGAGAATATAGTAAATAGTTCTGCGAATTTTCACACAGCTCCGAAATGAATTCCGCAGTCACTGCAACACTGTTCAGTGTTCACAATAACGCACAGGAAGGAGGCCATTAATGCTTTTTTAAGTTTCCATGAATATCGCTTATTTCAATCATTTATTCAATCTGCTGTAGCTACAACCTATTGGCATTTCATTCTATTTTATGAAGCATGAATCTCTTTACATACCACGATCTTAAAAATCAACGATGCCATCACAAATTGGACTTTACAGCAACTTTTCACATCAATTCATCATTAAGTCACGATCTCAATGTGCCATGTCAACATTTTAATGTTATATAATGTTCACAACGCTGAGTGGTATCCGTTTTGAAGTGCAATCTCATGTGAGATGGCGAAGCAGAGAATCAGTTTCCATGTGAAATGACCTCAAAATAACTTTCAAGCACGATACTTCAGGTTCCGAGTAAAGTCTGTGATCGAAATCAAGGAATAAGTGATAATTTATCGACAAAAATCCGTTCGTAGAAGGTGATGTAATTTTGAGTCATCTCAAATATAGCATAGTGTTGTTTTTCCATCCATCGCCAATTTCACTATCCTTAGGATGAATGCTTGGTATCTGTAGTTTTAAAGGTCTTTTCTCATAATAACTTCTAGAATCTAACATTCATCTTATAAAAGGACTTTGCCAGACTTCATCAAGCACACTTTTTAGGGACTCATTTTACTTCATGTCCAAACACGAGTACATGCCAATAAAATTCAGACTTACTCCTTTTTCGGCACCATGCCCACACGACGAACCTTGAGCAGTAATTCGGAACGAGATCGTATGAGCGCCATTACTTCGCTGTGAGTGGCATGTTCTACCAGGAATCCATTGACTCTTACTATTTGATCGCCTTCACGTAATCCACCTTGTGCGGCAATGGAATCTGGTACAACCTCGAAAGGAGAAATCGTAATTTTGAATATGATCAGATTAAATTGTATTTGTCGCTTGCAAGAACCGCAAAGTTATTTTACTTACGAATTATATAATGACTACAAATCATGATATCCAAAAATTCACAAAATGTTTGAAATACTTTCTGTAAAAAAATAGTGAATGATAACTGCAGATGATAAAATTTGAAGTTGAATCAGGAACTGATCGGCCGTTACTTTAGAATAGTAGCAAATGCACCACTGCACCAATGTTCAATAATGTAAACCACCACCCTCGCACGATTACCACATTATTTGCACAAATATCTTACGAGCACAATATCATCATTTTATGCATAATGCCAGAGACATCTATGATTAATATAAGATATCTAAGGGACGTTCAACTCCCATATCGTGTACTGGAGGCCGCTAACTTCGATAAACTTGATTAATGACGATAGTGTGTATCTGGATAAAAACATTGACCAAATGGCAAACAATTCACTTCCTTATTGTAAAATACATCAGAATCCAGCTGAGTTGATTGCTGAACATACCAATTAATACTCCCGGCTCAGTCTTGCAGAGAAATTGGCGGAAGAATCTGTGCAGTGTACATGTACAGATACAAGCATATCATTGATGGTCAATTTCAAATAAATTGTGACTTCCTATTTTCATCGATTTTCCCATTGTCTTATCTAAAACCTACTCCTTAATAATAATTTGGATCACTTGTGGACTTTATTCGAGAATTCATGAGCAATGAAGCGATGAACCTTGAGCCTTGTTTTATGTGTGGTTTATTTCCGGCCTTGAATTACTCAACTTTCATTAAACGAAAATTGATGGATACGTTTGTGGCAGTGATGCGAGAATGCTTTCATATTCACCGACGAAATTTAAACGGATTTCGTAATCAACTTAAATCATTATCAATGCTGTTCTTGAATTTCCCAATACGGTAGGATCTTAAAATCGTGGAAAGTCACCAATTACCACCGCTTAGTTTGCTTTTTATTCAATATGATCTTCGCATTTTATGAATCACTGACATCATAATCACATTTCATTTGTTCCCCGGAGTTTGACTAAAATTGAAGGCCTCCTCACAGATGATGCTCTATAATCACGAGATGTCTAATAAGAGATAAAAATATATTGACATCGGTAACCACTCATTACGAGGAGGCGCACTTGGAAAGACAACACTGGTTGCGCCTTTCCACCTAAATCTTGATATAGGATCTTCCGAAGGAATGGATTTTCCAACGATTCTTCCTTAACTTTCAGCATTTTCATTAGTTATACCAATCAAATTATTATCAATTTTTAGCGTTTCAATTTGGTTTTTGTTCGTTTCTGATTGCATCATCGATAGATTTTCTTTAGATTTTAATCAGGTCTTTTACCTGTAGCCTATAACAATGAATAAGGCATGGGACATATTCTGCAATGATTGCAGTAGCAAGTAAAATCATTACTGATCAGTTATCGCTTAATCCATGACTGCTTTTAGCAAAGGAAATTAGATTATCAAAAATTTTCCAGAAAGAGTCCACAATTCTCCGAAAAAGCACCACTGAATCGATTTTCGCAAAGCATGTATAAAATGTACAGAATCCACACCAATAGCCATTGATGCTACGTGCCGTAGGTGAAAAATTTCAATCACTAGCAGTTGATATCGCAGCTGTTACTGACAGTTGCTTACTCTTGCGGGAGTTTTGTTATTCTGTAGTAACTTCTTGACTGGGTACAGAATCTTCTTTCGATAGATTCCCTGCATGAATGAGCGAATTGGATAATACAGAGTACTGGATAATTGTTTACAACTTGTTTCACGGTTTTACCCAGATGTGCTCAAGAAACCGTCATTATTCAAATATACTAAAGACACTGGCCTCCAGTCCAGTACATGGTATGGGAGTTGAACGTCCTTTAGATATCTTACATTAATCATAGATGTCCCTGATAATGCCTAGTTCCACATACTTATCTGAAATGTAAAGTATGAAACTTCTATTTACGTGCACTGTTCCAGCTTTTGGCTCAATCAATGAACGCTGTCATACTATCAAATACTCGTAAATATATCCTTGTTTGAAATTTCAAGTTGTTGAGTTTCTCCTGCGTTACCTACTGTATATCTCATCATCATCGTTTTGGCCTTCTTTGAACACGATGAACTATAAACGATAAAAATAGTAGATATTTACGAGTCGGTGACATGTCGCTTTCAACTGCATAGATGTCTTAGATGCAGGCCCATAGGTTAGATTGTTTTATAGAACATAGAATTATACATAGAAGTATGGAGAATTTCATTGATGAATTAGTGCACTTTACTACAGCATTAGATTTCACACAGCTCGATGTATAGTGGTGAATATCACAGATTTATCTTTAGACATATTTCCACCATATGGAAAGATTAACATACAATTAAAACATGAATGACAACCACTTTAATGATTGACGTGAATTTATCGTGTTAACAAATGCAATCTCGTCCGACATGTGAGATCTCACAGACATGTAGGATCAGAAGTCATTTTGCATCGACACACCTTGATTTAATAAATGATCATAACTGAATGTGCTGTGTCATTATCATTCCTCAAAACTAGAGGCCTAGAAAAAAAGCACGTGCATTGAGCTACCAAGACTAAATCAGATATCAGGATATATCTCACAAATTATCTGCAGATGCCTAACAGATAATCGTTTCATGGGCCGATGTACACAGACATTCATTGCTTAGATGACGCTTTACTTTGAGAACACAAGCGCACAAAAGTGAGAGCGGTTACCTGGTCCAGATCTTCCGACAGAAATTACAGGATGTTGAGAAACACCATTCCCATTCTACCTAGGCTTGTCTTACAAAAATGATTTTTCAGTTTTTGTTTCTCATTCATTATAGAGCAAGGCGACTCTTTCTCCTCATCACTCTAGCCACGTATCTGTTTAAAGGAATGCTGAAGTCGAGAAAACTTGTATGCTTTTACCAACCAGACGACGGAAATTTGGTCTGTTTGAGTCTGGAGAAATTAAGTCATTTTTGGCCATGGAAAAATTGACTTTTTCTGAGTAACCGCTCACACAAAGAACGCCGCTTTCAGTCTGAAATCATGACCGTGGCTTTGATGAGTATTTTGGCATAAAACAAGTCAGTACCGGTACCATAATCGGTACTAATTCACGAGGAACCGGACGAGCTACTCCCGAATTTTTAGTAGAACTGGTTCCAAAAGGTGCGGGAATAAACCCTGTTCAACACAGAACACGCTGAACAGGGTGACCACGTCACTGAGCGCAAATTTCGAACCATGCAGAAAATATTAGCAGCAAGTATGCATTTAACAGGATGAGAACGTGGTGTTACAAAAAATCCGGAAGATCTCTTCTAAGGGGCACATACGTTACTTTTTCTGTGGCCCATTTTCAGTTTTGATCTGATTACAAGCAATCCAGGAGTCAATTTTAAATAGTTATGAATCTTTATGTGCATACACACTATAGGTCCTATGCTGCGACTAAAAATACATTGATTATTAATGCACTAAGGCTACAGATAACAATTAATTAGAGTCTAATTATGTTGAGGCATAGTACCTACCGCAGACAAAACCTCCAGCTTTTTATGGGCATAACTATTAGAATTTTTATGTTTTTAAAGCGCCGAAGACAAAATCACCTTTTTGGTAGTATAATTAGTAGAATTTTATGTTTTTAATAGCGCCGCAGGTGAAACCTCCAGGGGCGATCGCTAAGAAACAGTGTTAGATAATGATCTGTTCTAACAAGGCAATTTCAAGGGGTGAATCTTACTCTTAGAGATTTATTAGCCTAACAGTGTTTCTGTGCGATTGCCCCACGCTTTTGGAAGTGTGACTAATAGAATTTTTTATGTTTTTAAAGTCCATTCTCTACGACTTCCTATCTGAGGGGCCCGTTCTCATCCTTTTTACATCTGAGGCAGTCCCGCTCTCATCCTCTTTCCGTCTGAGGGAGCCCATAGCTAAGTTCTTTATATCAGGGTGTCCACCCTATCTGAGAAAAAAAATTCACGTACAATTCGCGTACATGACAAAAAATTCACGTACCACTATTTCAGGCCTACTTCCCCGGCAAGCGACAGTTGGTTGAGTCAAAATCATTCAAAAACACTACCCGCAGCAACTGCTCAAAGAAATGCAGTAATGAGATCTTTACAGTTGTATACACACTGCACACATAATAATATAAGTGCATTCGATGCTGTTTTGAAGCCATCATTTCACAAATAAATGGTATTTTTGGTCACTAAATAATCTCTAAATACAACATAATTCACGGCTATAAAAATCAAGGGTAATAATAATAGGGTTTGTGTTTTTAGATTTCTAGAAGCATATTAAAACTAAGAATATTAGTGTGCATATTCAAGGAGATAACTTTTTCTTTTAAAAACATCAGGATAGAAACAATAGACTGAGTCCACCATAGCAAAAAAACTAATCAATCTAAAAGTCTTCCAATAGTCGGCGCTTCCGTTGTGCACATAAGTATGAAATTTCCGCTTCCTTCTCCTCCTCCCTTGCCTCATTCAATTCAATAGCTTTCCTTTTTCGGATGGACTTCGGAGCAATATTTAATCAATGAAGGGATCAGTTCAATGAAACGTTTTGCAACGTCAAGATTTTCACACCACCTGATTCGGCAAAACTTTTTCGGGAACTGTTTGGACCCAGTAATTTCGATAAATTGTGCTCGTCTAAGAGGCGAATTTTGAAAAACATAATGAGAGGACAGAATTTCGTCAATTTTCCAACCACATTTTGTATGACCTAATGAAGATGCTCCATGAACAATGTGCAGGCCACACGAGCCTAATTCCAACAAAGCAGGAAAGCCCTCAACTTTTCTACGACTACTGAGCATTCGCAAAAGTGACCAATTAACATTTGGTCCATCCATGGACATAGATGTCAATTTCTTGAGTCCCAAAGGTTCTAAAACTCGCCATAAAGCATCAAGCAAGTTTGAGGCTGACGTGTGATCTAAAAATTCGGAACTTAGATACCTTGTTATAACTTGTTGATTTTCTTTCTTCCAGAATCGAACCAAAACATCCATCTGAGAGCGGTGACCTATTTTATGCTCTGCAGGTCGTCATGTTTTGATGTTTATAGTTCATGGTGATATATCGTACGATAACTCCATCAGACTGAGCCAAAACATGATCCAAGTCAATTAAATGACTGAAGCCATCCATACATTATCTAGCACTGTCAAAATCTGCAACTGACAACAAGCTGGAACGACACAGTCTCACCATTTTTCACCACGCATGCATTTCTATCTGTAAGTAATACAACACGTCATAGAATGAACGTTTGAGTCAACCGATCCAATTGTTTGCTGGCCTTGGCCAAGCATTGACAATTTTGCGTAGCTACATATGCATGTACATCTATATATGGGCTTATAGAGACAAAAAGCCCTAGTATATGACTGCACAATACACATGTATGCATCTATTACAAAAACCATAAAATAATTCAGGACACAAAGATGTCAAGACGCTGCTTACCAGAAGTTCACAAATTTTCATTGTCTGAACCCAGACCCGTTGTCAGTAGCGGCTATATTATGTGAACATATCTACATGTTTATGACTTTCTTTCTTGCAACATACTTTTTTGTCGAACCAAGTCAGAGTTGGTGCAAAAACGGAAGAAAAAAAATTTAGCACATGTAACAAGAATCGGTGGATATCAAGTAGGAGTAAATAGCAGTAAATACTACTATCTGCATATCTGAGCTGAAATTCACGTACAATTCACGTGCACGTTCGCATTTTCCCAAAATTCACGTACATTTTCATAATTTTCAAAATTCACGTACATACGTGAATTTCACGTACAGTGGACACCCTGTTATATATAGCCTAGCAAGTTCCTTTGTTTTCCATTCGATAGGAGGTTTATTCAATGAAATTATGGAAGAAGCATTAAATCAAACATTCCATTTCTCTATACACTTGAAGGACAAGACAAACCAGACTTCCTACATTTGTTCATATCCTCCTGAAAACCTCATGATAGCCATACCCATATCTCATATGTTCTTGTCCTCAAATTCGCCGATACACGAGAGGTACCAAATTCATCGACGAAAACCGGAAAAATTACATGCCTACTTTCTGGCGAATCTTAGAAATGACTCGGATGGCCGTCAAGAGATCCGGAAGATTCTCTTCCTTGATTTAAGTAGTGATGGCAGAATATTCAACTGCATAGGTCCAATTTCGAACTCCCGAATTTCGCACCAAGTGGTCACCCTGCGCTCAAGAATTGGTCCCTTCTTGAGACAATTAGATAATAGAGGACTAATCGAGTTCTCCGCAATCACAGGAAAAATTAAATTATTATCTTTGGGATACCCTGCCAACATGACGCTCTACGATTGGATCTCCAAGAAATACAACGGGTCTGATGAATGAAATCTGCATCAATACCTGCAGTTATGCAAAGTGCTCGACTCTGGAATCAACATACGTCAACATTGTCATGCCGCAAGCATTGATTACAAAAACATCGAAACTGCGAGTACTAAGATACTTGATTTAGATAGACCGATATAGGAAACCGGAACTTTATTTCACTGACTCCTAAGGCAGGAGGTATTGTGATTTGTAAGCTTAGGTCCCATGTAATTCAAATAAGAAATTTCCTGATAATAGGGTTAAAAAACAGCGTTTACTCACATGACAATGTAATTTCAGTTATGAAAAACAGGAAACCTGTGAGCCGAAATTCAAAATTTTTGTACTTTCGGATTTTTTGTTAAATGAAGGATTCAATGGATACATGCAATACTAACAATATAGGGCCGTATGCACCAACAGTTAAGCGCGCGGTTAATACACTAATCGCACGGTTAACTTTTAATCTAACCAACGGTGGTATGCACCAACAAATAACTATGGTTAACTCTGACTTTATCCTTCAGGTTAATGTTTCGTATGCACCAACTTATCCATCAGGATAACCGCGCAGTTAACTGCAAACTTAACCAGCGAAATATAACCACGCTGAGGGGGTGGGTTAAAGCTGTGGATAAGACGGACATTGTTTGTATCGACCAATCACTGAAGTAGAATATGATAATTGTCTGACGTTGACATGAAAGGAACGAAAAATCCTTAGAACTTCAGTCAGACAGCAGTGTTTCGATCATTCACCGATAAAGCTATAGACTCAGCATTATATGCATACAAATGAAAATGGATCCATTTGAGCATTATGATTATCTTAACCAGCTTTCACAAATTGGAACGCGCTCAGAGAGAACCTGCAAAACTCGTCCCGATAGAATATTGGATTCGTTTGGCGAAGAGGAATTTAGACAACGATTTCGTTTTACTAAAGCGACTTTTTGTTATATGGTTCAACTATTTGGGGAAGAATTAAGAGTTGATAGCAAGCGAAATAATCCAGTATCTCCTGAAATCCAATTGCTCCTTACTCTACGATTTTTTGCTGCCAACACATTTCAAATTGTTGATGGTGACACTTTTGGTGTGCACCAAAATACAGCTTGCAGAATAGTTCATCGTGTGTCTAATGTTATTGCTCTTGCTGCTCGTCGGTTTATTCAACTTCCATGTGTACAAGAGCGCCAAGAAATTGCCGCCGATTTTTTCCAAAAACACAGATTTCCTGGAGTTGTCGGAGTTGTGGATGGCACTCATGTGAAAATAGACGCCCCAACAACACCTGTATCGGAGCTTTATCGCAACAGAAAAGACTATTTTTCGATCAACGTACAGGTTGTATGCGATAATACTTCACGAATAAGAAACATCGTATGTCGCTGGTATGGTTCTGCTCATGACCCGCGTATTTTTAACGAATCAATTCTACGTGACTTCACTGAGGCCTTACCTGAAGGCTACTGGATTCTTGGAGATTCTGGTTATGGCTGTTCAAGTGGACTGATAACACCGTTCCTCTGTCCAACAGGTGCTGGACAAGAATCATATAACAGGAGTCAGAAAAGAGCAAGGTGCACTGTCGAACGATGTATAGGAGTGTGGAAGCGTCGCTTTTCTGTATTGAAACATCTTCGAGTTAAAACAGAAAACTGTCCAAGAATAATTGTCGCCACCGCGGTATTGCACAATATGGCAGTAATGTATAATGAGAGTGAGTTTGAAGATGAGCAATCAACATCTGATGAACACCAGGAGAACAAGGTGTCATCTGTTGAATATCCTGATGAGAGAAGAGGAAATGTAGTCCGCAATGCTGTTGTTATGAACTATTTCAGCTCTCACTAATTAAAATCATGTCGATCCGGAAGCATAGATTGTTTTTCATGTTATTTGAACTAGTCTAATTATTCTCGGAAAATTTTCTAATTTTTTTCTTAACATAGATATTCTATCATAAAACCGTTTTGTCGGGTCAATAATTCAATGCAATATTCTAGCATCTATCAGTCTCAAGTCATCACTATTCCTTCATATTAGCAAGTATGCTAATGGTTATGATCAAAAGATGCTATCATTTTCTTATGTCACATTAAGGCTACTCTGTCACCAGTATTCAGATAATCTAGCCTACTCTATGAGGGATATATTCCTTATGATAAACAGATATTATAACCCACAAATTTCAGCGTGTATGTTAAAATATATATGGATGTTTCTCTCAAATCGATCGTGTTATACAACAAGAATGTTATTATCTGATAATTATTTTTCTGATACTGCTATAGGCTATATAAGTATAATTTAATGATGTGATCTTTTCTGAATTATCTAATCACTATTCAATAGGAACTGTTTTACTTCGTTGTCAAAATACCCGTATATTGATGAGATTAAGTTATCATGAGTTCAAATAACATAACTCTAAAAGTCATCTAGAAATTGTTAAAACAATAAAACGTAAAATTGAATTCATTTAAATTGACAAAAAAGTCATGTAGCTACAACACATCAATTATATACGAAACTATAGAATGCACCAGCACAATACAGTATCTAATTTCATAAATCATAAAAAAGCAAAACGTCAGATAGCAACATGAAATACGTCCATTTAAGAAGAGGAAGCATTATTAGCTTTATCGTTCCAATATTTCACTTTCAAATTCAAAATCTCCATCCTTGTTTGATGTTCTTCCTCTGCCATTTCCAACAGCCGACTTTGAAATTCACTCATTTGTCGTTGGCGCTTTTGAAATTCACTCATTTGTCGCTGGCGCTGACCTTTATTCACTTGGTGTACGGACACAGTTGCTGGACCAATAGTTACCGGTACTTCGTCTCCTGAAGCAGATGGGTTCGGTGAATGTTGCTGTGACTGGGTCTCATCATCAATATCGGTACCATCAGTAGGTCTATCATCGGATAGCGCACTATTCAACATTGATCCTAATCCGGATGTATGCGGAAAATCCGCTGCGAGTACCAATGAATCTCAATCATAAGTGTCTGTAAGTTCAGAGGGAGGATTCAATGTTTCTTGGGGAATAATTTGAGACATTCTCTGTAGTTCTGGTCCCATTACTGAATTTCTCAATCCTCCTCCAATCTTCCTTATTTCTCGACGATTTTCACAGATTGCTTTCTTCAGTACCTTTTTCTTACGTCTCCAGTACTCCTTTAGCTGAACTAAAGTGCGACTTCCAAAGTCCAGAGCATTAAACTCGGTCCAAATTTGTTTTCAATACTCATTCTTCTTAAGAACCATGGGTCCTGAAGTGGTTTTGTCCTCTATAACTTTGGTTCGGTCATCCATCGATTGTCTCCATAAGTGCTGCTGCCTCAGCCGGAGTGAAGTTCCTCGCCCGTTGTCGAGTCATGCTGTCCTATTGTCTTTCTGAGGGAGACTTCACTTTTTATCCTCTGAGCTGACGTAGAATGATAGCGTAATTACTATAAATAGAACTATTACGCTAAAGCGTCGCACTTCATGATGGATAAATTAACCATCGATGGTTTACTAACCATCGACGATTAAACTTGGTGCATATCGCCTGCGTTTAAAATATAGCCATCTGGTTAACAAACCACAGGTTAAATCTGTGGCTAAGCTATTGTTGGTGCATACGGTCCATAGTAGCCTAAGATTGGGAGGAACTGGAAAACTGAATAGAGGAATATTGACCGGACTTATATCTCACCTGCTAGCAATAGCTGCATTGCGACATGTAGGTACGCTAGTTTTAGATTATGTGAGGGTTCAAAAATTAAGTAGGATTGATGAAAGAGCACTTGTTATCTGAATAACGAGGAAGGATTTCAGGTGCTTGATCTCAAAGTCATTCTGTTGGTACGCAGACTGAAATGTAATAGTTGATTGCAGTGGCGTGCGGTGCCACTCATCGATAGGCATGCGATGCGCAGAATCGGATTTTTTAAACGCCCATGTGCTCAAAGTTAATACATCATCTTTGCACATTGTATCATTCATCATAGTAGATATCGAAAAGGGCGTTAACTTAGTTACTAGTATCTTGAACATTTTCATTACTCTGTTGGCTATTGCTGAAATTACGTAAACACTATTTGTTCTCATGAATCTCTTGTACCTCACAGCGTGAATATGAGGAATTATCTAAAGATGAAGTGCATCCTTCTTGACTTTTGACGAACTCATCGATGACATCATGCTAAGAACCTCCTTGCCTGATTTGCAGATTGCACGCAAAGCCTTCTCAATTGATATTCAGACTTGGGCTTCACACAGCCACGGAAAAATCGTCGTATCGACGAATATGCGCCTTTCCGTCTTTCTACGCTTCAGTGTTCATTTGAAGTTTAGGCATCGGGCACCCAGCTTCAACGACAACATTTTTGGCAAATATTTTGACAGAGAATGCTCTTTTCATCATATCGGTAGCAATGTCAAAGATAGTTCCACATTCAAGACTAAACTTTGTTTTTTCTCCCATAACACGATGATGGATAACCATTGTAACAAACACATCGGATCGGCACATACACTGCATACACATGCACAAAGGTCATTCTGTCAGTCTGATGAGGTCTGCACACTATAATTTTCCCTAAAGTGCGGGATGCGATAACTTTGCCGAATGCAGCCATGATTTCATTTCGCAGGCTTTTGTATAGGAACTTCGCGAGGAGGCAAAGTGAACGGACTGCCAGTCAGTCAATGCAGACAGATAGCACCAGTGAATGCAGCGATGTCGAAGAACTTTGTCAAAGCTCTTTAAGATGTGATTCCCCTAAATGAAATGACTTTCCATTAGATTTTATGCGAGATTCAGAGTCCAAATTATTATCAGTCCTAGGAAAGAGAAAAATGACTGACTTACAGATTTTCAGCAAGACATTCGCCGTATGCATCGCTTCTATTGACCGCACGCCACTTGTTGATTTCACCAACTTAGAATGAAAATTGCCGAGGATTATATGAAAGTGCATGAATGAAATATTACGTGGTTATGGAAAAACAAAAAAAAATACTTAGACTATTTGTTATTTTTGATTGCTGTTGACCAATTAGTACGGGAGCCGTGCATTTCTCATTGAGAGCATTATTTCTTTCTCTCCATTTAATTTATGGTCATAGCAAGGTGAAATGCGAATAGCACAGTAGATCGTTTTATTTATCAAAAATGGTTTTTCAATCTCTACCTGAGATACAAAAAATCCGACTCCATGCTCTAATCCTCCCCTCACTGCAAAGCCTAGTTTGGTATTTGGAGGCAAGTCCCGTCGAGGAAGACGAATCACGCGAAGCCGGCGTTGTGTAGAAGCCCACAAAGTACGCCGATCGTAAGCCAGTTGATGATTAAGTGGAATAAGAGGACGAATAGCATCGTATAGACGAAGTCGATCTGGAGTGATCACCACTGTCCGCAAACTTCTCATTAACGTGTCCAAGTCGAGTGAACTGAAACACAGGGAAAGTATACACATAGCATTTTCATTACTTACATGATATCATCATGGGCTTCAAATTTTTTCATTGGACTACGGAATCTTTGTTAGTTCAAGATTGAATCAAAATATTTATTCCGCAAATATTCAAGCCGAATAAATCCCCATATAAATTAATCGAAAATAACTGATCACAATTGCGATATTAGTAAACCTTGCGTTGCGTACCTTTGATAAATTAAACAACACTAGCAGTCATACTCCACCACATGTATGATGTCGTAACTGGACAACAAAAATGAGCTTATTTCTATTCCACAATCCTTAGATTATCCAATCGATCAGATAAGCTGAATGCTGGTACATGTATATGACTCCATCAAATTTCAAAGGTGTTTGTATAAATTAATGAGTTGACGAATGACCTTCAGAATGAAAATGGGCTCGCATAGATCGCAGCGTGAAGTTATGTTTACAGGAAGCATCAAAATTGGCAAACAAAGTGTCTGTTTCGCAAACATTGTTCTATCGTTTGTTTCTTAGTCCATCGACAGTACATTCCTTACGGCTTTTCTCAGTGTTGGAGTGTTTTTTGGACAACACTTCACTTTGGAGTGTTGCTGAGAGCATATGAGCTGATTGTTTCTGCCTACTTCTCCTTAACATCCATCGTTCGGAGAAGAAATGACAAGATAAGGACTTCCTTGGGGCTGCCAGCGCTTGGTAATTGGATAGTGGTTCCGCTGTTAATTATGTGGTCACTGATTACTTTTGGAAAATGCACGAGTCTAGTTAATTTTCCACCTACTCGAACATCCTGTCTTCACTGGGATTCCGTAGCGATTGCTGCCACCTAACTTGTAATAATTTAGTTCCAGCTCATTCAAGTGAACGACACTTGAAAGGTCGACCCAAAAACTTGACCTCCTACATTATGTCAGTTCACATCATGAACTGAAAGAAATGCTCAACAATCACACTATCACAAAGGATCAGTTTTTCCATTATTGTAGAATAATGTGAGAACGCTCGAGCTATATTTCGGCATTGACGGTTCTTCCTGCAATTTATGTGCTTACAGTTTTCTTCCTCACACACGACGCTACGTAACTAGATTACAGAATCATCACTGCATCTATTGATGTTCAGAATCCTGACACATAAGTGATTCTTACCACGGGTTCATTCCGTGCATACCACACTAACTGAATCTGAACATCATATACGTTTAAATTCAAAGTGATTTACTTTCGCTAGTCCCCTCGAGTAAATAAAACAGTGGAAAAGTTGCTGCAGATTCTCCTGAACATTGAATATATAGTATTATGAAGTAGCAGTTGAATTTCTTTCTCCTGAAATTTCGCCAACTCAGGCGGCCAGAAAAGGCTAAAATTTACGAGAATAATATCCGAAGAAAATAATGGAGGCTTTGATTTCACTTCTATGTAAACTGCTATTCAAGCGGAATAGCAAAAATTCTGGCTTTGGATGAAGAATCTACATGTACTGAATATGACACAAGTCTTCAGCTTAAAAATTCTATTAGCTTATGAACATGGAGCAATGATAAAATATGGTGACCTGATAATGAACTGTGGAGTTTTGTCTCGTCGGATAGGCACCAATTTTCAGTGTTTTGACAATAAGTCTAAAAATTATGTATTGAAAGAGATCGATTGCAAGTTCATGAAGACCTTTTTATCACTCAACTGCCCTCGCTTGAGTATGGAATCAAATAGAACTTCGTTGCTGAGAGGAGCTTTCGTCTTCTTCAATGATGGTACAAAAGTTGTCGCTATCACTTTGAGATAGCTTCTGCCCTCGATTCCAATTATAATTTGTCGTCGGAGTGACCGCACTGCGCTGAATTTGTCTCTAATCTATCGCGGCATTACTTTATTCAATTTGTCCAGTGTTGAATTCACTCATTGTTTTGTAAAAATACTTAGCTAAAAGGTATATTTTTCCCACGATGTTTAATATTTACATTATGTGTATCACTACGAGTTTGAGAAGTGTACGGATGGACTTGTCATCGCAAATACCATTAAGTGACTAACCAATACGACGATGAGCTTCAGTAGAAAATCTACCGCTCCCTATGTTGAAATGTCAAGTCCATCCGTAGTAATACCTGGCATATCACAACTGTTGGTGCACTGAATAATCAGTTGACATTAAAAGAACTAAAGCAATATTTCCTAGGGCTATCGTATTTAGAGGTGGCGGTCGCGTTTGAAGGATTTAATTTTGTCAATAACATTAATTTGATATTTGATCAGTTGCGATATGGAATGATTTATGTGAGCGAAGACAACGCACCTGCATAATTAATTAATGATCAACTAACGGTAAATACCTTCGACGAAATACTGTGATATATAGTGATGATATCTTCTACCAATCATTATTCCGCATCAGCTGTGCTATTCTCCTTGCATGTGGCTCGCATTTTCCAAATGCAGATATCTCACATTTTTCTTATTACTTTTATTACTTATGTTGCAAGTACAAATCAACACGGGAATTTCTGTCTGTAATCAGTCACATGAAACGTTGCTATGCAGGATATTGAATCGACAAAATATGATGTTGGACAAAGAGCTGTTAGTGCTCAACACCATAAAATTGATGCAAAAAGACAGATTTCCACCTACATAAACTTTTGCACAGCTACGTACAGCAAATTCTGATGTCTAAATTCGAAGATTTTCTCACATACAATGTTATTCAAGGTCTTTCTAGGTTGCCGACATATTGCTAATAATAAAGTAGATAAAACTGTGGTTTTTAAGGCTTCGCAATATACACTTGCACTTGGCAATGTTAAATCACCTGCTTTGAGCTTCAATAGCGCCTAAAATAGGAAATCAGTTACAGTCAATTTTCCAATGGTCAACAATTGCCCCAGTTAAAAATGCGCTTATTTGAACTATGATTTTTTATGAATGATGTGTAATGTGGCGATTATGTGACATACATTCAGTTATTAGACTACAAGAAATCACACAAAAGTAAGGTATTAAGTGTAACGCGCAGTAAAAATACCAGTCACATTTTACAATGACTCATATAATTTGGAAACATGGTTATAACATGACTAAATACTTGATAATTCAATCATGCACAAATATCTCAATAATTCAGACCAACGCGTATATTGCACACAAATTCATGCATTAAGAAACAGTATATAGATAAACACGTGCCGATAATTGTAAAAATCATGATTTGCTACTTGGTTCATGTGCTTTCATATTCATTGTTGATCAGATATACCGGTAATCAAAATCAAATGATGTCATAATTTGCTGGACATGTTCAAATGAAAGAGTTCAGGTAATCTTTACTAAGTACAGTCAATTACCATTATATCTGCTCTTTCATCTATCGCGTGAGAACCTCTATCAATAATCGGATGGCTCATAATGCTACACGCTTTCCATCAATACCAATATTAAGTTAACCAGCCAAGTGCTATTATTAGTGAGATTTCTGCAGAAACATCATGTTCATTATCACAACATCGTTCTGATTCAATATGAAAGTTGGATTATTTATGTTTTAAGAGATAAAACACGCTTGCAATCTTATTCCAATATATCTTCGACAAAAAAAACTGCTACCCGACCGCTTCTAGCAAGGGAGACATGCTTCAATTGATTTCCAGTCATTAAATGTAGACAAATAGCATGGAAGGGCTAAAGGAATTGATGTGCTGAAACTTCCAACATCGGAAAGTCATTCAGCACAACATCAAGATACGTATCGCTTAATGGTACGTGAACAACATACCAAGTATAATGACTGGAATCAAACATGTGCCTTAAAAATATGTTGCCTTCTTATCTATTCACAAAATTAGTATTTTCACACACATTCATGGAACCGCGTGATGGGGTGACTTTTGACATATCAAACTCTTCAATATCAGTCTGTCTACCGAATAGAAAGTCAAAAAATGAGAAAAATGACGAATTTTTCAAGAAAAAATGAAAAAAAAAGAATTTTGGGGGCGGAAAAATGAAAGAAATGATAAAGTATCCACTAAGAATCGAACAATATAGCGCATCACTTTCATCATTGCTATAGTATAATGAAATTTTTAATTGACTTAATTTTATAGTAGCATTTCCATCCAAACAACATGTCCGACAGTCATCATTCAAAAGATTACACGCTGCAAATCTTACGGTTATCGTACATATCAAAATCATGTACCCGTATGTAAATACTTAATAAATACAATGAATGCATCTTAATTATCCATCACTGTATACCGTCTTTAGATATCGATGTCATCCAGTCAAAATAAAAACATTGGTGATAGAATAACAAAACCAATCAATTCATGAATAATTGCAAATATAGTACATGGCTTCAAATCTTCTTTCGATTTTTAACATTGTTCATAAGTTTCTCGAATGCACACTTTCGCTTCGATCCAATCTCTGCTCTTTTTATGGATTGCTTTGTATTTAAAGTCACACTAATTTAACGATGATAACAAAGTCACACGAATAAAGCAAAATTGTCCTCTCATTTCTTGTTTTATGTGTTGCATACACGGACTTGGTTGCATAGAACATAGGTCCGAAGTCAATGTTTGGCTAATTCAAGTGGAATCATCCGAGCAGCATTTATAACAAAAAATACCGACCTCAGGTATTTTTTAACTGACTGAAATGACAAGAAGGAAAATCATCGAAGGGAAATACAATGAAATATGTCTACATTCTATATTTATTGTTAATTGTTACAGGATGTTTCCTGTGGTTCGTTGATTTATTAAAATCACCCATAAGATAATGAATAGCCCAAAAAACAGAGTGTTCCGGAAGTTTAATGATTCTCCATCAAGTTATACGACATCTGGAGTTCAGTGCATTAGTCAACAAAATCATAAAATCCAAACAGTGGAGAGCTGATATCTCTAAGGATAAATTTTGAACTAGGCTAGTAGTCGGCAATTTAAGAAAATCTATTTGAGAATGCATGATTTCGAAGAAAAAATGAAAAAATGACAGCAGCAGCAAAAAATGAAATAAAATGATATGTTACCAAAAAAATGAAAATATGAAGAAAATGAAAAAAATGACGCACTGGACAGCCTGCAATATATACGTGTGCCGAGAATCAATATATGTCAATTAAGGAGATCTACGCTCGGACTAGAATGATTTTTTTTCAGCATTTCACTTTTGCAGGTTCCCAGCATTGTTCGTCTACATAATTGACAAACTTGGAATGCTATTTGAAAAAATTCGGTGGTACCAGAGAGAAATTGCAATAAAATTTAACATCAATCTTCTGGAAAAAGTCAGCGATTGCGGTGGATCCAATTTTTACTCTGAAAACATGGAGCTTGCATGTTTTTAAAAGGATGATATCAGCATCTCAGAGCCATGTCTTTATTCCATCACGCGTCATCACGACAGCTGAAACACTCTTTGAGATGTTTGAATAAAGTTACGAAATATATTTTTCTGTTTATGCAATCGCAATGTTGACTTTTGAAGGCAGTATCGCATTGAAATACAGGGCTGACCGAAAGTAAAGCAAAATATAAATGAGCTGAAATTTTCTTGTTATGCAACATTTTGATTTAGCATAAGATGGAGTATCAGGGGCACTAGCATGATTCAAGATTTTTAGAATAATAGCAGAAAGTGATAAAATCATATTATTTATTTCAAAAAAACAAAAACAAAATCGGTCTTGAGATTTCATGATGGAATGTTCTTTTTATACAGATATTGCAAGAGATTTTATGACTGACATAGCGATGAGTGGCATGAACACGTGTGTCCAAATTATCGGGAAATACATTGATTTGAAAAACTGATTCATCTGACTGGTTGTTGGATAGGAAATGTGGCGCGCGAACTACGAAGACGTTTTAAGACAATGCAGTTTAAGCTCTCCTTATTTCGTTTGAAGCAACAATTAAAATGTTCGAAATTCCTATCTTTCTTTTCCATTGAGTAGTTCATACACTCTATAAATGAACCAATATTGAGACACCAATCACGCCTTGGGCGGGGTTCAGCTGGCTGATCTTTACAAGACGAGATAAAAAGCGCTTTTTCATTTACTGATGATCAACGCACGCATATGATGAGATCAATCATGAAGTGGATGCAGTGCAGCAAAGATGGTAGAAATGTCAAGGGAAGTATAATATCTACTATGAATTTGGAATGGAAATTTGAAAACTCACTCTTTTATCTCAACAAGTCTTTTTTGCAGTCAACAATGAATTTCATTGTGGCGTATCGTGAGAACTGTCACTCCGAGAGCACTTTCCCGTGACTATCTTAGTGGCATGATGACATCAGGTATTGTGCAAAGTCATCCCTGACATATAACATTCCATGTAATACTAAAAATGTGGGATTAAGATTAATTGAGAACGTCGACCCGGATAAAAACGCAACCTCCCGCCAATGTGATCCAATAGGAAGTTTGCAAAGTAATTTTTGGGAACATGGTCAAGTCTTAAGTTGACAAGCAGAATAGATTCAAGCCCATGACATATTTCGCCTTACACTGTAGAGCATCATCAGACGGAAAAGACTAGCATTGTTACTGGGTAAGTAGCTTTGTCAGTCAATGCTTCAACTGTCATCTTTCTATAAAAGTCGTTTATATATCATCAATTACAAATTAGACGGCCTTAATTACAGAATTAAGGCTGTCTATATGCAAAACCTTGAGGTAGGAGCATTTTACTAATCATCTTCGCACTAATGGTATTGAGGTCATTCCTATGGCTCAAAATTTAGGCTTTAAGATATCTCAATCTCGACATACCCGGTATTTAAAGTTCTGATCCGCACGATACTCCTGAAGAATTCATACTTCACTACATAGAATTCCATGCTAGAATAATCGTTGATCTGCCTTGCCACTGCGACTCGGCTGTGCAACCTATCGATGATGTCAATAGCTAGGTATGATTGGAATACATTACCAATGACATTTCTAGAATGATTGTGCAAGTATTTTGAAATAGGTGCTGTTTGTTCTTCTCGTGTGATGATACTCCGCAATGCATGGCGATATTTATCATAATCTTGAAGATATTCTACTTTTAAACTGAAGATTTGACCACTTCCAAAATTTACATTACCATGACAGGTCAATGTCATTTTTCACAATAAGATGATGCTGCTAAGTAAATTATTCTGATTTATCAGTGCCACTTTGGCTGATAATTAACCATCATCATACTTGCTTTTGTCTGAATAAAAATCAAAAAACTTAAGAAAGCTACCAGGAATATGTATAATAGTATTTTTCTCAATTAAAAATATGCTGATAAATCATTACCCCATTCTAAGGCGCGATAAGCTGTCAATTCTTTATATTTGATCAGCCAAGTGTCTATGCCATGCCACCAAGATGTGACTTACCCAAAAGATAGTGAAATAGAGGTATAATGGAAATTGACTAAATGCTCGCTTCCAAAATTAAAACGATTTTCAATTTAATTGAATCAATTAAATCAACTAGCAGTGCATTTACTGATAATTCAGAAAATATGACAACTACCATGGATAGTTATATGCATCGCTGCTGATAAACTTACTGCTCTTGAAGTGATAAAAGCATTGCTGATTTCTGCAACGATAACAATGAAGTAAACAATTTTTCCTTATCAAGATATCATCAATAACATTTCCAACATGTAGTACACGACAATTAAAGCTCTAGGAACCAAACAGGCCAATCATTAATTGGTTGGGTTGATTCAAGTGCTTAGAATGTTTCTGCATGCTCTGCCATGTTCATTGTATATTATAAATTCTAGCAACAGTCAGACATTCATTCATATTTTCGGCAATTGTCTTCCTGACGGGATTGATATGCGCAAATGTACGTACTTTACATTGCTATGCGGATGTGAAGAGGAAGTATACATGTTTGTTTTTCCTATGGTAGGCTCCTATGACAAACTCAAATTCGATTTACTTGATGTACATCAAAAATCTTTAAATCAAAGCTATCCGATGATACCTGTGCGATGGATTTGCGGTAGAGTGTTCATTCAGTGTCCTTGCGACATGGATTCAAGGTGAGATCGGATCAAGCCGAGAGAATTCAAATAAAAGTATGTGTACAACAATTTAGTAGTTCGAGTGTAGAATTAATTGTAAGAAATGGAACAATAGGTGATGTCAGTGGACAATCTACTTGCATTATCATCTACTGCGTGTAGTCTTGGTAAATAGAGATGTTGCGAGGATGGGATGCAGAAATGCAGACTGCACAGCTTCGAAAGAATCTGGATCAATCAGCTGAACCAAATTTCAGAAAATCAAAGCGATTCATATTAGCTTCAAGTTTGTAGCATCGGCCACACCCGATAGATTGGGACGGATGGATGGATTATTAGTGATGCCGCATCGAATTCGGATTTTAATCTAAGGACATCAATTTGAAATTATCACCAATGATCATCAGAACGATGATTCATTGCATTACAATTAAGTTGCGTTGATGTCGGAAGATGAAATATGTGCAATGCATTAATGCCTTCCTTGAATGAATTTAGGTCTGGTACGATTTGACAGAGAATGCAACTCATTTTTTGTTTTGCAATTTTTGAAACAGTTACCTCGTAGAGCACGAAATTGGCAGCAGTTTGATTGGTTTTAAAGCTCCTAATTTTGCCGAAAGAGACAGATTCTAGAATCAGGCATGCACAATTACATATTACATGATTACTTGCAATATCTTTAAGATGAACACATGCTAAATAATCTTTAAAAACAACTACGGCATATACTCGCCTATAAGTCGAGTCTTTTTTACCTACAGTTCATTCCAAAAGTAGGGGTCTCCACTTATAGGCGGGTCCCATTACATTTATAACATTTTTCTTCTGTTACCGCAGTTACCAGTGCGCGCACCATACTCAAAACATCGCTATTCATGTTCATCGATTGCTCCTCATACCAGTACTTAGCTCAGACACAATTATGCCGAAACGAAAACAAACATCCTATGACGATCTGCTCCCAGACGATGTTGACTGGCATGACTGAATTGTGCATTCTGTATCATGGATTGTGCTAACGATGTGATCGTTCTTCAATATTTTGCCATACCGGTAGGTATACCGTGGTAATTAAAAGTGTACCGTAAATATCCGCGTATAGGACGAATTTTTTCTTAAGAAGTTGACCTAAAAACCCCGGTGCGTCTTATCCATGGATAGTTTTAGTATAAAAATTATGCATTTATCATAAAATCAAAAATTTATTATAAAAATTTCAAGCTTACAATATTTATCAATATGAGAAGTGCACTGTTGTTTTCTGACGCACAGAACTTGATTTTGGATTACGCGC
The DNA here is from genome assembly GCA_907163375.1 of Prostheceraeus crozeri. Taxonomy (NCBI): domain Eukaryota; kingdom Metazoa; phylum Platyhelminthes; order Polycladida; family Euryleptidae; genus Prostheceraeus; species Prostheceraeus crozeri. The sequence continues at coordinate 134,804 of CAJQUW010014077.1, read as the reverse complement.
AATACTGATGATCAATGTCGATTTGAACAATAAACCCATCCTTTCCACGATAGTCTACATAAGCTGGACAGACATCTGCTGACTGACAGGATGAGTGAATCAGCAATCAGCACACACGACGACCATAGCGATTGAATGGAGTTCACCTTGATTGACTTATGGTCACCGCTTCTATGAATATTAATGGAACTAAAATATTAATGGACTAAAATTAGGATGCGTCCTATACACAGGCACACAGTTTTTCCATCGTTTTTAGGGTCAAATATCCACTGCGTTCTATACATGGTATCGTCCTATACGCGGGTATTTACGGTAATTAAAACTAAAATTATTACTGACGAACTTCTGACGAACTTGACTCTACAAAAATTTCACCTTTTCATCTCGTCTTATAGGCGGGACTATGGAAATATACCAGCATTTGGGCGGCAAAGTCGGGGGGTCAACTTATAGTCGGATCGACCTATAGGCGAGTATATACGGTACATTTCAAGTTGTCGGCGATGGCATACTTCCTTTGATAGTCCATGAGTGTCCAACAAATCATTTTGTTCAATATTACTTCCATAAAAAATGACGAATCAATATAATCTTAAATCACTAAACCGAACCATTGAAAATCTGCTTTGTCGCAATGTTTTGTAACTCAACAGATAATTCGATAGCATTAAGCATCATTTAATCTACTTATTTGATTGAACAACATTCCATGTTTAAATTCCAATTCTTATGATTTCCATTAATTAATTTCCATTTACTTTATCAATGCTTTCAAGACGCTCCAACCACTCGTCTTAATCGCACAAAATATCGATTTAATTGGGTTGTACTTCTCATTGTCTGATGTGCACTTTGGCAAATCCTTCAAAAGACACTGCATTTAATCCACAATCAAACTAGATGACATTAGACGGCACTGATTGCATTCACCTGTCCAATGTACAATCTACGTGTCAAAATAAGATAAATAAACAGTGCTGCAATAGTACATGCATCACTTGGTGGATGTACAGTCTATCCTCAACCATCTGATAGACAATGTTGCTCACAAGAGATAGCATGTAGGAAATGCTTGTACTAGATTTCTGTTTCAAATCATGAAGTCAAAATTCAATGCGACTTCATCCCCATTTCAAAATGTTTGTTGAGGAACAAATGAATTGATTCATACAACAACCCTTTCGAGTTGCATCAGTTGCACTTGTGTACTTTCTAATATCACGAATCACTCGCTGTAAGAAGATACACAACCTCGACTTATGAAAATCACTATCTTTCTTAGGAGAGCAATGCTTGGTTATGATGGGGTGGGGTCCGCTCCGCTCATGGGTATGTACTCTCACAATAATGGCTTGATCTTCGAATTCATACCCGGTCAGTGGGCATGAACAGGTATGAACGGACAGGTAGGGATTCATGGCGTCAAACATGACGTACGCCTAATGTAGGCTAGGCTTACTATAATTGAATCTGGTCACTCGAATTTAATCAAATCGTATTCTTTCGTTGTTATTTCTGAAGCCTGGACCTGAACATGTGTTAGTATTCTACATACAGGCCTTTCTATCCTGCTGTGAACGATGGTGTTATTCACCTAGCAACTTCGTGCAGCGTGATGCTGCTAAAGCGTGTTATAGGCTAATCATCACGACAGAAGGGCTTTGACTTCCTCTATGGATTTTGATACAAAGGCGTGTATGACGTGCAACATTTGACTTCAACTTATGTTTCGCACTGTCATTGCGGAAAACTAAACCGGGCCGCACCCCAGGTTATGAACATTCTGTCATCTCTTTACGATGTCAAATAGGGGCACTTGCAATCCAGATGATCTTTTGTCGATTTGGTGAAGATAATAACTACATCGAAAAAACAAGAAGGAACAGAAGTATCTTTCACCATTTGCTCTCAGATGGGATAGATGCCATATAGAATTTTCGACCTGGCTTGATCAAACCGGAAAACGTATGCACTAGAAAATGCTGTATCGAATATGACAGACAACGAATGATATTCGCAGTAACTTAAAATGCACCTTACTTGACCGAACGATCAAAATTCGTGAGAAATTCAAGGCTAAGTATTCGTTATCTTACAAAATCTATCTTCATTCGTCGAACGGAAAATGCATTGTTTCCGAAGGCAATGAGGAAAATCGCATGAACTTGTCACTAATTTCTTACTTGCGATAGTTGCGTAGCGCCGTGAACAGTTGGTCTTTATCATCTTCTGACTTGATTATTGCATTAACCTGCAAATAAAGCGATGTTGCGTAGCTAAAAATCGTCTTGTGATGACTGTAGGATACTCACGCTCGTAAGGAAGCCCTCTGTTAACTTATTCTCCATTACCCTCTGAAAGATAATTGATTAGAAATGTAAGTCAACTTTTGGCTTGAGGCGTTCAATGACAGAGATTTAACAGAATCAGAGAGTACCACAACTTCGTTCATCTACTGTCAATTCTGAAGTGAAGAGGAAACTCTCCTCATTCGTGAGGGGTGCCGCCAGTTTCGCCTAGCCATCAAAGTTTGGGCATTGCCCCTCTCATAGATGCATGGGAAGAATTTCATGATGAATAGAGCTGCTATCTAATTTTCGAGGTATGATTATGTACAAGTCGCCTTTAATATCATGAGGCATATAGCTAGCGTCTTCATTCTTTATGTGCAAAATTGAACAAAAATTGAAGGGGCAGGGGATGGTGATGAAACCACAGCTTTGCCCTTAAACATTTTCTCAATAGAGTCAATTTTCACCCGGGGATAGACATCTATAATGTTGATTTTTATTGACTCAGCATTGATAGTGCCTAGTCACCAGCCAGATCAACGCACATTGAATCGAGAAATGAGACCGTAAAATACTGTGTTCACATTGCTTGTTGCACATCACTTGTAAAATCAATTATTGCTCATTATTTTAGCATTTCGAATATCGACATCAATGCAAGAAATTATCCATGATTCATACAAAAACTGGCTACATACCAAAAAAGAAAAAACGACAAGTGTTGGTCGACCGATTTCATGTTATTATCGGACATGAAAATCCAATTTTACTGTTTTAGCATTTGACATTGAATTCCGCAGTTTTAGACGTAATTGTAAATGCGAATCAGTTCTTATTGTATTGTTTTTAGCATGTATTCAATTTCTGTGGTTTTAGACTCAATTGCCAAGAGTTATTTTAGCTGTGACAAGTTCTCAATTGATGTACTTAATGGTTTTATCTTTATTGTAACTTTGTCCTGATCATATGTCCAATAATGACATGAAATCGATCGACCAACAATTGTCGTTTATATTTTAAAATGATCTCACTGGGTTCGCAATCTCACAAAATGAAAAGGTAGTTTGTTTTATAAAATTGTGTCATTTTTCTCAGAGGAGTCTATCTACTTTATGTGCAGGCGATTTTCGTTCAATTTAAACATGCAGATCAGATGGAAACCGGAAAACGATCCAATGCACAACTAGGTTGATTAATTCCTGCGATGTGATACATCTTAATGTGCATGTACTCTAAAGTTAAAACGCAGGGAGATCACATTTTGTTAGATAAAACTTTGAACAAGTTCATAATCGAATTATACAAGACATTGAATCACGTCATGATATGTGGATCTAATGATATTCAACTGCGTTGATCGGAAGGCCTCAATCGAATGCACATTCGTGAATGTCTATGGCTTCTATCGACCTCCGATGACACAAGACATCGAAGGCCCGTCCTTGAATTTTGCACTCTCAAAAACATTTCTCTCATTCCCGAAAGTTAAACAATTAATTAATGAAAGAAGTCAGCATGATCGAATGGATGTGCGAGTATATTAGGTGCATGTATATTGTACGAAAAGTAACCATGAGGAAACTACTCATTCAATTAGTTCTCTGCACAAAATCCATTATGCTGTGATATTGTAAAGATGTGCGGTTAAAACATTAATATGATGTAGTTTCTTCCACTGATGGCGGAGTTATACAATAGTAATCGGTAAAAAAATGTTCCGAAATCTGAATTTCATTCGAGATATCGCGAGTGACAGCACGAAGGTGAATTCGTGACTCATGTTTCCGATATGAACATGTGTTATTTTGCACGATGATCTGGCATCTTTCACTTTCTTCCTCTTTGAATGAAAGGAAACATAAATCATGTCGCTGTTTAGCCACCTCTGACTTAAGACAAGAATTTGCATCAAAGACGCTTTCAACTTTTGAAGTGCGCAGATCATAGCAATAACCATAGGTACACCGCACAAAAGATGATTGAAAATGATTCAACAATTACAGAGGAGTCTGATATGGCTGTCAAAAAATCTGGAATTCCGGATAAATCCGGAAGATTCTCTTCTCTGGTCTGATCGATTACAGCTGTCTTGATTACGTAATTGTGTATCATTCTTTATTCTCTTTTTCTGATTCTCAAATAAAATTCTCAATTTAAATAGCTAAAAGTTCGCCACAATGTATTAAGTAATGTTGCATCTAATTTTTTTGTAGGAAAAAATGAATTCTATTATGAATGTGAAGACGTCTATGTTGGTGGCCTGACCTTTTTGTATTGCCTCAAAACTTGTTGGTTCAAATTAGGTCAAAAATGAAATTACATGAAAAACTTCAAGATGCAACATTACTCAATATATTGTAGCGAGTCTTTGCTGGAAGAATTTATTAGAAATATAGTACATGGGTTCATCTGCAACCAATAAGAAGTCTAGTCTTGTCAAGATGGCCAGTTTTTACATATAATTACTTTCAGTCTCTGAGTTTTTTCAGGGTACTTTTTGACATAACCTTGGAGGTGCTTCAATAATGTTGACAGCGATTGCAATTGATTTTCAAAAGGAATCTCATATTACTCAGAATGCACAAAAATAGTCTCATGCTACGATAGTGTCTACTTCACTAATGAAGTAACAATAACAACATTAATTTCCAGGCTTTTTGATATCTAAGCTATTTAAGTTACAGTGCAGTTAAGGCGCTTTTACACGGGTTAGCTTCGTGACACTCCACGGAAACTCGCGCGACTCATCGCACTACACACACTACCTACTTCGATGATTGTGTTGGGGAAGCTAGCAACCTCTTCGATTGAACATTGAATTGCCTCCGACGGTCCACTAGCAGAATAAAACAACACGATTCATTTAATTTCAGTCTCTTGCGGCATTCTTTCTAATGAAAAACTGCAGTGACATGTGTGATTGCATACATTGCTAAAACTACGAGTGAAAATAAGAAAAAACGGAATTCGAGGTCTACGTTTTTAAGAATGAAAGTAGGTAGCTTCTTCGAATTTATGTATTCAAATAATCCGAGTCACCATTTCTTTGATTTTATACATATTTTCATTCGAATATACGCTGCGAATTATTTTCACGCAATATCGAACGGTCCTCAAATCGAAACCATCAGCGTTGAGGGTGGTGATATGATTGGCAACGCCATCTCTGGGGCCTCTGCTCTAATAATATGAATGACGAGTATTCCAGAGACATACATTCATTTCTTTCAAATGTTCTTCCATGAAGTTGCTTTTTATGTGCCTCTCCATAATTCTATCATAAAGCTCCTTTTATCTATGACAGACGTAGAAAATTTAGAGATTGATATCATACATCTGTCTTAATGTCAGGGTACTTTGTACATGCGCACCTGCAGGTTTTTTACATTAATCAAACAAAGTGCAATTTCAGTAGTATTCAGTGGTAGCACACGTTGGAGATCAATTTGACGATATCACTTATCGAGATAAGACAGACCTTCATGGTAAACATGTATTCTGCAGCACTTTGCATTTCTGCATTGCAGCCTACAATCTCTCCTATGCCGGAGGCAGACAGAATAAGCCATGAGCGCTAATGTTGGAATACCAGCACATGAATTTCAATGAGATGGCGCACAACGGAAGCAATAGGCCATCAGTAGTAAGCCGCGCTATCTACATCAGCAGTTTGTTTAAAAGGCCTGTAGCTAGCTCTGTGTGCCTTCTGCCTTGTGCTCCGGTTTAACAGAAGAGTAATGAAACCAAAGGACTATATTGATGCTCGAATGTGTGAGAGTTAACCTGACTTATGTAGTGCCTCAAGCATTTCAGCCTCATGCAATAATAGTGCGGTGTCAGATATTACCAGCAGACTGAAGTAATTTTGTCTCGGCCCTTTTGTGAACTCGTGTAAGCGCACCTTTTATGGTGAATAAACGAAATGTGAAGGATCAAAAAATCAGGCTCAATAACAACAATAGAAGATATATATTTACATGCTCTATTATTTTTAAAGGTATCTAAATATTTCGAAACATTCTGAAAATTCATAAGCCTGCATTATTTTACATGGGTGCGCATAGAAACGCAAGGTTATGTTGGTGAAATTAGACGAGTGGATCTGTTTCTTACAACTGATATTTCTTTTCTAATTGAATTTCAGTTAACAAATTCTAAAATTCCAATATTTACGGCATCATGTTTGTGATTCAGATCTTTTACATTTACATGTTGGTGCAAACTACTTTTGATATTGCGATATTGCAGATATTCATCAATTCTACATTTGCAGTATATTTCATATTTTATGCATTGTCTCAAATTGGATTAAAGCTGCACTAAATACGGACTCAGCAACAACAAAGAGTGAAGAAGCAATATCATACGAAAAGTTACCTTCAATTTGCTATTGCCTGTTTCGCATTTGATGATCCCCATACCAAAGAGGAATTGAAAAGGTGCAGTTCGAAATAGTCGGCAAGTTTCCGATGACTTTGAAAAAAACTTTTACGGTGTTTTTTTTCGAAAAAAAACTTTTTTCGATGTTAGAGCTACATGTACACTGAAAGAAAGAACAGTTCAAAGTAAAAAAAAACATCTATATATTTGACAATGAAATGCTATGAAGTACTACATAACAATATTACGGGAAATAACATGCTGTATCAGACAGTTGTTTGATGATGCATCACAAAACCACAGAGGAAGACAAGGGCGAAAACCGTAGCAAATAATTAGAAACGAATACATTACAGGTTATTAAGATTAAATAAAACAATTAAAGCATCTAAAAAGGACAATATGACAATCATAACCCGTATTAGAAATTTCAATACAATTTTCAAATAGTATAATTGACAAAAAACTGAGAGCAATTACAGTGGTCGGATTGGGACAAAAATCGAAGGGCTGCCTTCACTGACAAAGAACAGGAGCACCGTTCACAGTTTCACTCCTTATATTACAATATAAACTGTGACACTAAAAAAGAAATCAGAAACTGTGAGACCGCTAATCACTGTTCAATGGAGCTATCAGCAGAACTTTTCTACATGAAAAATCAAATGCCGATTCGGCTGACAGCTCTATTTCGAATTAAAACAAATATTCAAATTTTCTAACGATGATTAATTAAAATTCCTGAACCGCAATACACTTCAAGGAATGTTTCGAGAGCAATTAGAGCTATCAATAATGTAATGACTAGGTACAAAATAGTCCATAATGCAAATACAACTTTTGGGACAATACCCAGAGTCCAGATAGTATCCAATTGTCCAATAGTCCAATTGTACACAGATATAGAGTAACACTCGATATATCACCAATGTTGTTTATTCATAAAAAGGAACTCCAAGTCAAGAAATATAGGCTTTATCCATTTAGCATACAGGCAACTTCCACGCAGATGCCATAGATGTACAGACAAAACGTATTAATATGGAGCGCGATGTGGCTCACATAGGATATATGCTTCCGTTCAACGAACCTGAGACATCATTGCAATGATGAATGAAAAAATATTGTCGACGTTGATCCTTAAATGCCAGGCAGACCACAATAATATTGAATATTTTGGAAAATACGTATACGTAGCTGGAGTTACGAGATCAACTCGCGAAGTACTATTCAGCATGTTGGCTAAAATGTCATTGTTCACTGACCACTGTAAAATCATAAAAGATTTTAAAGTTTTTGTTCTGAACATGATGCAGTTATCAATTGTAAATCTTCTTATCCGTCTCTCAGTGACTAAATCCTTCCACAATCTTTGTCCAAAGCAATGAGAATTGAACACCACAAACAACGCCCAACACGAGACAGAACGCCGCAAGCATCCCGGTGATAGATTTGAGGTGATCCGGAGCGTTTCTGAAATAGTTAACAGATTTAGAATCGCTTTGGATTCTCAAGATCCAAAAAAGTTTTTAAAAAATCAAAATTGCATGATGATGTTATTTGGAAACATTTTCTATAATCGTTGGAGTATGGCACAGGATTGGAGTCGCACGATGATATAAGTGAAATCTGAATTTTTGTCGATTCCGACTCCGCATTTTTACGATCAAATTCCTTTAGATCATGCATGCACTCACACATTCAATTGTCCTTACTTTTTCCAACCAAGCGCCAGGGAGATCTTGACTGATAAACACAGGCTAAAACTCAGCGGTTGACTCGACGGATTTTAAGTGCTAGAATTATTCCAATCAAGTACACTTTAATGCACTCTCAATCATCCTAAAGACCGTCAAACATTTATGAGACGCTTTCGTCAGCGATGCCACTTCAATAATGAGACCTGATTTGATTTAACGCGAGCTCAATTAGAGGTTTTTACCGATTCTGGCACGGGCTAGGTAGTAGTCGAACCAAGTCAATCGCAACCTCGCGAATCGCAATTCCATTCAAGGAAAGTTTTTTCTATTGAAATCACCCCTCTCAATCGGAATTTTCCCACTTATCTTTTGGCTAACCTCGCTAATCGCAATGGAGCCGTTGACTTCAACTCGTTAAAAAGGAGTCGCATCAACATTGCATCGCGAAAGATTCGTGTAAGCAAGTGAAGCAACAGACGATTCAAAACTGCTTTAAGAAAGTGGGCTTCCGGCGAGACGAACCAGCCAACGTGTGCGAAGTTGACGGTCCGGTGGATGGTACATTGCTGTGGAATTTGATGACAAAAATCTTCTACAAGAAGCTCAACAAAAGAAATCTCGACTCGACGAGGATTCCGAAGAGGACGTCGAAGTTGAAACGATGAACAATTTACGATTTATACAAGAAGAGGGATCGATCATGAAAAATTTATCAGATTCCAATAAGTTGAACGCACAGTAAAAGAAAGCACAATCAAAGGACTAAAATAACAAACAATTGACTCTTTCTTCTGATGCTTTTGTCGAAGTTTGTTTTGCATCTGTTGAAGTTTTATAAGCATAAAGACCTATGTTAAGCCGTCATTAAATATAGTTACTGCGTTGTTTTGCACTTTTAATCTTGTAACTAACCTTCCATTACCCTGTATGCTTATATTTGATTGCGGAGCATAGACATGTGCTACATATCCGTATTCATGTATTATAATTCAACCAAATAAATGAAACCTCGGTAAAAAAGATCCTTTGTTAATCGCAAATCGCGATCGTCTACCGATGCATTGCTATCAACGAAGTTTGACCGCACAGTCTTTTTTGCCAAACATGTGAGTTGACGCATATTCAGAAGTGTGACTGGAGTTTTTTTTATGGAAAACAGGCATGATGCCATCAGTATTCTAACATGTAGCATGTTTATTTTAGAGCGGATACAAACCGAAACAATGGAGATTAATAAGAACATCTTTCATTTCTGAGCAGGTTCAACACTGATAATAGGACTACTTATCATCGAACTCTAACCTTGCTAGTTACCAGAGATTTACTTCCATGTACACTCTGTTTGGAGCTAAGCACTGTGATCTTAGGGAATAAGATAATATTTCTATTAAAGAATTATCACATTTATCATTGAACATCATACTCTTGTGTTAATATTTAAAAAGTTTCAGTTTTGATCTGTTTTAGAGATAATGTAGCTTGTAGAATTCCGAAATTCATAGTTAAATGATAAGAAATATATACTACCGTAGGATTACAACTCGATTCTAGGGCCTGCTGGAACTTTTCAGCGGCCCAATCTTCGTCGATAACGAGAAAGGTATCGATTTGTTGCTTCCATTTTTTAATCAGCAAATAAATTTGATGAATGGCGTACAGTGCTTGGTGCAATGTTCGACAGACATCTTATACGCCTCCTTCAAATACCGATATTGGTTGAATCCTAATTACTAGTTAGCAATAGACCGAGTGCTGGTGGTGATACTTCCCTCAACTAAGTTGGCCAACCTCAAGAAAGCAACATAGATCGATCTATAAAAATCCTTCTAATCGCGTTTCACTAAGTACTTAAATGACCAATGAATTCAATGGTACTTACACGCTTGCGTACATCATTGCTAATGACGACAAATATCCGCTAGTCAAAGCGAAAATGATCATTCCGATTATATAAACGTATTCATTCCCGAAGACTACCGGTAGAGCTCTCAAGTCAGGCGCTCCATTGCACAGCATGAAGAATGGGATGAAGAAAAATGTTCTTATCCACACAGGTATGAAAAGCCATTTAGGACCCGGCTGAAATGGAAGAGTTTTGAATATCACAAAATGTCAAACAAGGTTGACGAACAAGATATCGACTTGAAATATGGATAACAAATACGTGTGTTATAGCATGTTATACTCATTTTTCACCAGCATAAGTTTACTTATTGAAGAATTACAATGAATCTTAGTCAAAAAATCCAGAATTGTGAAAGGAACTTATTCAAATTTCTTTAATGAAGCATCTCACCTCAATCCCCTAAGTTCAACAGTGAACAAAATATTTTGAATCAAAGTTAGAGACCATGAAGTCGAAATGTTATTACCAAATTTCAAGTTCTGTTGCAAATTCATTGATTTGGATTATTTATGGTGACTACATTCTTGATTTGACAATTCAGAAACAATTAATAAGTTATGGAATTTTCATGGTGACAAATACCTCCAAGGAAACATAATGACATGACATCACTATTTAGTACATGCAGTTCGCTCGGAAGTACATGGATGGCGTTCGCTCAATCACAAGTTTGGACGACAGACTTTAATTACCAGACTGTAGACTGTGAACAGAATTTTTAGAACTTTTGTTTCAACGCACAATTTCCGAAAATTTGTCTAGTCTTCCATTAAGTTAGCTAGATCAAAAGGTCTGTACGAGTATAAACGGGTTTGGCTTAGGGTTTGAGTCGTAACAGTCGCACACATTTTGCGTGGTACGAGCAATTTTTTTACCGTCTATCCAGTGTAAGTAATATCAAATATCTAGAATTTACATTGATGTCTATCACGCATCTTGACAAAGAAATATCGACGCTGAAATGTATTTTCTCCACTTACCTTTTGAACAATGCCGCTGATTAGATTTCCAATCATCGCGAACAAATTGGAAAATAAGAAACATGTTACATCCGTGAACCAGTGACCTGAAAAATACAAAACTAGTTAAGCAGTTGATCTACATATTGTGTAAGAGAAAACAAATAAATATGAACACTTATTATGCAAACCTAGTGATTCATCTAAGTGTTTCTAAATACTGTGCTTTCTTCACGAACAGCCATCATAGCTACAATGAACTAGTAAATGATTTGGGAATACGACCGCTTTTATGGTCGCGTGCTACTTTTCCTTCATTAGTTAAATCAAAGATTAAAAGGAAGGTGAAACAGCTGACAAAAAGAACTCCCCCTATCCCACATTAGCCAGTAGCTCCAAGAGCTGATCTGATGTCTGGCAAATCCTAATAATCTGATATGATTCCGTATATTATGCATCCGGGACTGTTTGGATGCATGACCGCTCTATATTAATCACAAGTTTTCACTTATTTGTTGACATATCAAATGTATTTTTCGCTATTAATTGGAGATGGATGCGCATGACGAAATAATGAACTACACAAGAGCATTAAATGAAATAGTATTACCTACACAGAGATGTGTTGTTATCAAAAATTTTTAGCAAGTTTTATCAGCATGAGACTAAGAAAAGATTGATTTGATAATGGCAGATGGCTGGTGTGATCGAGTTGGGTTGAGTTTGAAATTAATGTCATATGTCAGTTACTTGCAACATCAGTTTGAGCATTATAAATAGGCATAGATATAATATCACATAAAAGGCGGAAGAACGTTGAGGAAATGTCAATGAGTATTGGACTTTTCTCTGTGCATATGACTGGTTGTTTGAGAATAATGCTCGGACATGCGAAAAATTTGAAAAGGCTTATCGTTGGGTTAGGTTGAATGAGGATAATTGAAATTTGGTGCCAGTTCTTTCACTTCAGTTTTTGATGAAAATCATCAACGGTAAGTTCCAAGTGACGAGAGCAAAGCAAATCAAGTGAAGTAGACAGAATAATGAATTGAGAGGGAAATATAATCACTTCAGAAAAATTTCTTCGTAAGCAATCAATGCCGCTGATGTCTGTTAGTCTTACTGATTTTAAGTTCTAGCGCAATTCTCAGTATCGTGCAACATTTCTTGATAGAAATTCGTTGTTTGTCAGACTGACTTATTACTGTACACTGTTTACATGCTTCGAAAACAGCAATTTTAGAGCTTTTTGTAGGACATTTTGTAAACAGGGAATCTGTCTAAAAAATTGCGCTTTGTGTAGTGCAGAGTCCTTTTTCTCGGTCACAATCCTTGTCGTGTCCGTGGCACAGTGGTTAAGTGCTTGGCCTAGCGATCTTTTGGTCCAGAGGTCGAGCCCCAAAGGTGTCATTGGAAGTCGGCAGGAAGGGCATCCGGACTAAAAATACTACAACGCTCCACAAGTCTGACTATGTCAGCACCGTCCAAGCCCCAAGAACGGGGAGTAGTGACGTAAAAGTTTCATTTTTTTCACAGTCCTTGTTGTTGCGATGAAATAGTATAATAAATATACTCAATGACAAGAAGTAGAGGTCCTACAACCATTTGCTCAATTAGTTGAATGAAGTTGGTGCTTTTGCACGCATATCAGATAGGGATTTGGAGCTGGAGCGGAGTGGGATAGGAGCTGGAGCGGAGCGAAGCGGTGGTCGATAATTTATTTGATGAAAGATGGAATACGTTGGAAATCATAAAACAAATTACTACTATTTTTTGCATGTTGACGTATGTTTATTTGATGAAATACCGAATAATAGTTTGATACAATTGAATAAAACGGACGCATCGCCGTTGAAACGCCAATCAGTTATCTCAATAACTCATGCACGCGGCTTCCTAATGAACTGTACTGCTGTAGTTTGTTATTGGTGGCGCTGTTAGTAAAGAATAAAAGTTTGTTATAATTAATTGTATCTATGTCTATTTTTAGTTACATATTATAATAACATAAAAGAACTTTGTTTCCTATTCCTATTACTTTTCTTAAATTGTCTAGAAGCTAAGTTAAGTAATAACATTATATTATTTTTTCAAAATTACAAACTTTGATAATTGCATGGGTACAGGCCTACGAATATAATACGTAGAACGGCTAGCCTCACATAAAACTCAGACCATCGCAATTCGTAAGCTAACCCATACAATCAATTTATGTTTTAATCAGGTAGTAGGAGAGGGGCCTACAGTGCTGAGATGGAGCGGAGCGGGAAAGTGCATTGGACCGGAGCGGAGCGGTTAAAGAGGTGGCATGGAGCGGAGCGGTTAAAAATCGACCGCTCCAGATCCCTGAATCAGAATCTCTGTAATGGAGGCTCAATATGTCCGATTAGTGTATGAACACATAACAAGACGATCATCACAAATAATATAAGCAGACCACCCAGCCGATTAAATTTAAGAAAAGCGAAAAAACGAATTCTTAACTTAGGAAAGCGAAAAAAGCGAGCCCATTTTTTTACATCAAGCAATTTACAATAGCGTTATAACGACATAATGTGCCCTCAAACCATGCACTACCACGAATACTGCGAACCTGTGTAGATTGCGAATATTACGTGCTGGCACGAAAATGATAACTTGAAGGAGTACCTCCTAGGTATTTTTCTTGGTTCTTGTTAAACATTTCGCAGAATGCACCAGACCATATTTACACATAAACTAGCTTTTGTGTTCTATTAGTGATCAAACATATAACCAGCAATCGATTTAGATTGCTTCAATTTCAGACAAATAATGTAGATTCCAAGATTGTTTCATAGGATAGTTGAAACATAGTGTTGAAAAAATCAAAAAAATGCTGCTAGAAAATTCAGCAGAATAAAGATGATTTTATAATTTCTAACGTGGCTAAGGAAATTTCGCTAACTGCCATGCTTCCAACTACTAAATTAGCCTCAAACGTTGACCATCTCTTTTATCTGAATATTCCAAAGTATGTTGATATTTTCAAGTGTTTATTAGATAGGGGTCTGTCAACTAAAGTCATGCGAAGTGGATCATATCACGAATAAAGGATCCTTATTCAAGTTTTACATCAATATGGCAATTATTTTATACAGTGATAGAATGTGCACAAAAGGTACAAAAGGTTTGTACAGGTCTGATAATCACTGTAGTTTTCTTCAATACTCGTAAACCTAATATTAAGCTAATAAAATTGCTTACTAGGATGCATTTTTGTAAATGAAGATAATGTTCACAATTAAGCTATATTATTGAAGCAAAATTGATCTTTTATTAAATGGGGATAGTTGCAAACGTTGATTTAGTTGTAAAAATGTCAACTTGTATATTTACGATCAATGAAATTGATATTGCTCAATTATGTATCCCTATAGTGATAAGATGATAAATATTTCTAAAATGGAATTTTTCCGACGATTGATGGCTGCCAAAGAGAGAAAATTATGTAGTCAATGATTTACATTCGAGTGAGACCTTTTCCGTCAAGCCTTTAATCTAAGTGGACCTCTTCCAAATATCAAAACTGCATCTAATGAGACATATGTAAGTACTTTTTCAATCAAAACGTTGGAGCGTAAATATACATCAATATTCTAATTTCAATATCAATTGATGAAAAGGGACGATAAATGGTAATATTGGATAAATCTATGAAAATATTCCATCAAAAATTATCACTATACAGCCTACTTCAAAGGCCAATTATCAAGATCATGCTCCATGCACGTCTACTAAAATATGCGAAGTAAGTCCAAGCCTTGAACTGAATTGGAAGTAGCCGATATTCAAAGATATTGATTTTATTTTCATCTACATTATTTTGTAATCTTTCAATATTGGTTCTTTCCATTTCAATTTAAAACATAACCAGGGTTCCTACGCAATCTGAACAAAAAAGTTACCTGACATTTCCCGACGCGCAGGAACCCTGACAACATATAGCCAAGACAATTTATCTAAAACTAAGTCCAAACTTTTGGATGAAAGGTTCTCATTGTCTTGGATCGTTGACCCCACTCTCTCTCGTTGAACTTTATGTGGGCATTCCTATTTACTGGCGCATTTGCCAGAAGTCAAGAGTTGTTGAAACACACGCGATAGGTCGATACCGCATAGCAACACAGAAGCTATGAAAATACATGCATATAGCGGGTGAAGTATGACTGCAGTAATGTAGACGGTGGTCAAATTATTTACAAAATAGTGAATTAGGCCTGCTGGTAGATCTAGTATTCTTCAATCTTCAACTCAGAAGGCTTCAGGTAGTTATATGAAAATAAGCTACACATATTCGATCATATCAGTATCATATTAATGTCTTTATTAGCAGATGCAAAATGATTATTTTACACATCAACTTTTTGTCTAGTTACACAACAAACTTTTTGTCGAGTTAATTCAACCGAAAAGATTCCATGGTGCATATTATCATCTCAATTTCTTAGGCCTATTTATCAATATCATGCAATACACCCCACTCATTCGCATAAACTGAACAGTTAATTTCACTTATCCAACATCAGTCTTCTAAGACAACTCGGTAGCAGGCCTCCCGTGAGTCTCAAGCAAGCCAGCATGGATTTATGTCTTCAGTTCCTTGACTGATGATAAATACAATGACATTCATTTGTAGCATGTAACGTGTGAAAGCTATAGCACCATGGCATCAAAGTTGCTGTAAAAAGTGTGCATTCACCGGAACGTAGTACGACAAGGCTTTTAACCTTCAGGAATTGCTACAACATGACTCTTTGCGAATAATGGTAAATTTTCCAATTCCTATATGATATAAGATAATGCATAAAATTATGCAATTGTCAACATCTGGATTCACTTGTGAACACAATGGATGATAGCATGACTAAAGTAAAGGGCAGCATGACATAAAGTCATGTTGTCAACATGTAAAAAAGACATGTTTCGTCTGTGCTACGAAACACATTTTTCTTGCTCTACCCAAGAAACGAAAAATGAACGAATACCTCTCGATAAGTGAAAATTCAGGCATATTTTCGGAAAAGCGAATGTCTAGGTGGTCTGTATGAGTACATACAGACATACTATGATTGACGTGACATCATCATTCACAATTTAACGTTTCACACCTGAGGACAAGGGCATATGATCATCATCCATGATTGACTTAGACAGAGAGAGTGGGAGAGAAAATCGGTAACTTTAATCAACAATTTGGATAGGGGAAAATAACTGGATATCGTCCACAAAATATCAAAAACAGGCAAAAATAATTTCATAATAACAAATAACTGTTATGGCAATAGGTGGATCACATGGATGATGAACGATTTTCCATGACATTATTAAGTTTCATAATCACTGATAAAAAAGCTTCGCAAATTTAAACTCCGAGAGTCTTACACAATATCAAAGAAGTGCTCTAAAAATAGTTTGGGACTTCTTGGAGCAGTGGAATGATATAGACTTCAGTAGTGGTTCATGTGCCACAAATTCGATGCCTCGTGTTTAGAGCAGTTCGAGATGGGAGTTCGTAATTATCCTGTACCGATCACCAATCATGCACTCAAATTCCGTCCCAAACACCCGCATTTGTGCTTGATAAATTATAGACAGACATGCTTAACGAATACATTTATTCACGAGTTTTATCACATTTCAAGTAATTTAAAAAAATACAACTTTCTGTCAACTTGTGAATTCTCGGAACAATGAGTTGTACCTATCGCTGACTTGAAGTGACGAATTGATCCATCAGTGAACTTCTGTTGACACCACGAGAAGCTTGTCCTTAGATATTCAAAGTTTAAATCGCGACGTTGCCATGTTCGGCAGAAATTGAAGCATGCAGCTATATGCATATATCTTGTTATAAAAATGGTGATATCAGAAACACTGACTAAAAGGTTAGCCTTGCGCTCGCTTGATAGTGTGGCTCGACTCCGAGTCCCATTGAAAATCGTTTCGGTAGGGGCTCTCCTTTCAGAATGATAATCAGGTAACTCGCATCAACGTCATCAGTTGCTACATTTATTGAAAACAACTGAAAAAATGGATAAACTTGCATTCTTGACTACAATTTTGATTAATCCTGGCTTGATGAGCCGCTGAAGTTGGTAGCTAAGACATCACCCTCATTTAGGATACATTCCATGAATTGATATATTGAAGCACAAGGCGATGGCTTTGAAAAAATGATAGCTCTCAATAGTGGTTCTGATTTCAATACAAATAGCTGTTTGATGACGACACTGACAGCTGCCGAACGGAGTAAATGATGGCTGAGAAGAAAGTATGTGTTTCAATTATCCATAACTTTTGGATTTTATAATGAGGGCAATTCTGTTGAACAATCAACAAAATAATCCCGCTGACTGCTAACACTGGTCAAAATTCACGAATTTGTGCTAATTTTTTTACTTTTTTGCCACAATCTCGAAATTAATGCTTCTTTAATTTCTTGGCGAGTGAGATTTTTTCGCTTGCGAATCATGGCAGGTCGCCATTTTTTCAAAATCCGATCCGATCCGACATTCACATAATCCGACCAGTCCGAAAGAATTTTTCCACTCAGGCTATATCGTGCAAGCTCCTTCTGTATCTTGCTGAATAATTGCTCATATTTTGCATGTTTGGATCTCATTTTCAGTTTATTTTTATAAGACTTATAAGACTCTTCTTTCAACAATGCAGAAGTATAATGTACACAAATGTACAAAAGGTAGGGTCATCTAATCTTTCAAGCATCAAATTTACAACAGTGTAAAACACATCATGAAACAAATCGATGTTCGCGATTGAAGTAACATAGCGTACATATCTGGACACTATGTTCATGTTCTGCGTGGGCATAGATGCTCTGGCGCTACGTAGCTTACTGTGCTATATCAATCCCCATCCTACTGCGGATATATTTTGCCGACCGTTGCTTAAATCAAAAGTATTGACAACCAATAAACACTAGGTTGCTTAATAGGTAGGGAGCGCGCACTTAGTGATTGAATGGCCTGGCAAATGCAACAGCAAACACGACACCATTTTTACAGAATAGTGTAGCCACCATTCAAAAAAATAATACTCCAGACAAAAGTTTCCGATTTTTTGTTGTGTGACCAGCTGTGAGTTGCACGAAGTCAGATCTACTCGGATTTTCATAAAACTGCTAATCCGATCCGATCCTTCAAACCTAAAATTCGAAGAGAAGAAGATATATTCGAATGTCGGATCGGATTTGTAAACCTCTAAATCACAGTATTATTCAACCTATCAATATATGATGCAGGAAAACCACACTTTATAATAAGAATGTTTATTATCGACGCGTTTCGGTCGACAGCACTGCGGCCATTATCAAGACAATGGTCGCAGTGTTGTCGACAGAAACGCGTCGATAACAAACATTCTTATCATAAAGTGTGGTTTTCCTGCATCATTTACCAGAAAAAGCTATTTTTTTCATTCTAATCATCAATCACTATCAATATATCAGATAACTGCTGGGCGTGGGCAGGTTTTACTCACGTGGTATCCAAAATGTTTCAGGGTCTAGTGGTTGGATTGTAGCTGTCAGCGCTGGAAAGGCTGACAACGTACAAAAGAAGATGGAAAACACACTGAGACAATGCACCCAACAATGCGGCAATGCCTGTCGATATTTATCCCAATAACTACAACATCTTCTCACACCATTCTGCAACTGAAATAGAAAGGAAAATCATTGTCAACCTACTCCTTGCATGTCATCACAATATACGAATTATCTGACTCGATGGGAATTCATGAAACAATAATCTGACAGTATCTTGTGGTCAAAATACGCGTCCTAGTATGTGCGCAGTAGAATAACATGTTGCATTATCAAACCTTATCTAAAAAAATCCCATGCCCGAACATAAAGAGCAGTTTTCTCCCGCGCGATTATAAATGTCTACAGTGAGAATTAGATGCGACAAAATTCCCCATTTAACGGAAAAACAAGCAGTCTCTTCTCAATCATCATGCAGTACTGTCCAGCATTCGTGGACAAGAATATGGGACAATTCTGAGAGCCAGGGCCACAGGACTACAACAATCAGAAAGTATCAAGTGGTGTTGACGATGCTTGCAGTGGATACATCACGCTAGAATAAAGCATCTTGGTAAAACTAATAAAATAGCAACCTTTCAGTCATTTATCTGAAAAACTGAAAAGCACAAGGGGAAATCCTCCAGAAAGGTGCATTTTCGAGAATTTTCGTTCCACCGTCTTCTAGACTGAATATTCAACTCGTATTCCTGTAACTTTTGCATTCTATGCTGAGATAGTATATCGTAGTATACTGGGCAATTATCTAGATCTCCATTTCGTGCTATCTTCTATTGAATATACCCGTTAAAATTGGGAAAAAACACTTTTTTTAGCTTTCCACAGCTCATATGCCTTTAATCATGCTACGAATTGTCCAGTATAATACGGATTTTTGACAAAGCGAGAGCCCGAGTTTGATCATCAGGACACTGAACCTTATTTTGATGACGTTCTTTCGTGTCTGAAAGTCATATAATTGACTAAACCGATGTTTTTGATGTTTCCAAAAATTCTGATGTCATCAGACCGACGCGTTTTTTGTCAATGTATGCTTGGTAGTATAGGAGGAATATTTGCAAACCTTATGATTTGCATGATTCCTGCATGATTTTGAAGTTCAGTGACTAAAGTAGAACCTATAAGTATATGATAAAACAATTTTTAGAGCCAAATACAGCACAACATGTCATCAGACCGACGTTGTCGGTCTGATGACACTAAGCGTCGGTCTGATGACAATAGAATGTATACAATGAAAATATGTGAAGAATGTGAATATGAATTCATGGCTATAGAAATAGAAATGGATGCAGATGTACCACTTCAGTCTGGTTCATGCTGGCACCGATATTGTCATGCCAGGAACTCCTAAATATCAATTCCGCTATTTTATGGTGTAGGCCTTGAGACTAATTCAGGAGCCTATGCTAAGTATGTCGCCTGAACGATGTCTTTCTCACACATTTAAACATTAGACAGCTTAGTGTGGGCTCCAATATTCAGCAAGTAGCCTAACTAAAGCATCACACCATGACGAGTAGCGAATACCTCCTACGGAAATATGCATGAAGTTTATTGTATTCACATCACAGCTGAGGTTCAAGCTCCGGTAGAGCACGCAGTCGTGATGGTGATGCATACAGGGCTATTGTCTTCCACGCATCTTCCCATGTAGCATGCCTGTTTATTGGTCAACACCAAATTTCTGCTGCATAAGTCGATAAGCATTGCTTATATAGATGATAGCATTGCTGAGTGATATCTTGTACACCGATGGACGCGTTAGCGAAGAAGAGAGAAAGAGATCGAAAATACCGTCTCAAAAAGAAAGATGATGAAGGATACAGGGCAAGGCGAAGAGAAATATGTAGAAATTCATACAAGAAGAAAAGTTAGCAGTTATCATCAAGAGATAAAAGAATGCAAAGAGGCAAGTGGAGGAAAAGTCAACGAGTGTGCCGAGAAAAAAGAAAGACCAACCAGGGAAGGAATCGGGAAGAAGATCAATTGAATTCATCACAATCCAGCTCAAAGAAAGAAGCAGCTAATATCAGGGAAAAGCAGAAAAGAAGAGTACAGATCTGCAATCTTCGAAAAGAAAATCATCTGAAAAAGAAAGCTCTGTGGCGACTTTCGAAGCGCTTTGCAAATTTGAAGAAGAGATGCAAAGGTTGCAATCTCTCCAATGAGTCTCGCGAACCTACACACGATGCAATGCCTTCTACGAGTAGAATGGTCAGTGATATCATGAAGAACCGATTACAAACACGAGTCAGTTTGCAAAGGCATTTATCCATGTTGCACGATTTGAATAAGGGAAGAAGGAAGATTCTAATCGAAACTGCCAGGAGGGTTTCTCAGAAGTATCGAGGTATGAAGAAACACTTTCAACGCACAACCAGAAAAAGAAACTGAAAATGCAGAAGCGTTACATGCATTTTTCACAAGATTTGTTATACCAAAAGTTCTTAGCGGAGTCTAATGATCTTCAGATTTCTAATGACTTTCTACAAATACAAACCATTCTGGGTATTGCGACCTCGAATAAACGATAGAGAACAATGCTTGTGTATCAAATGCTCAAATTTACAGGTAAGCTGTAGCACAATGTGTCTAATGTTGATAATATGTCTTGTATATCGGTAATTCATACATATATTACATATCATATCATAAATGCATTTAGACATATTGAACTATCTTAATATGTTCACCTTATTATACTATTATTTTGGTTAAATACAGGCACTCTGCTTCTGCGGGCTATTAAATTTCATAAAAATCAATAAGCTTAATCAAATGTCGTATATCTAGTTCTCGATTGATTTTATCCATACTCATTAAGGAAGAGCCTGTTTGTATTACATGCTGTAAGTTTTATGAGAAATGAGTCGTATGTGCAAGAGCTTATGTCAATTATAAATTTCTTGGATCATGCATGCATACTAATACTACATATTTATATGCTTGTGTAGGATATATTCCGTAGATATTGGGGCCAGTAGGCCTACATGTGAATGAATTTGTAATCAAAATATGTATCGGCAATGGTACACGTAACCCTTATTCTATATTTTCGCAAAAGCTATTGTCAATAAGGCAATAACAATGCGCATTAACGACCCGCATCTGTAATTCATTAGGAGTAATCAAAATTTGAATTCTACAGAGACAATTTTGAATGTTTTTTGATCTTAAACTCCTGATTTTATCCATATACATTTTCCTAATCAAATCATCGTACTTATTGCGACTGATGTCATACTTGTGCATGTGTAATTGTACGTTTTCAACCTGCACTACGGTATCTTACATCCACTGCTTATGCTGCAATGCAACATTAGGGGATACCTAATACACATGTGTAATGTGTATGCAATCTTCCTTGCTTTATCTGGTTCATGTTTTCAGCTTATGACTGATGCCCTTTTCTTCAACAACATGGTTTCTTCCCGAGATATATCGATCATATTATCACAAGTTCCTTGTTCCATCAATGACCTGAAATGCTGTGAAGGCAAATGTGAAAATTGTCAAGCATTGGCTGCGGTAGATGCATCAAAGATCAGGTCATCTGTTGTGAAATACACGTATTTTCGTTGGGATAAAATTATCGATGAAAACAATTATTCTTCAACAATAAGTGTTTCGGTGAGACTTTTCTCTCTTAAAGTATACATCAGCTATCGCTTGAAATATACTTTCAAAGACTAAACTCCACAGTCACCATGTGTGTGTATGCAATAAGCAAAAAACTATAGGCCATTTTGAACGTTTAAGAAGTTGGACAGCGCTATATATGTTGTATACCGCGTTGTATAGAATTTGGCGTATATTTTCTAGTTTGTATTTATTAGCTTCAAAAGGGGAAAGTTGGTCAATCAATTCAGTTTAAATGAATTAAGTAAAATTACATGTGAAGGAATGCAAAAGGTCATGTCTCAATATTTATTCATTCAATATCTAATTATCAAATGTGCATTATTGTTTATTCTTGAAATTTTTGACATTATCATTTTGTAGGTGCATCAACGAGAGATCAACCAATGGAAGAATCTACTCAGGAATCTCAAACCGATGAGTGGGATAATGAATTGTCATCATGTGAACTGGAACAAGGGTCAAATATTTTACCGCGAACTAGCATGCCACTGCAGTCCTAATGCAGATTGTGATTGCTTCAACAAGAAGCAGTGGAAGTTTTTGTAACTGTATTTTTTGGATACAGATGTTTTTTTTTATCCAGAATGATCTTTTGTTGACACACGGACTTCTTTTTATGCAAAGGATTTCTATTAATACAAAATAGGTTCATTTACATCATAATATGCTAGTGTGTGAAGATTCCCCGAAACAGTCTTTATTGAGCAGTCTAAAATGATACATAGAAGCACAAGTTTAATTTCTAACAATCTGGGGTTGAATTCATCAAACAGAAACATATTGTCATCAGACCGACGCACATTGTCATCAGACCGACGCATCTTGTCATCAGACCGACGCTTCTAAAAACTTAAATGCTTGAAATATCAAAATTGCGTGAAATGGTGTGGTTGTCATATCAAAATTCGTTGTTAGCATGTTGATTTACATAGATTTAGACTATCATATCAAAGATTCTCGAACATTCATTTTTGACACACGAAAATGCACCTTTTTGGCGGATTTCCCCACAAACGCTTAAGAAGTCAAGTCATCGATCATATCAGACACCTGAAGGCCTGTTGCGTGCATAAATCGGTCTCTTCCAAAAGCATAAAGGAGCTGTGGTCATCTATTCGTGTAAATGTAATTGGCAAGTTTGGGAAAGCTAATAATGCTATTTCTAAGTTTTCGGCTTGCGATTACCAAGATTACTTTTCGTCCATCTATAATCTGGACCCTGCGTTATCTTCGTCACGCAGTGTCACCACCAAACCGGATTGTGATTGGCCTAAACATCCTTTGAAAGTTTCCATAAATAAGGTGGAGTCCATGTTGAAATCGACCAAAAGGAAGGGTTCGGGACCGGATGGTTTGCCATATTGGATTATGCGTGACTCTTCTACCATTTTGGCTCCTGCGATAACGTCAATCCTCAGCAAGAGCATAGAAATTAGTCTGGTACCTGCTTGTTACAAGGAAGCCTATCTATCCACCATTGACAAATCTACCAATCATCAGCTTGGTAGATATCCAAGATATCATGGCTAAATTTTCGAAATCAGAATTTATCCAGGACATTCAGGCCTTGTAGACACCCTGCTCAAAACTTCTTGAGAAAATAGTTGCAACTACATGGACATGTCCGCATATTAGAAACTCCATTTATCAGTCACATTTTGTCTATGTTCCAGCTCCAGGCAGAGCTACGAAAGTCGCTTTAACTTCTACTTCACCATCGAACTTTGAAATTATTGGATATTGAATCAGGTGCAGTACGTGTCCTTTGTATTGACTTCGCAAAGGCTTTTGACAAGTTGCCTCATAAAAATATCATGTGCGGAATTCAGGGTTACCTGTGGAAGTTGCTAAATGGATTGGAGATTTCCTAACTGACAGAAGACAATGTGTGCTCTTGGGAAACGATTTCTCTCAATGGTTTGTAGCCCTAGTGGCGTGCCTCAGGGAAGTGTAACTGCCCCTTACATTTTTTGTTTGGTCATAAATGAACTCACACATAAAATGTGGCAACTCCGACATCAAGAAGTATGCTGACGATATCACCATTTTACATTAAGTACGTAATAGTGAGGACTGAGGAGGATCATGAGTTTGGAATGGATGCATATTCTGGAGTGGTACGATTCCAGGGGATATCCAATCAATCCTTGCTAATCAATGCTCCGCCATGATGTCAATAACTTCTCTGCCAGGACTTCAGCAAGCCTCCAGCCTAAAGATTTCAGGAGTTATCTTCTCAAATGATATGCTTTGGTCATCTCACATCAACAAGCTTGTTTCCAAGGTCTCCAAACGTCTCCACATCATTCGGAATCTAAAGCGTGCTGGCCCCGTATGTAGTCAGCAAGGTTTACCGATCTATTATTTAGTCTGTTCTCTTGCATGCATATTGCTTCCCTGTATTTTGCAATTATCCACCATATCAAGATTGTTTCGAGTGGAACGACGTGCATCGCTGATCATTGGAAGTGGAATACATCCAGAGTTTACGACACCATTTAAGAAACTTGGCATCAATCTCATGAAAAAGATAATCGAATGCGATGAACATCCACTTCGGAACTATTTCTACTTCGCCAGCCGACTCCAATGCTTGCTACGTCCGCCTAGTACCAAGACGAAGCGTTTTAGTTCATCCTTCATAAAATTTGTATACAGTTTTATCTCATTCCTTTCATTGTAATGTGCTTACCCATTGTGATTGTGGGTCAAATATAGTCGACTATTATTATCTATCAAAGCGATTAGATAGTTGACTTTATTGTCGAAAATGAACATTATAATGGTTTAGTCGAAATTTGAAGCAGTCTGGAGTTCTACGCCATCGTGAATCGAATGACTCGTCTTGCTGAACACTGAGAACGTTTTCGGAAATATTTACTTGCATGCCTACATCTCTTATCTGTTATAAATTTATCAAATCTTAACAGATGTAACCACCATGAATTAACCAATTCATTTAGCTTCAAACATTACTTATCTGCAAATAAGCATCTGATATTCCGGATATGCATAAATCTACAAAATAGGAAATCAAACAGTAAAGCAAAAACCGGCTCCGGATGCTGGACCGGTGGCGCCTAGAGGCATACCGTTCAATCGGCCATAACATCCAGTAGTTATTCATGTCAATCTACACTTACTGGACAGAAGCAGCAAACGCCAAAGCAATTCCTAAAAATTGAGAGGACTGATTCTTCTTGAACGACTGACACATCTTCCTGATCCACATCATCACCTATAGGTGAGAGAAGGACGTCCTCTTTGGACGCCTTCCTGCTCTTGTTCGTGTAGTATCGATAGAAATGCTGAAAGAGGGGTAGCAAAATAAGACTCTTCTACTTCAGGGAGAATTATATACTTACCAAATGCGGGAGTACAAAATAGGTGGCGAAACATGCTACCAGAATAAAGACAGCGAATGTGAAATAGTAAATCGCTGCAGTCTTTAGGGCTTCCCCACTTACAGATGCACCAGCTGAAAATCAAATGAAAAAATGAATGATTAAAGTACAATGCTTTAACATCGATGTTAAGCTAAGTTAAATTACTACTACGAAAAAGTAGGACATATTGGACAGTCATAAATGACACCATTCCGTCTCAAGTTTCCCACAAAGATTCAGCAACAGTATTATTTTATTTCTTCTTTGAGAAGCTACCATCCATTTTCCTTATTTTTACTTTCATAACTGCAAATCATTGTGCCGACCCCTCCGACTCGCAGTGTGTGACTTCAATCTGCTGATTTCACTACTATATTTACGATTTACTATATGTGGTTCTAAAATTGGCAGCACCACACAGGTGATTTATCATTAAAAACTAGGAGCATTCCCTTTTAAAGCCGAAAATCCAAATATATTCAAGGCAGAATGAGAAGGTACAAAAACAAACCCAACGTCTTGGTCGTCTTGACATTTATCAGGGGTTACACCATCTGTGTAGATGATAAAATAATGGTATCAATTAATTGTAACTAAGACTGTAATGCTTTACTACATCGAGTTGCTACAATTGACACCTACATGGCAAAATCCAGTTTTACGTGGAAAAAGCCAACCCTGTTTTAAACTTTCGTATGAGACTTGCCTGCATAATAAAAATCTCTTGAAGACAACAGTTCCAATTATGACTACAGATCGAATATTTTTCTAAATTTACAGCATCCTTCCGAACAACTGAAATTGTTTGTGAACAGGTTCAGAGCAGACAGCTACATGCAGCCCCGTCTGCAGATCAGAGATTCGAAAAATTCTGACCTCAACCGAGGGAAATGATGACTCATCGAATGACTGAGTGTGAGAGTAATACAAATTTGAAGTGACCCTGTTTCCGAGATTAAAAATCCAGGGATTGCGTCTTCGAGATCTCGATAAATTTCGAGATGCGTGAAAAATTTGCGCAGAGTTCTGAGTTGCATGGTGAGGAAGTCGAGGGACTTTTTGAAAAAAAAACATTTTTTCATGTTTTGATTTTGATAAATAGCCAAAGCACTAAGTTAGCCGAGCCAGCTGGTTCAGTGGTCGGATTCTTAAATTTTGAAAAATTCGTGCATCATGAAAATTATCATGCATCATTTCTCCGGATGTCAATAATGCATTTTTCAATCATTTTCACCCTACCCATCTGAATTAAATACTCTCATGTATATGCATACATGTATACGGCATGTTTATTTCAGGGATAAATTCTTAGAATGAACTATGTGATCCATTTTTGGGGCCTCCATTTGTATGGCTGGACTAAAAATGTAGTCATCCCTAGCCTATAACACTGGTGTATTCTGGATGTCATCCATTAACTGACCACATAGACCAGGGTTTTTTTTGATGTTTCGTTTACCCGCCCACTCCCAAATTCTACCCGCCAATCTAAAACAAAGCAAAACAAGGCTTGTAGATCTTTCTTTCAATTTCCTTTCCAGCTGTAGAAAGAAAGCGGAAACAAAGTTGCATCTTTTGAATACTCGTATTCAGCAAATTAGAGGTGGTGGTACAATATATGCCTACATGACGTACATGCACTAAAATGTGCACAGCAACAATTGCTGGATAAGATGGAGAGGAATAGTGGAAAATTGTCTCTTGAACTTGCAGTAAAAACATATATGATAAATGCATAATACACTGCATGATTTCACAGTGAATATGGCAAACTGCAATTTATGTAAAGACAAATTACATTTTGCAACGTCATTCCTCATCGACAAGAGCCTATTGATGATCAACGAAACAGTGCCGCATATCAATGAGAAGTGAAGTTAAAGAATGTAAATAACCGTTGATAAGCGATGAATGTGTTATTTGCACTGCAAAAGTCTGAAAATTGCTTAGTTAAGTCATGGATGATGAAAAGTTGTGTTATAATTATTACTTAAAAATTGAATATGCCTAGTTTCTCTTTAACGATCGAAATTTATTGTCAACTACGTATAGGGGGCATACATACATGTACTGTACAGTTGTACACCTCCATAACTTTCAGTGATGCAAATTCTATAAATGAAGTAAGCTATGTGAGACAAGAAAGCACCACTGCGAATGTATTTCTTCATTCGCAACCACTAAAATTTATTTTGGCATGGTCCACTACATGACTAAATAGTATTTCCGTTTTGATAACTTCCTACTTTTAAATGCGTGTGAGTGAAGGAAAGTTTTTGTACTTAGTTAACTTGACGATGGTTGCGAATCGCATAATCGAACATAAATAGGTTTCGTATAGATTATCCACACCTGAAATAGGGTTGGGTCTAATAATTTTTAAATTCGAATTATGCGAATAATTCGATTATTCGCCTTATGTGAAAAACAACAGTGACTGACATGGACAGTGGTCCGAGTTGACATCCGAAATTTACACGCCCATTTGAAATTTTTACCCGCCCAAATCGGGCGCGTATATCGCCTTAAAAAAACCCTGACATAGACGTTATCTACGAATATGATTAGTATAATAGGTAATACGAAGTATTTATCTCGACACAAAAGATCGAAACCTGTATTGTTTCAGAAAATACTTACTAACACATACTTATCAATTAATATTACTGCACATGATTACCGGCATAGGTACAAATTACATTATCTGATGCTTAATTATGCATGAGTTAAACAATGTTAATTTATTTAGTGTATCTTAGCCATGGCAGACACCCAATTCCATTCTCTTTCAGAGCACTTGTAAAACGAATGCTTCAGTTGCAGTCCAGTTGTTTGTCATCCATAATTCCATGCTAGTAAATATCAGTTTTATTGATATGATTTTAGGTACTCTAGCACAGTTTGCGGCTTCCTTCTGGCAAAAATAGGAATTTCACTGGGTAAGAATTCGTGCATCCATCTGAAATTTCGTGCATTCGTGCATGAATCCAACCACTCAGCTGGTTAGAGATGAATGCATTGCAGGATATCTATGCATTTTCAGCAGTTGTTAAGCTGAGTCATTGATTCTGGCTTGGCGACTGGTTAGCCGATGTGTTCACAGCAGTTCCAAGATATCCGACATCATCATGCACGCACTCAATCTAACAATTTTCCAGGTAAAAGACCATTCTACCAAATAAATGCGATTCATTCCCGACGTGTCGAAGCACTACTTCGTCGTCAGGCGATATTTTACAATTGTGCTTGACAAGCATTCAATGTTCGGTGAATTGACAATATTGACACTCACTTTATCGATCTACATCACACTGGCAATATGCATGACAATCAAGACATAAAATCTATAAAAGAGTGAATGCACAGCTACGAATGCCTTAGTATAGAAACCATCATCAAAATACCTGCATAAATGATTAAAATACAGATTGTTTCATAAAAAATGGATCACCCTTAAACAGCGCCTTAACTTCAACTTTGTCTAACTCCGCCAAACTTGAACGAATTTCTCTGAAATTTGGAAGATATGTCAGTTGTGCTTACTAATATCATTGTTGGAAATTTCAAGCATGAATATTGAGTTGTTTTCCTGTTATAGATAAAAAAGTAGTACATAATTTGATCTTCATTTAGCAATGTTACACAAAATCATACCTCATTCTTATAAAATTACATTTGTTTCCTTTGTTATGTAATATGTTGTTCTATAAGCCAAAAGCTATCAAGCAAAACAAAAATAAAGAAAATCGGTCAATCAGAGCCAGTATAGCACCATTATTCATCAACAATAATGTAACTGCTACATGTGATTAACTGGACTTCATGCTCCATAGCTTCCTGACTTCGTTGCGGTGGTGTTGGCAGCACTCCTGATTGCTTTCAGCTAGAAATCTATCTCTTACCGGTTGAAAACAATACAAAGCACAAATGAACAATAGCGAGATCGTATTCACAAAAGGCAAAGTGTCAGCCTTGCTAGAAAGAACTAGGGTTTTCTTTGCGAGCTACAAGCAAGCGACTAAATGTCCCTTACACAAATGTGCAGCGATGGCATAATGATGACTTTCGACTCTGTCGTAAAGAGGGCTCTGGCCGTCCACGCAAAACATCCAAACGTAGAGACCGCCTAATTTTGAAATTTGTTAAAGTTTATCCAAGTCTCTCGTTAACTGAGATGGCTGCACTAGACTCGTCTATTTCTAAGTCCACTATTCGTAGAAGACTTATTGAGTCGAATTTCAAGAGTTGTAAGAGGCCCTCTCAGATCGAATTATCAGATCAGCATACAAAAAAACGTCTCAGATGGGCAATGAGTCATTGTCACTGGCGAAATCAATGGGATCGGGTTGTCTGGTCTGATGAGACATCAGTCCGTCTGAAGGATAGTGATGGTCGATTGAGATTATGGATAAAATCTGATCAGGAAATTCCGAGACATTTACATCGTCCCCGGGTACAAGGTGGTGCGACTCTACTGATTTGGGCTGGCATTTGGACCAATGGCCGCTCTGAACTTCACATACAGCAAGGAACCATGAATTCTGAACGCTATGTGAACAGAATGTTTTACGAATGAAAATTGGCCAAATGACAGATCAACTTGGTGATCCATCGACTTGGTTATTTATGGATGATAATACTACGTGTCACAGGAGTAGTAGAGTCAACTTATGCAAGTCTCAATTAGGGCTTAGGACATTATCTTGGCCAGCTCGTTCTCCTGATCTGAATGCCATAGAAAATGTATGGAGTATTCAAAAACGTAACGTTCGTCGTTCACTGCTACCTACAGATGGCGTATCACAACTTACGTCACTGTTAAAAAGAGAGTGGAGAAAGTTAGATCAGTCAAAAATCAACGATATCATCGAATCAATGCCTAGACGAATTGGTAATGTCATTGACAATAAGGGTAGGGCCACAAAATATTAGCTTCTTAAGAACCGTTACTGTATCATAGCTTATCAGATTATATAAGGACATTTAAATATATTAAGGACATGAAATAACATGAAAAATGCTTTCTGTATCATACTTATATTTTATTTAGTCAAATTTTAGGATGATCCACTTTTTATGAAACGGACTGTATAACGTAACAATGATGTGAATGCATTTAACAGCATGACCAATGGAACAACAAAGGTAAAATAATTGCACATATATATCAATGACATAAGAAGAAGACCAAATAAGGAACAAACTATAGTCAATAAACTCTTCTTGCCATTCAGAGGTGGTTCCAGATACCTTATAGTCATGGCTTCGGGAATTCGGCAACGGATTTCACTTTGGTGGCGACTAACGATGGTAAATGTAAACATGTCCTTGGAATGCTGATTATGAGAATTAGAAGCATGTATTCATCTGGACGCATCTTCTAAGTGGACTTCTTAAACAAGTCCAACATGAAATAAAATCTTCCTATCTCTTCCCTTCTGTTTTTAAATCATATCCCGTTTTCATATCCGGCGACCGCAGCTCAAGAGACTTTTTCTGAGATACTTGCGAAAAGTCTCCTCCTCCAAGAACGCGCGGAATTTGAAATCTTTGATAGATGTTAAAATCGATGAAACATACAAATGGAGCTTGTAACAGCCAGCTAGTAGACAGGAAATTGAATAGAGCACATCAATTTATCTATATCTATCTATATATATAGCTAACGCACCACGCAGAGGCACAGATTTGATGTCAAGATGACTCAATTTATGGAGTCGAAGTGACTAGGAATCCAAATGATAAATGATACCCTTGAATCGTTGGTTCGGATGGAACTACAATATTTCAGCACAACTCGAGACACAGGAATCATCCTCAAGCTTGTCAAACATGTCCTGGAATCCATGCCTCCAACATCTGTTGAATCCGAAAGGTCATTCTCGGCGGCTGGTCTGTTCATGACAAAATTACGGTCGAGACTGAGTGATGTCTGATGACACAATTCAGTGTCTTACCCGATCTTACCTCACTTCCCCCAATATTTTTTACCAGCTGACTGGTTTCACGTACATGCTTGTTTAGTTCAAGTTATGAAAAATATGCATTTTATAAGCAGGAACGTACTCTGAAATATTCCTTGAAAATTGATGATTTGAAAATTTTATATAATTCTCGATCGAGATACCGAGATTGCGATCATCCAGTATCGAAAATCCCGAGATTGAGAAAACGGCTCGCGATTGCAAACCCTAATCTGAAAGCTAAACACAAACCTGATTCAATGGTGATAATCTTTATTTTCTGCATTCCGTAGTTTTTTCTGTAGGCATCAGTGAATGAATTGACCAAAAATTCATGCCTTCAAGTCTGCTGACCACAACTGACCAGACAACCTAAATGCTCTGCCAATATAAAGTACTAAACATAACCTTTCACATGGCGTTAATCTTATTGAAATTGTGCATCATCATCATTGA
The DNA here is from genome assembly GCA_907163375.1 of Prostheceraeus crozeri. NCBI lineage: Eukaryota > Metazoa > Platyhelminthes > Polycladida > Euryleptidae > Prostheceraeus > Prostheceraeus crozeri. Next base: position 102,530 of record CAJQUW010014077.1, on the reverse strand, counting down.
AAAATCGCGTCAGATTTTGTTTTAGTAACAATTTTTTGGTAAAACTTACTGATACTGTTTCTTTTTGCACATGCAGCGAATCTTAAAATCTTTACATCATGATGAAGCTGAATGATAGCTCACACTGTCTGTCAATTTTCATTAAAAAATTCTGTCGTCAGCATATTAAAATCCTGGACCGAAGAAAACGTTTAATTTTCTTTCGTAGGGCCTGCTGACCACAACTGACCACTTAAGAAAGTAAAATGCATATCAAAATAATCTGTGGACCTTAAGGTTTCATATGGTATACCGCTCATCAAAATTGAAGCAGGACTTCAACACGAAAATTACATCTGAAAATAGGTCAACTTTTTTTGTGCAATTTTTTATGAAACGGTCTGCAAATTAGTTATTTTCAAGTAGCCGAACCCTTTCGTTTCTATATAAAATAATTATGACAGAAAAAATAGAACCATTAAAATTCAGAATATTATCGAAAATACGCAACCTTTACGGGTTGATAATTTGGTTTAAATCAGTAAATTAGTAGTGGGAAAACAGATAAATTCCAACTATGTTATGAAAACACAGATGTCTCAAAATTTATGTGGATTTCATAATAAGAATTTTGCGTGGAATGATTGTAGACTTCGTAAGTCAATAAATAATCAACTTTTCATGAGAAGATAGTGCTTGATTGCTATCTGCCGTTGTCATACATTGATTTTGACTTATTCTCGACGCACCTCACAGTACCAGGTGAAAGTCCTTGTAACAGTTAAGATTAATTGAAAACAGCTGCCTTAACTTTAATTCATAGAGATCTTAAATTCATCTAAAAATATCTACGTATTCGAAAATACACCAGTGCCAAATTACAATAACTCTTGATCAATGATATAACCATTTAAATAATGTTATCATTCAACATTACTCTAAAAGGAGGCGCAAAAGCAAATATACCAATAGAAATGTAAGACAATTTGGAACTTACCTCCTGCTACGGCTTTAGATATAATCATGCACAAGGCAACGAGCGTTCCGCATAAATTCTGAAGAGAAAATTGAATAGGTGTTACAGACAAGTTCTAGATCATCTGTTTATGACTACACACTCCAGCACCCAAGTGCACACAAATTGATTGAGACTGCTGAAATTACGCAATGGTTGTCAATAATTACTATTACCGCCACAGCATTATGTCCATCACGTGCCATAATTTAGCATGGAATGTCGTATTCAATAACTAAGATTGTTCAAAATACCACTGGCAATTACGTCAATACCTGTTATTTCCAACAACATTCAAACACGCATATTGTGATAAGAGAAACAGATTCCAATGGACACTTCAACATGTTGAGCTTAGTAGTACTAAATGACAAAAACTTTATACAGATTTCAAGATAGGAATACGAATTCACAAGATCTTGAGTCCGCTTGCGATCATCTTAAACCCGAAATCTCTAAATCAAGTTGACGAGACATAAAGTTAACAGGATCGAGGCTACATGACCACATGACAAGTCTCTCAATGCCCACATCCCGCGTTGCCCTAATTTCAGTCAGACTGGAAAATTTGCACATGATATCAGCAGAGTTAAAGTGATTAGTCTTAATACCAGCTTTATGTAGACCTAAGCAAACCTACTGCTATCATCAAATTTGTTTACCTAAAAAGTAGGACATTGCATTGTGCATTATGTCACCCTTCAATTATTTTTACAATAAGATAGGAGAAAATGCGAAATGAGTTTGATGCTTCACAATGACAAAATTTGACAATTAAAGATTGCTGACATTATGTGTGTTCACAAAAAATGTGAAATTTGAGCGTCATGCAATGCACGCTATTTACATCGACTGTGTCCATGCATCGGCAAACAGCTCCAAACACAAACATTGACAACAATTTTGTTAGTTATATACGGTCAATCTTTTAAAGAATGTATGACAATCCGATCTGTAAATTTTCATCATCTAATTGTAAGCTCAAGTTGCATCGAAATAAACATCTTCCGTGGCACAACATACTGAAACTCGCCCAATCATGACATAAGCCCAATTAGACTGTTACCACATGTATAATAAACGTTGAGCGTGACTTACATTACCAATGACGATTGCGTTGCTGTATTTCATCGGCAGCATGGCAGCTAAGCCGAAGATAAAGGATTGGTAGACACCAGTACAACCTTATTGAGGAGGAAAACAAAATTAAACTGTAGTTCTGCATGAAATTATGCGTGATGGCTAGAAATATCTAGAGTAATGCGGGATAATAATAAATTAGTGGGAAAGAAATAGTCAATCAACTGACAGGTTGTTTCTTGAAAGAATTTTTTAGCAATAGTAAAATTAGTCGAATGTCCTAATAGAAGGCATTCCCATGCCATACACTAACACTCATTGTGTCTATTGCATGATTCCTTCATTTACCATATACTAAAGATTTTGTCACTATTACTTTTCCAAGAGTTTGTAAAATTATTATGCTGCATGATTTCTAGCTATTATAGCTTTTGTAAATTCCAAAATTATATTCAGTTGAAGTAAAACTACACTCTTTTAACTCCTCACTAACCTATAACCTTTCATCAATGCTTGAGAGAAGACAGGGATTGTCGTAGCCAGCTCTGCCATCATGACAACAAGATGACTATCATCTCATACACACTTACACAGGTTAACTTTCATTTTATTTGACTTGATGCTTTCAAAAAAGACCAAGCGCTCAGTGTAACCTTCAATTCTCAATCCAAAAAAGCCAGAAGATACATCACATCACAGTCTTTGTGATAGTAAAAGCTGGCGAAGGTGTATTACAGACCTTCATGATAGCATAGCGTCTTTTCTATATACATATAAATGTGCAGCATCCTTGCATAAAGAGTAGAAGTTTAGATATAAGTTTTCCTTCATTTATTTTAACATGCGCCACCGACTGTTAGTCTAAAACAAAAGTGAAACTGCTCCATTCTGATAATCCATAGCGTCAGAGTTGTGCAACTGAAGTAATAATACAATAAAGGAGAATACTACGATGCGAAATACAACCCAACTGCATGGACTAATAGTCCGGCAGCCAGAACGAGTTTCTGCAGGGAACGAGGCCGAAAGTGAGACTTTCATAGAATGATGTACACCCTATGCCTACTGCGAATTCGCGCGTCTGCCGAGTTCTGGTGAGTTCCTCTTCTTGTCAGACAGGATCAAAGAAAGACACATGTAAATCCAATGGGACGCAGATTGCAGCTTTTGGTTAAAATAAAATTTTGTTAGTTTTCTCTGATTAAACGAAAAATACTAAGCCCAGAGTCATAATGTTTGGCATGGAATGTCTTCAGGTCATTTCCTTTCATGCTCATGCACCCCTGTCTATGAAGATAAACACATTTCAATTTGGCGAGCCTCAATGTCGGCAAACACAAACATTTTGAGCAACTTTATCCACATTCAACCACATTCTCACATACTTTGCCGATCAGATGCAAGATAAGAGCACATGCACATCATAGGTGATGACCTGAAGACATTCCATGCCAAACATTATGACTCTGGGCTTAGTATTTTTCGCTTAATCAGAGGAAACATAGAAAATTTCATTTTAACCAAAAAATGCTGTCTGTGTCCCATTGGATTTACATGTGTTTTTCTTTGATCTTGTCTGACAAGAAGAGGAACTCACCAGAACTCGGCAGACGCGCGAATTCGCAGTAGGCATAGGGTGTACATCATTCTGTGAAAGTCTCACTTTCGGCCTCGTTCCCTGCAGAAACTCGTGCTGGCTGCCGGACTATAAATCGTAAAAGGCCTACATGTTATACAAATTGTGCACTCGCATTAGAGTTTCCGTCGGGAAACTTTATTGAGGTCGTCCGACCGACTCCATTGCAGCGCTGACGAACGAAGTTCCGTCATCAGTTGACGCGATTTGGACATGTGAAACATCATCCCATTTTCAACTAACGAAGATAATAAAACTGAGAAAATATACGTGATTGAGTCAACATTCAGTGAAAATCCGATGCTGTCTCATATCCGAATGCCAAATCAAGTCTGTGATCATCAAGCCCCTTACATCCTAGGAGACAGTCTGTCTAATCAACTTTCTATTGGAGGATGATTCAATTAATAGAAATCGAACATTTCTTCCAGTTTTCCCCAATGAATCTGTTATATATACAGTAATGCAATACAGGCGTGTTCGTGTCATTGAATCTTTTAATTCTGTGGTTTACGCTTCTCAGCTCCTCTTTGTTGAATCATCGTTAAACAAATCCTTGTCGGTTGACTAACGTTTAGAAGTAGAAGCAGAAGTGCTATGCATGAATTGAAAATAAAGACGTAATGGACATATATACAAATAAAAGGCAATCACACGTCAATACATTATATAAATAGCGCATTTATCCTTACTCAAATGACGCTCATCGAAAATATAGAAGAATGAAATACAATCAGTTTGTGAATTCATCTAGGCCTAAACAGGACGAAAGAATGAAGTCTGCAAGAAGTATTGATCGGAGGAAAATAAAACTGGCCTGAATTCGGTATACGTTTAGGTACAAATGAATGTAAAAGATGATAACTAAGCGATTCACAGTAATACAGAAAATTTACGAGCACGTTTTTCTCTCCTTGATAAAATTGATGGAAAATAACCACATATGATTTTGTGAGCTCTTCTGTGAAACGTTTAAGTTCACACGAAAATTCGAGTAGCATTGTGTAGTTTCATAATTCCCTCAGCGTTCTGCCGCTACGGAAATAATTCCATCGATGGTTTGAAACTAACATTGAAAAGACAACGCAAACATCAAGCAATTATAGAGCTGTTGTCTTCGCCTGGGAGATGGAGCATAAAACGTGCGATTAATCGAGTAGAGTTGCGAATAGTAGGCCTTGTCATTCGATAGCAGAGCTCGATGGAGAGGAAGCGTATAAAACTAAACGATTAGCCGATAAATCATCGTACGAAGGGCAACCATTCGAAAAACAAATACATGAAATATGAGCGAGTATTAGGGATTTGTGATTCGCACGCTTTTCGCACAGCTGTTTGACATACAACTACTCCTCTCACTGCGCTATTCGTAATACAACGAATGATGTAGCATATAAATGAGCAAAATTTTTAATTCTTCTGTGTGATTTGGGTGTTGTTATTTCATTTTATCTCATTCTGTAGCCTTAAGTGCAAAAAATAGTTGTTTCTGTTGGCACAAATTCAAGACATTCACATGACTGAAACAGTTCAAATCAATTATTTTTTTAAAATTTTCTTCTAAAAGGGTGGTAATCTTGGTAGTCCATGGAATTTCCACCCATGGGTAAAAATCTACATAGAAAAGCAAGTCCTACGCGCATGTCGCACGGCATTCTTCAGTAAAATGATGTACATCATTACTGTGCTTCTTTGTCAAACCCTCAAGAACAATGAAAAAAGCGGTGTGTCCACATGTGTGATCATCTGTATAACGAGAATGCATCAATGAATGGATAACCTGCTTATGAATCATTGCCACGTCATTATAATTTCGATCAATCGCGCTAACGAATGATTTTGTACACTCATGAACTGTGACTCTTCTTTCTAACGAATAACCGTGGAGGAATTTCCCATTGATCAATTTCTTACTTTAAGTCAATTGATCGTTTTGTTTAAACTACAGCCCACAGCCCAGCCCCATGGTGTTGGCGTTCTATTGGACTTAATAGCAATTTGTGTCATTAGCCATGTTAATATGTATTCACCGAGTAAAACGTCCAAGAATACCATCGCTTAAGTATCTACCCAACTTTTCCCCAAGCCTATCATGCGCCTGTTGGACTCGAGCTGTCCAATGCCTAGTCACCATTCCCAATTTTCACACATTGAAATTTTCTCATAGTTCAGTGCCGGTCATTTCGTGTAGGGTCAACCCGTGACCTTCACAAGACAAGGCATTGCTTTGCAGTCTCATTTCCCTCTTTGTTAAGCATTGTTACGTGGAGCAACAACCCCTCCGTTTCACTCCTTAGCGTGATATCATGAGCTAAAGTTCTAAGGAAGTGTCGTTTATCCACATCAATCTATTTATAGCAGATTAACACAAAAATATTGCCGATGTTAAATATTAAATAAATTGAGCACTAAGATGACGTCAATATCTAATTAAAATAAATGCAACGTGGTCCACAATTACAGTACATTATATAGATAGAAATAATCTGTAAAATGCTGGTTTACCAATAGCATCGTATTGGGCTACAAATTACATCAAAAGTCACGGATGACTTTGCGGCTGCATCATTTCATAGTATGAGAGAAATGAACGTGAAAATACATCGACTTACTGTTCAAAACAATCACAGTCATGATTGTGATGATGAAGAACTGGTATGGCCCTGAAAATGAAATTTAGAATTTTTTAATGATATGTCAAACATTGATCATTGGAACTATTGCTATTTGGTGAAGTAGCATGAATATCTCAGAACATTTGACCTATTTTATTGATTAGAAATAGATGACAATATATACACCGGCCTACTATGACTTCTTGACCAATTTTAGCGTTCAAAGAACAAGATTTTGCTGATTGGACAAGAATGTATAAGCGAAAAGCCCCTCCAACAAAAGCTTGTCGTTGCTCAGCGATTGGAAAATGACTATTTGATTTATCATTTTTCTTTCATCTATAGTAAGCTGAATTTTTATGAAATTTCAATACGGAAAATTCCTTTTAAAAATGCTTGTATTTCATCTCAATGCTCAGCAGCGTGCAAATTTTGAAATTAAACGATGCTCAACAATACAACTAGCGGCTCTGGATAGTCGGTCCCACATCCTCTTCGTGCATCGCTTTTACATTGCACTCCTAAACAGAGCGTTTACGAATTACCGAAAATGATATCGTGCGTTGGAGTGCAATAAAAAGGAACAGTTGCAATAAGAATTTATTTCAGAAATTAAACTTGTTATCGAATGTGTCAAAAAAACTAAGGACTCAAAACGTGTGCTAAATTGGAATATGATCTGACTCTCATCAATCCAACTCACAGTCAGACGAATCCACAAATGCGAGAATGATTGTAACAATGAGTGCTACAATGTTGATAGAAATTGAAATGATAAACCGAATGCCTTGCTTGGACGCACTGAAATGGAAATATGCAATATTTGAAGTATTTTCAATTATTTCATAAACAGAATTAATTGATGTAAGCATTCATTTCCAATCGATTGGTAGAAGAATGAACTTACTCTCCACTGGATTGAACGAAGACATTGACCGCACAAAGGAGAATGTTAGGTATCTGAGATGCCATGCCAATATATACCAGGAAATGAGTCCGATATTCCGCTTTGTCACTGATGGTTGTGTTTAGCTTGTAATTCTGGAAATACTGAAAGGCCAAAAATTGAAGGACTGGTCACACTTGTTTTTAACTCCGAAGACTCAACTCATGTCTGATGTGCATATTCACAAATTGATCAACGACAGCACTATAAGTGGCTGTACCGAACAACGAGGAAATCATTTTGAATGGTAAAGTAAATTAACTCACCGTCACTGCATTGATGAAAACATTCCATGGCAGAAGCACTCCAACTCCATGAAGTAGAAATATCAGCAGGACCTTGCGATACCTTTGAACGAAAAGAATATTTTTTGAACGATGAAATTGAACGATGATCAATTTTTAACCGTCCGATATGGACTGGATGAAAAATGCCAGCAGACTTAAACAATCGCCATGTATTAGGGTGTATCCTCAGTTTCTATATATTGTACTGAATTCATAGTAGGGGTATGCGTCGTATTTCGTGTTGCGTTGAGCCTTGTCATTTGTGTTGTGTTTGTGTCATTAGAATTGCAATCGTGTTTTATTTTCGTGTTGACGGTGATTCATTATTTTTAGTTCAAGATAACTTGACAACTTAACCTGTTCGAAACGATAGACTAGCTTGACGTCTAGAATGGCTGAGCAAGCTGAATGACTGCACATCACGCTGCTCTCAGTCGATCTATTCCGGCTTTGCCATGCTGGTGATGATCGCTAGTTCAAGTCTGAGGACGTCTTTCTGCACTATTCCCAGGAAAACTTGCACTATGCTATCTTATATAATTATCAGCTACATGTCAAAGTCAGCAAGAATAAGTGCGCAGCTGTCTGGTGTGCAGTTTTTCAGCTTGGTCGATCATAATCTAGCTTGGACCACTCTTAGCCCTACGAAATGCAAAATCTACAACCACTTAGGGAATTTAGTACTTGAAGTCCGAAGACATCTTTCTGCACAATATAGATTGCTTTGAAAACTTAGTTTCAAGTTTTACCCTTATTCTGCTTATACCATTGCATCTTAACCACAAACAGTCTCTTGATGCGGTGCATTCAATGATGTGTCTGCCATTATCTGTGAAACGATTACTTTTTCAATAGCGGACACCTGAATGTGTGAACTACTTGCGTCAATGTTTACATGACGACCGTTCACGAACTCTTCACCCATGCTAATTCATTGACTGTTGCGGTCTCGTGTGATGAATGCCTCGATTCAATTGCTATCCTTCTGTTGTTTTGTTTGATAAGATTGTGTCATTGCTTTCGAGGTTGCTTCAAATATATCCGAGCAGTAACAGGTGTGACTTGAGGTTGTTCTCAGAGGAAAAAAATCGAATTGAAAAACCAGGCCTTTTCCATTGAGTGAATTAAGTCAAAATTCTGTGATTGATCAGAAGATAGAAGATGAATTAAGAATGTTAGCTAAGTCGATGCGCTTAGTTGGGTTTTCCTACACAGTTACATCAATGGTCGCGCACACTACCTTGGGTATATTTTATTTCATTGCAATGCGCTGATGAATGATAGGACCTATCAACTGCATCTTCACCTTAATTCATCTAAGAAATCAATATTTAACTCTCAGACTTGACCCCGGAGTCATGTTTTTCTATTTTACTTTTTTGTGATGATATATCAACGGCTCATACCCATGTAAAGGCATCATTTTTGACAGTAAATCTGTATTTGTTATTTCATTTCAATTGAATCAGAAGAAATATGCTAGGTAGGCCAATCATGTCTCGTCACAGAAGGTGTAGAAATTCCCATCACAAAATTTTTTCTATCAGATGAAGAATGATTTTGGGCATGTTCACGATGGTGCACAAAGAGTAAAATTCATTTATTCATCGCTTACATCATACTCGTGCATGTGCGCTGTACTATAAGGTCGCAAAATGTGAATATTTTGATTTTTCACATGATCGTGCATGACTAGTTGGCCAACCTGAAACAATGTTCAAAATGAGAGCTATCATTATGATCATAGTCCAATACTAAGAGCAGATTGTTGGCAAAGCTTTCACAGTAATAATTGGTGAGTTTGATATCTCCACCACTGTTCTGAGGGTATAAAAATGCAGTAATTATGGCTCAGTTTGGGCTTATTTCCGATTGGCATGGATAACTTTGAAACAATGAACAAATGTAAGGATTCTGCTGCATGGAATAAATCAATTTCATTAAAATCATCTGTCTGAGGTTATATGGCGACAGCAAGAATCGTGAAGCCGCCTCTCATTGCAACTGATATTGTGCTAAATGTCGTTGAATTACAAAACTACCGCATTTTCGGATGTGATTACTGAGAAGGCAGAAAGACACTCAAAGGATTATATATATCGACCTGCTACACGCAAACATAATTGTTTTACTTAAAATCGTCTTTCCTAATGATTTGACATCGATTTAAGCAAGTAAACAAAGAAATTGTAAAAGCCCTCCCCCACCTCAGGTCTCAGAGGGTGTGAAAAAGCTCAAGTCTCTGGGGTTAATGAGGACGTTATTGTCACTCACGTGTCTGATGGCGGACTAATAGACGACTCCTTTGATGAATGAACTACCACTTCCACTTCCGGACAGCCTGAAATAGAAAAATTAGACAATGCATGGATTTTTGAAAAGTAGTTAATAATATAAATGAAAACTACAATAAGATTTTCAACTTCTGAGTTTATGTAGGCCCTAATGGATTTTGATTCTTGATCTCAATAATGTGCCAAAACTGACAAAAAAATCAGCTAAGGTCTATTAATAGAAATTCAATCTAAATAATTTGCTATACCTTATTTTGCGAAAACTCGACGAATTATACAGAAACAGATCTTAAATCACGCACGATGCATGCCAGCTACAGCGCAGCTTAGTCAAGAAAAGAAACATATCCGCTAAAAACTGAGTGAACATCGGACCAAATTAGAGATTGTGAACTATCAAATAATTCTGACGTCGAACCTGCGATGTAAAGGTGAATTGGAAACTTATTTTAATAGTCTCCATGTGATGTATGACGATCCAGTTAGTGAAGAGAAATAGCAGCTCATTCAATGTCGCAACGTAGTTCGTTAAATGTTTAATCTCCCAAAAAATATATAAGAGCTCAATTGCAGCACCGGTGTGCCTCTTGTAGTTATCGTATATGCCTGATGCTTATAATATAAGTACATTTTGGAATCCGACAGATGATAAACAGCGAACTTATGCCCCATAGTACAATAGGCTGTTGTATTTTGCTTTTTTAGGCGTGAGTGTGTCACATCGTGATCAACCCCACGTAGCCTATTTCATTTTATCTTCTTTCGAAATGGCATACGTATTTTATTCAAGAATAAAGTACACGTAGTTACTTTTGGTCACTACTCTATGGTCCATTTAGAGATTAGTTTGCCTGTATGCTACTGAATTCCTCAATCAACCATACACAGAGAACCTCCTGTCTAGTGTGTGGCCATCTGACTCTCAGTAAGCGTGAATTGGCAGCTCTGACGTGATGAATATTTGGCATGAATTTCCAGGCGAACTAAAGAACAGATAAGTGGGAAAGTGACAGGAAATCTTCATAGTGGTTGAACACTTCATTATAGATGAAATTCGTTTCCGAAATTGACTGAAATACACCTTAAACTTGTAACATAGCAATAAGGTGTAGGCCTTAAGCAAAATGTTGATTGCCGGTGGTTAAAATCAACAGTAAAGCAATCCACTATGTATGATTTTTCACGATTTGATTGGTTACCGATGTGGAGTAAAGAAAAACTACCTTTTGGTGGGAAACTTGGAGCTAAGTGCGATGTGATGAATTGTTTCAGAGTTCAGATCACATCATATTTCGAAGAAAAACCGAAACTTTTCCTCAATATAATTGCAACCCATTTATTGCACGAAATTTTCCTTCAAATAACACTTTTTGTGCTTATAAAACGTATTTTGTCCAACAAACCTATTGATAATAATAACTTAGTTATCAATATTGGCAAATTTTAGTCATAAAATAAACAAATATTCCCGCCTTAACCCATTAAACGCGGTGGCATATATACAGTCGCGACCACTGGATTAGCATCACTTGATAAAACTAAGTTTTATAGATATCCATACGTATATTAAACGAATTACTGAGTAAAAATCTATGTAATAGACATCAGTGTTCATTATACCAATGCATTCTGAGTAAAACTAAATCATGATCATTGAAAACAAAAAATCTTAGGAACAAATAAAAATGAGAAAGTCTCTAATATCTGGTTGGGCCACCTTTGGCATCGAGCACAGCACGGATCCTATCAGGCATAGACTCAACTAATATCTTGCAATAATCTTCAGTTATTTGTTGACACCAAACTTGTTTGATTTTCTCGACCAAGTCATCATAACTGGTTGGCCTGAGATCACTGACTTTCCTTTTAACCATAGCGTAATCCGCTACTGTGAATGTCAGAATAAGCATGTCTTTCAGATAAGAAACCTCAGCGATTCATGAGCTGTATGATCTAATTAACAATGGAGAGGATGACATTATGATATGGCCCCCGTTATGAGATGGTGAAGACCGTGCAGAGACAATGGTAAAGAGCACGAAGGTGGCCTTGACGATGATATATCAAGTATGCCTAATTTGTACGTGTACCCAGGGTTTTTTTAATGTTTCGTTTACCCGCCCACTCCCAAATTCTACCCGCCAATCTAAAACAAAGCAAAACAAGGCTTGTAGATCTTTCTTTCAATTTCCTTTCCAGCTGTAAAAAGAAAGCGGAAACAAAGTTGCATCTTTTGAATACTCGTATTCAGCAAATTAGAGGTGGTGGTACAATATATGCCTACATGACGTACATGCACTAAAATGTGCACAGCAACAATTGCTGGATAAGATGGAGATGAATAGTGGAAAATTGTCTCTTGAACTTGCAGTAAAAACATATATGATAAATGCATAATATACTACATGATTTCACAGTGAATATGGCAAACTGCAATTTATATGAAGACAAATTACATTCTGCAACGTCATTCCTCATCGACAAGAGCCTATTGATGATCAACGAAAGTGCCGCATATCAATGAGAAGTGAAGTTGAAGAATGTACATAACCGTTGATAAGCGATGAATGTGTTATTTGCACTGCAAAAGTCTGCAAATTGCTTAGTTAAGTCATGGATGATGAAAAGTTGTGTTACAATTATTACTTAAAAATTGAATATGCCTAGTTTCTCTTTAACGATCGATATTTATTGTCAACTACGTATAGGGGGCATACATACATGTACTGTACAGTTGTACACCTCCATAACTTTCAGTGATGTAAATTCTATAAATGAAGTAAGCTATGTGAGACAAGAAAGCACCACTGCGAATGTATTTCTTCATTCGCAAACAGTAAAATTTATTTTGGCATGGTCCACTACATGACTAAATAGTATTTCCGTTTTGATAACTTCCTACTTTTAAATGCGTGTGAGTGAAGGAAAGTTTTTGTACTTAGTTAACTTGACGATGGTTGCGAATCGCATAATCGAACATAAATAGGTTTCGTATAGATTATCCACACCTGAAATAGGGTTGGGTTTAATAATTTTTAAATTCGAATTATGCGAATAATTCGATTATTCGCCTTATGTGAAAAACAACAGTGACTGACATGGACAGTGGTCCGAGTTGACATCCGAAATTTACACGCCCATTTGAAATTTTTACCCGCCCAAATCGGGCGCGTATATCGCCTTAAAAAAAACCCTGCGTGTACCTACAAATATGAACATATCTATCGAATGCCCTGTAGTGACACTTGTTTCACAGCAAAATTGTGAGCTATTAGTTTGTTTGGCTCTTCTACTATCTTGCATTGCTGAGCGTTGGCTCAAGGCCTTTCACGAACGAACTGCTACAAATGCGCTGTGGGATTGTGCGACAAGTGTTTCAAAGCATGCCGCATTTGGTGATTTATTTCATGACGGCATGAACTGTGGAGCATTCACACATAAGCAAGATAGTCGTTTTATAGAGCAAGATAGTCGTTTTATAGAGCAATATTGGCCTACTTAAGAGAAAATTACTGATATAAGTGCATGTGTGCAGTGCACACGTGTATTTGCATGAGCTTTAGAGTAATTATGCACTGTTGAGAGATCTGCTTTATATCATGCAACAATTATACCAATTATTTTTTGAGTAAAGCTACAAGTAAAAATTGTAAATTATACGTTGTTCTTATATGAATTCGATTTACATGTAGCTGAATAGTACATCAAGGCAGTTGCTACGAATAATGGATGTGTAAAATCAAATTTGAAATACACAAGCAAGATGTTCGCACCAGACAAATTGTTGTTATTGCAGCTTTATAAAGTTCAGTGCTTCAATTTTGCCTTTCATGGACACATCCAAAATTTACTACTTTTTAGGAGTGGTAGATATAGGCCTATATGCCATCTTCGAAATCGATCCAAAATGGCTCATATATATTCTACATGTGAAAATATTCATGTTTGGTGATGCTTCAAGCTATGTTGATTGATGTAATTTGAAATATCCTAAGAAATCACAGTCGCGTTTACTGGGTTAATGGATTTCAATAATGTCATTCAATTTCGTAATTTTTATGTATCATGCATCTATGTGCTATGTATTTTGAGATCCAAGTATTTATTGCATTCATGTGAAGCAGGCTGAACATGTCACTGAACATGTGAGTCGTGTCCTTGACAGACAAGGTGAGACGAGATCAGTTGCCTTGGATATTTCCAAGGCATTCGATAAAGTCTGGCATCAGGGACTCCTTATGAAGCTAAAGTCTTATGGAGTTGCTAATCAACTCCACAAACTTCTTGCTTCTTTTCTTAGTGACCGGCAGATATCTGTCGTCTTAGATGGCCAAAAGTCTTCCACCAAGTTTGTCAATGCAGGAGTTCCTCAAGGGTCAATTTTGGGACCCACTCTTTTTCTGCTGTACATCAACGACCTCCCAGACTGCCTAGTGAGTAAATTGGTGATGTATGCAGATGACACAACACTCTTCAATTCCAATGAGCGACTCGCTAAGAACACTCAGCAACGTCAGCAGCTATGCGACGTTCTTAATGAAGACTTACGCAGGGTCTCAGAATGGGGCGCCAATTGGCTTGTTTCCTTCAATCCTTCAAAAACTCAGAGTATTCTGCACTCACGACTTAAAGGAGATGATGATCATAGCATTAAGATGTCAGATAATAGGATCAGAGAACAAGATTCCATCTCCTTCCTTGGATTGGCGGTTACGAAGGACTTGTCATGGAAACCGTACATCCAATCCATTAGCAAGCAGGCAGCTCAACGCATTGGTAGTCTCTATCGTGCCAGCAGCTATCTTCCACCACAGACTGTCTGCTATCTTTACAAGTCCACTATTCGTCCTCTGATGGAGTATTGTTGTCATCTGTGGGCAGGCGCCCCACAAACGCATCTTAACCTCCTTGAACGGGTTGAGAAACGTGTCAAGAATCTCATGGGTGAAAAACTTGCTAGCAAGTTGCAGCCGCTCTCCGTCAGACGGGATGTTGCTTCACTCAGTCTCTTCTACAGGTACTATTTCGGTAGAAGCAGCTCTGCAGTAAATGAGTGCGTACCCAAACCTAAGATCTTCTCCAGAAGCACACGCAGAGTTAATGCACTCACATGCTATCATGTGAGCTTAGAACGCGCACGTACTGTGAGTCGCTCGAAAAGCTTTTTTGTTCGCACGGCACAGCTTTGGAATCAGCTTCCCCAGACCACTTTCCCTGACCAATACAATCTTGATACTTTCAAGAGGCGTGCGAACATGTTTCTGATGGGGACAGTTTAATCAGATTAGAAGATCTGTTTTTTTTTTATTTAAAATAATACAATTTTTACTTTTAATTGAGTAACCCCTAGCTTCGTTCATGGCTCATAGCTGTGCTAGGGGTGAAAATTCAGTAAAAAAAAATAATAAACTTAAGATAATTTCATATATGAATTGACACAAAATATTTTACCATGAATTCCATTCTCCTTCAATTTGTGCCCATTGCTAATCAACTCTTCTTTGGCATGTTCGTCCGTGCTGCGAGTCATTTTTCACCCTGAAAGGACATTTTCCATGATAATACTTAAATCTATTGTACACAATCAATGTATGCCTACGTAAAAATACGTTAGCAGAGCATCATGAGAACAAAATTAACTAAGATATGAATCGGCTAATGACAAACCATTTTTTATGATACAGTTGAGACTTCTTCGATGATTGTTCAGTTTACTGCTTCTAAATACTAGAGTTAGTTAGTGTAGTTACTAGGTACTGTGCGCTTAAAATTTTCAACTGCCATTTCGCAACTAGCTAGGCCTAAAGAATGTCATAGAGATTTTACAAAGAAATATAGAGGTACATAATTCAGTCAAAAACCTTGAGGCCGCAGGCCGAGAGATTTTTGCTTGTCAATACCAAGATGTTTCTGAAAAATATTCTAGAACATCTTATAACTGCGTTAAATAATAGGTAATTGAGTAATTATGATGAGGCAAAATTGGGCTGTTTAAATTGACTAATTATGAATGTCGTGTATTTGAATGATAGAAATCACAAAGTATGTCTATGAATGTCATTCTGCAGAATTCTATGCAATCAAAATCACCATGGTATCAGAAAAGTGACGAAAGTCAAAAGCTTTTCAGATATAAGAAAAACAATGCTAGATATCATTCAACTTTCCAAAAGCGTGTATTTTGACTAAGCTCCCAGAATCAAAATTTTAAGAATAAGATATTTCCTTTCCTTAACTTATAATCGATCGAACAGAAATACCCATTTAATTACGGTAGTGTCGCATAGGACACCACAAAAATATAAACGCGACCTCTTAAGTCAGGGTGTCTACTGGAGATTCGATGTATTAGAGCACTAAAGAGCACAAGTATGATCAAAGTTCTGTCATGAAACTAAGGTTGTTCTGCTACCATCTGTTGTATTACTTTATCTACGATAATAGGCATGCATGTACATCTTCGCAATGTTTATAAACGATGCCCGAGCGCGGGCATCTTCAGAAAATTCTTGATGCCCTACACTACGATTTGTGAATGACGATATTCACTCTATAATTCAATGACAAGCAGGAAATGATTCGAGACATTATAACCCGAAGTTGAATGCCTGGGAAGTGGCGAAGTTTAGATGCAAGGGACTCCATATAAATACACTCCATAGCAAGTCACATGATAGCACCTAGAACGGACAGCTGTAGCCCTGCATGAAGACCCTTGAACATCTGTCCGATTTTGGAAGTTGGGTTTTCTGTTTATAGGTGGGTCTGTATTGAGCTCACTATTCTTTACAGTAGTGATGAATACCATGAGTCTCGCGGAATTCTTTTGAAATTCCCAATGACGACGATCCCGCATTAACTGTGGAAATGACAACGGACTGCAGGAATAGAAGAAATCTGCAATTATTGCCTTACATCGAACGGTTTTAAAGTTGAAGCGAAAAATCGATCAGTAGTGCAATATTAAAGAATATGCCTACAGTAAATCAACTGCGCTAAACCGAATGATCACAAGACAATGCTATGGCCACAAACCCTAAGAACCATGCCATCAATTAGGTCATAAAGAATTTCACTACCTTGATTCGGCTGCATTAAAGCAGTCCATTAATAAAAATCGCCAAAACGACGGAGATTGAGAAGAGGACGTTTCATGGTTTTAACGAACAACTTCCTAGATCCTTTATACGATCGTTTGCATGGAATTTTTTTCGGATTCATACACTTCTTATTTAAGTTTTGAGTAATTTGCCAAGATCATTCATATTATTGAGAATAACGGATCGTTGTGATTCATTCTGTTGAAGGAAAGCGATCCGGAGAAACTATCTTTCCAATAATATCGATTTTTCTTAAATGACCACACAAGCGCTTTAGAGGGCGCATAGCGCCTCATCCTCAGGTGAAGTTACAATGGCATATAACACATTTACGGGAGAAAGACAAAGGTCAAAGACCACAAGCGAGGTACCGCTAAGATAGGGTAACTTTAAACAGCGGAGAGACTTGGGACAAAATCAAAATCTGGGCAATACACTACGTTGGTACTTTCAAATGGTTTCAGAGTGATTCAATCGTTGTGGAATATAATATTATGGTGCACAAGCTACTATTACATGGCGCTTGATGTTTTGAATTATAAATTACATTACAGACCCAAATAATGTACTTACAAAAATGATGCTGCTATCGTCATGATTTGATACATACATTTGATCATGATGCATACATACATTTGATCGTCATGAAATATGGATTCTCAGTGTAGCGTACTTGAGAATTACCTATATTACGCTTTGAGTCTATTGCACTTCTTGAAATAATGATGATGAATTTAGTGAAATGCCTGTCCATAGTCACCCCAGTGGTTCCAGGGGTCCACCACAGTTTCAGCGGTTCCGGAATCGTCACAGATATTTATTCTTAAACATTATTGCTTCAGTGATATTTGTTTTCTATCAAATAGGCCTACTTTGATCTTTTATCATTTTTCTAAAACATGTAAATCAGGATGTTCGCTGATAACTACCTGACATTTTACAGTATACTAATATGTCATAGTATCATCGCTTTTGATATTGGGTACAATAGGAAAACGGAATCTTGATGATCGATTGTGTTGTGAGTCCTTCCATATTAGACAATGCCGCTTGACAAACTGTGTGACTTTCGTTAACTCGGTGATGAATGGGCGACTAGTTGATTCGAATTGTAATTCCCATAACTCTACCAGTCAGAATAACACATGGCATGCAAATCTTTTACATGTTTAACTTTTTATTCACCGCCTTTACCATTGAAGTACATACGTATGTAGGCCTATACAAGTTTAAGCTTGAGCTGCAATATGAAGTTTGTATTCTCTCTGAAGATCTCGAATGCATCTCCCTGATTCACCAACATAATTCCAGGAGCAGTCAGTTGACATTGTACGCTGCACATAAGGTCTTTGGAGGAGCTGTTCTTTTATTCACGAGGAGGGATTTGAGAGTGGTAGCAGACTTCATTGATATCTGGACTTCATTGGCATAGGCCTACAGCCAGCTTGTCAGACACACACACACATCGGACACGTGAGTCAGAGGAAATCGATGTGATGGAGACGCTGATAGGGATGTCTGAGAGGCCGCACACTCATTTGGCCTCTTCGCTGCTTGGATTTGACTACCTATTGCATTAACCGTTCGTCGTGAGAATTCTTTTCAACGTCTTCACTATGGGAACAAATGCGGGAACTCTTGAAGCGAAGGATTTCGTAACGGATCGAAAAACTAACAGAATGCGCAGACTATCACGCATTCTTGGTTTTTCGATCAGATCATATTCCTTACCGTCAACGTGAGCGATGACATCCAGTGATTATGCGCGTTGAATTTCGGCTGGTTTTGTTGTCTGTGGCACATTGGTTAAGTGCTTGGCTTAGCGATCTTCTGGTCCACTGGTCGAGCTCCGAAAGTGTCAGTGAAAGTTGTCAGGAAGGGCATCCGAACAATAAGATCATAACACTGCGGATTGAAGTCTGACTATGTCAGCATCGTCCAAGCCCCCAGTATGGGAGTAGAATAATAACGTTTAATCATTCAAAATTTTGACTGACTGTCCTCGTGCACCGTTGAACCACAAAAGTGCCCCTGTTCACCTTTCTGACCATCTCAAACAGACCTCACTCCCAAATCGTCCGTGCCATCATTTACTCACCATCTGTTGTAAGCCTACATCAGAATGTTGGTGGACACTTAGGGGAGAGTGGGGTGATCTGGCACCCTAACACTAAATTAGCTCTCATGACCAAACAACGAATTTTTTTACTATTCAAACATAGTGACCTTGATATTCAAGGAATTTCCTAACTTTTTTGTATTAAAATTTTTTTTCGATTCGGACTCCTTCCTCTTCAAATATTCGTTTCAAAAAAGGTTACAAAAATGCCAATTCACGAAATGTGTGGGGTGATTTGGCACTCCTCTAGTTTGTCCCCCCATAACTTGCCCCACGATGTACCGCTGTTACTATTTTGTGAACTAGGGTATGTGCCGTTAGTCTACGTTGCGTTTTGAATAAAATAAGCACATACGCAGACCCGTAAAAACTAATTGACTTACTAATTAGGATTATATACCGGCACTAACTACACACATTCGACTTTCGACTTTGTTACACCTATGCAGGTGACCACTTCGTTAAGAGCAAAATATGGACCAAATTTATATATGATAATGTAAGCAATATCTTGAACGCAACGCAATTGCCTTTTTGGTACCCGAGAAACTTCGAAATTCCTTTACCGGGTCAATAAGTGGTCAACAATGTCAATCAATATGTCATAACAATCTTGTTTCAACCAATATCTCCAAATCTAGCATCACATAGTAGTGTACATTCTTTATTTAGAATGAAAACAAATACATTTATTGCTAAATAATGAAATGTAATCAAACTCAATGGATACGTAAATTTATAGTATCTGCTACCTTTGTCCCTAAAGGTAGTTACTATCAATCGAAATAAATGCCTAGAAAGAGAACACTCTAACTGATTTCAAAGGATGAACTATTTAAACATCGAGTCAACTATTTTAAGCGACAAATTGTCCTCTCTTTCCTGAGAAAATTGTTTTTCAGTCTCCAATTTGGCTTTCTTTGCCTGAATTTCCTCGACGGCTTTCTGAACCTCAGATAGTTGCCTTTCCAGCGATTGTAATTCTGTATTAACTACCGAACTTTTTCGCCTTCTATAAACACCCACGGCTCTTTGGAGGCGTTCCCTTTCTTCTTCTGCATGCCTCGTTTCTTTCTTTCGATCCTCTCCCTCAGCTTTATAGGTGGCACACGCCGCTTTCATAAAGCACAACAGTTCTTCCGGTGGATCATATTTCTCAAATGTTTCACGGTCAAAATAATCGGAGATCAGACGAAGGCAGTCGCAAGTTCTGCATTCCAAATTCGTCTGATATTGGGACTCAGTAAATTTCATTCGTGAAAATCCCGCCTCTACGACCATATTGCGCGGCAAAACAAGCAGAACTGATTCAACTATTTGCGTCAAGCATTCAAACTCAGCTAGCCCACTGGAAGTGTAGACCTCAGCAAGACGGAATGCGAACTCAGTCTTACATCGTAAGGTGGAAAGTTCGTCCACTGCTTTCCAATTATTACACGAAATAAATGCTACCAATCGTTTGAACCTACTCAAAGTTGCGTCCGTGAATTCGCTTGATTTCCTGAATAACGTGTGACTGTATCGAACCAAGGGTGAACCAAGGAAGTCAGAGTACCGATCAAGTAGTCGCTGCAATTGATCTTCGTTGAAAGAATCCCATAACGTCTTGATTGATTTTAACGCGTCATCAGACAACTGTTCCATGGCTTCATTGACACTTTTGTTGTTAGTAGATATTCTGATGTCTACATTCTTCGACTTGAAAAAAATAGGCTTTCCATTCTCATAGAGTTTGTTGTAATACGACTTTGTGGACAAGGATACAACATGACCTAGTCGCATCAAAAGTTTGCTTATCAGTTGAAGTATGAACATCTGCATAACAATAGAAACAATAACAATTGCGCCAACAAATAACGTTTTGTCAAAAAATAAACTCTAGATCAGCAGCGGGCAACTAAATTGCGATAGTGGACCAATGTGAGTGCTCCGCGGCGAAATGGCTCGCGGGTCTTCCTCAATCGTATCAGCGGTTCATTAACTATAAAACGTATACAGTTATAAACTAAGTAATATCTTTGCCGACAATTCCTTTTATAGGCTACTTCATATTTGCCAAGTGTAGGCCTACAACAGGTGCCGTTTACATAAGCGTATAGTGGTTCTTACTTGACCATATTAGACCATATAATTGTAGGTCATCTTAGTATGCAGTCACCTGTTATACAGCTCATATTTTATATAAATCGGTCCACTTTAGATTTATGAAATAGTCGCGGGCCACTCAATACGGGCCGCGGGCCGCTATATGTCGGCTACCCCGTGCAACGCGTTGCCCACTACTTTTCTAGATTGCTCTATGGACATGGGGACATTATTTCCGTGATATTCTCACTCATCCCGTTTTACGGCCGTTTTCCCCGCTTGCGCAGGGGTTGGCCGGTCACTCCAGTCGACAGCTGCTTTCTCCAACGAACTCGATCTTTGGCATCCGCCCGCGTCAATCCAACTTCTCGCATGTCCTTCTCCACGACTTGGCTCCATGTTGTTCTTGGCCTTCCTCTCTCTCTTCTCCCAGGAACTTCGATCTCCATGCACTTCTTCACCCAATCAGCATCATCTTTCCGTAAAACATGTCCCATCCATCTTAGTCGACCTCTTCGTACCACTTTTTTTATTATTACCAGAATTTCCGTGATATTCTGCACATTATAATTTCACAGCTCAACTCAATAAACAGTTCATCAAATCAGTCCTATTTTTCCTCAATATATCGATCACTTTTGTCTGTTCACATAGTCCTTTGTACAAATAGGTATACTATGTTCATATTTTTCGCATCCAATTGAGATGTACCAGTTGAAGATTGAAATCCTTCAATTGAAAATTATCAAGAAGCAAAACAACGAACGATATGATACTGACCGAATTTGGCAATAACAATGAGCTGAAATCACGAGATCTCAAATGATTAGATAATCATTTCATAACCACGTCAAACACCATAGGACAAATAAATTATCAGATTTGTTATTGTTACCTTTTGAATTAAATTCAGATGCATGGACTTCAATGAAGAGATATATACCGAATACAAACTTGGTATACTACATGCAGTTAGTAAATACGATCAAGTAGCAACCTTGATTATTTCGTTTTGGGAACAGAATTAGTATTAATTTCAATAGAATGATTAAAATTAATTTAAAATTAACTTTTTTTGAAATATGGACTTTTATGGACTTCGCAAATAATATGGACCAATATGGACCGGTCCATAAATATGGACCAAGTAGTCACCCTGCACCTATGTTACAATTTTTATTTGTTGTATGTCTATGTAGATAATTCTGAGATGTGGTTTTATTCTATCATATCATCCCCAATCTTGAATCTTATTGATTTGACGCATGTAAAACAATATGCATAGTAAAAATAAATCTTAATGTATATCAAATCGATGAAAAATTTTCACAGTTGAACAGTATAAAACAAGAGTATGCTATCAATAAAAACACTGTACGCATGCTATTTTTCCAATACGTCAACGGGCTCGGCAAATTGAACATTGATATTTCGGCAGGTAGCCGAAATATATGGTTCCGGCTCCTCCAAATGACGTAGTAGGCAATCGAAATCAGCTTGGAAAACGCATATCGCTGTAGGCTATGAGTTATTTGCCCTTTTAGATAAGCCTAATCGGTTATAGTTAGCAGTAATTCGCAGTGATGATGCGTTAAGATTTAGGCCTGATGGATGTCCTACTAGTTCAGTTTTAATAGCAGGATTAAGCTAGATTCGGTCAACAAAACTAGCTATCAACATATAGTGCCAGATCACCCTACTGTCCGAGTGCCAAATCACCCCATTTCACTTTTTTATCGAAAACAGCTGGCGTACCGAGAATACCAAAATTTTGAAATTTCATTAACGTGACCTTTTAGTCCATTGACCTAGCTAGCAGAAAACGTGTATTGCCGGTAAATATCAGTTGCTAGGAAAAAAATATCCCAAAAACTGCAGTAATGCAAAAAATTCTTTGACCTAAGGTAAACGTAATTTTTATGTGTGGATGAAAAACGAAGTCCGCCATGAACATAACTATTATGTGCCAAGCATAGAAATTAATAATACCATAGAAAGTCCTAGAATGGAAATTGCATGAAAATTATGGCACACGCCGGGGGAACTTAGTTGGGGCAAAAAGCAAATTTTGCGAGCTGGCTTTCTTGTTTTCGGGTTGGCATTTTTAATTATCAAGTCAATTTGTGATCTGGATTGTTGCCCCTTGTCCAAAGATCATGTACACAAAAGCAAAAGTGAATTTACAAAATTCTGCAGCGACAGGATGACAAAGAAGGAAATCCTGTAAAACGTTCTGTACGTTCATCATTTTGAAATATCGCTCCTATAATCAATTAAGAGTATAATCAGATACATAAGCAGCTTGTAATGTCGATTTACAGAGCATGCGTTGCTCCAGCTTGAAATCAGAGGTCAAGAAATCTCAGAGTATTCATTTTACTTAAAAGGGATTCTCCTGTTCAATATATTTGAACAATTTTCAAAACCTTTGCATGGTTTCGAATATGAGCTTCCAAAGTATCATCACACTATACCACATAAGTCATTTAGTGATTCATTGAAAGGATCCAGCGACATTCTATTTATCTGAGAAATGACGGTCGGTAAAGAAGCTTTCAATGTGTTTATTCCAGAAAGTGCTAGGTTTCTTAACCGATAGAAGAAGAAATTATCCAATAATTAGAATTTCTATCTTTGAATTCTTGAGATATTCTTACAACCAGTTCAGCGATCACTTTCGCTTATGACTCTGAACCAATTTTTGATTCGCATTCCAGTATCGAAAAATTGGAAAATAGTTTTCAATGACTGCTACAAATAGACACAATATATTAATCCATGGAATAGTAGGCTACTTAACATGAAACAATGCTGCCATCTCACTTAAACTTCCATTCATGAAAATTCTGCAATTTACTGTCAACAACTTCCACAACCAACTTGGCAAATAGTTTGACTATAATGCAATGTTTTAGATCGAAGCAGATCTACAAACCATAGATTTTTCCATGTGCCATCATTGTACATAGGCAAGATATCAAACATCCATTCTAGTGTACTATTATCCACTTCTATGGTGCCAAGTGTGCACTATAATAGTGCTTTCAAATGTATATTTCGGATTTTTGATACGGAGCCTAAAATAGGCTGTAGGGGGTGGGTGCCAAATCACCCCATTCTCCCCTACCTACCATCAACCATTCCCGGATTTCAAGCGCTCAAGATGACAGCACCTATTGCTTGCAAGCTTTCAAGTTTCATTTTACTTTTGGTGAAATTGTAAAGCAAAAACGAAGTCCGCGTGTGATGTTACAACACGCAATCTTTGCTGATCTTAAAAATAAATTAGTATCATTTTTCAAATGTTTTGTCATCGCATTATGGCTCATAGTATTCGTGGTGTATTGTACGTTACATGAAATAAATGGACTATAACTTCACTCCAATATTGAAAAGAAGAAAACTGATGGATTAATGGTGCATTAGTTAATTTTCATGTAAAATGCATCGTCTTCAAATTGACTGTAATCCTGCATCGAGTATAACATTCAATATCATTTTGTGAAGCCTGTTGAGTGTAAAAAAATGACAAGTGTATGCCTAGTAAATTTAAGTAACACTATGTTCACTGTGTTGCGAAGTTCATCAAAAATGAACCAGAGGTAAAACACGATAATTTTGCTTTAAAATGGATGTGCTCCTCTTGTGCTGTCTCACGAAACGATGTTTACAGGATTGAATCCACTTAGAGGGTCATGTCGTGTGTTCAGACCGCAGAAATCTAAACCAATCTGCAGAAATGCATACGTGAAGCCTCCAATGTGTCGAATATGAGAAGAACAAAAATTTCATGGATGATATAGGTCAAATGAATGAATATTAATTGAGTATACAATGGCCACAAGGCGCGTGGTAAACATCGAAATTTCGAAATCATAGTTGAGTTACGAGTGGTCTAATAATAATGTTAGGAAAGAAGAACAACCTCCGATCGAATTTATTGTTTTGGATTTATCTTGATACAATTGCTTGTCGCCAAATCGACTAAATCGTATGATCAATTCCACTGCTTTGATATAGTACTCAGTCAAAGAGGCATTGAGTGAGGAGAAATTAGCAATAAGAAGCAATGGAACAACACTTCGCGAGAAAAATTAATTCTATAGACCAACGAGACATCCCTCAAAATACTTCATCACTGACGTGAAGACGCTTCAAAATCATGTTCCAGCAATTTTTGCTGCATCTGTATACGCTATCTCCGACTTCAAACAAACTGAAAACATAGATAGTAATCACTTATGCTATGTCCCATAGACATCGAACATTAATCATTAAGGTCATTAGTTGTTAGTTGTCATTAATCATTAGTTGTTGTTGTTAGATGTCTATGCTATCTCCCCTTGCTACTTAAGCCACATGATAAAATGTCTAGTGCACACTCAGCAAGCGCATAAATGCCTTGCCTATTTGGGTTCACCAAAAAGGGATGAGGGACCATGAGGTATGACATACAAATATTCAAAGTCTACGGTCAAAATCACATAAATCAGATTTTTGTGTTGTTGATAGGCTTGGAGAGACATCGTGTTGAAAGGACAATGCCGAGGTGGACACCGATTTTTCGTCACATCCCGCAGCTTTGCCGTCCACATGAAATCTTATATTGCCATTTCCAGCCTGCATTGACAAGAGCAATTTGATTCACATGCTGGTAATCAGATTATCCAATGCACAATTATGCAACAATTCTATAACCTGTTGTTTAAGCATTATAGATTTATGAAAGCAATATTTTGAAAAGTCGAAATTGCACGCTGCACGAGTAAAACAGCTGTTGTTAGCAAAAAGAATTGATTGAATTACTAGTGCAGTTGCTGGAATTGCTTTGAACTGGAATAAAAACGAAGCGAAATTTTCAGAAATACGCCCATGCTTTACATTTGCAACCTAAATTATTTGCTTTTTCTGGCGCACTTATATTGTATAATTCTAAATAATAATATATTCTTGACGATATGTTTAATGGCCACTTTGCTTATCTGTCCTGTTAACATGCGGACTAATTGAGACAATAATAGTGGTTTGAAACAGAGCAATGTGAATAAAAATCAAATTATCGTTGCTATGATTTTTAAGAAATAGCAAACCAAGCCAAAATTCGATGTAAAAGAACTAGGCAATAGGCATTCACTTACCTTTGACATCAAAGATATCAGGTAGCTGGAAGTCATGAGAGACTTGAATTGTAGAAAACTTCCTTTCGTATACAGAGCTAGGGATTCAAACAATTAAAGCAAACACTTTGCATGGAGTCTCCAAAAATATACATATTTGACTTCCCATGGTTTATTTGCCAGAACGGAAAGACATCTTCAAAACAAAGTGGCAGCGCAAAAATTGCTTATAGACGATAGGTACCAATTTGTTATTCTGCAATACACACACGATATTTCATGGTCTAACCAGACCACGTCTTCAGGCAACAATGACAAACGAAGATTCACGATATTGCATCAGACACATCGAATTTGCACATGAAATCAATATTGTAGAGATGAAAGACACGGACATGTAGATATAAGACTGTATGACGTCTGACGGTTTTCAAAATGGTGTCATTGTCGAACTAAAATGATTTGGCTGATAAACGACCTATATCCTTATAGTGTATATTCAGGAGTTTATGTACCAGCAGTTAATCGCAGTCGTAGCATCAAAGTAACGTCACAATAATGTCTCAAATTTTTCACTTGAAATTGCCCCATCGGCGATCGATGCATGCATTAGCGCGACCACTAAATGAAGTGATAAAAAGACATGACGATAAATTGCTGACGCCGATCTAAAAATAGATATGATGCTATCATAGTTGAATAAAGCTGCCCGTAGCATTTTGCTCGGTGCCATTCGTCATGAATCGCTGGTCAGTGAAAGAGCGCATTTTTGTGGTAGCGACTTTCATTAAGACAAATTCAGTGACTGACTCAGCGAACTTTTCGACGGCACTTCGACAAACGATACTCGCCTTCTCGAAATATCATCTTACAATGGATTAAAAAGTGGCGTGAAGAGGGTTCGGTGCAATATTTGCATTCTCCTGGTCATCCGAAGGAAGTTCGTTCCCCTGAGACCATCATGCGTGTCAGGGACGCTATTCACAGGAGTCCAAGGCGATCAGTACGCCGTCATTCAGTAACTCCTGGCATAAGTCGTGGAACCATGCAACAGATTGTGCATCGTGACTTAAAACTGCATCCATAGAAAAAATTCAAGTTCAGCAATTGTCGGATAATGACAGTGTCGTGAGAACAGAGTTCTGCGAAAGGTTTTTAGAGCTCGTGGAAGATCCTGGATTTCATGACTCTCTTCTTATGTCAGATGAGGCACATTTTCATTTAAGTGGTTTCGCAAATAAACAGAACTACCGGTATTGGGCACCTAACAATCCCCGAGACATACACCAGAAACCTCTTCATAGTGAAGAAGTTACTGTTTGGTGCGCTATAACATCTACCAATATCATCTAACCTTACTTTTTCGAAGATAATGACGGCGAGAGCGTGACTGTTAACAGCGAGCGATACGATACCATGCTTCACAGATTCTTGATGTCATTTCTTGAAGATATTCCATTGAATGAGAGACAGAAACTTTGATTTCAGCAAGATGGGGCATCATCACACACATCAATGCATGCAAACTCTTCGATTGATATCGCAATACGACGACATAAACTGGCCTCCTCGTTCGCCGGACCTTACCGCGCCGGACTTCTTTCTATGGGGGTACCTAAGACATGAGGTTTATAAGAAACGTCCCTCTAGCATTCCTGAATTGAAACATGCGATTCAAACTGAAATTAGGAACATTCAACAAGACATAATTCATCGTGTCATGCACTCCATTCCTCAAAGACTTCAAGAGTGTTTGCAAAATCCGTGGTGGTCATCTTTCGGACGTCATTTTCAAGAAATAAAAGGTAGATTTATTGTTGAATTTGTTTTATAGCTAAAATTATTGACTGCAGAAATGATTTATTTAGTAGGTCAGCTCATCAGATTAGTTTCAAAAATTAAGGAGAGAGGGAGTGTTAAGTTCTGTATGGAAAACATCGAAAAAAATCGTGATTTTTTGGTTTCTCTGTTACAAGGTTTCAAAACGTACAATAAGCCTATTTATTGGATTGATGTATGTGTACATAAACTCCTGCGTATGGCCAGTTAGTATTCTCTCATTGCAACTCCGTAACTATTCTAGGACGCAGATGGCAATATTTTGAAAACCGTCAGACCTTTTTGGTCCACCCTGTATTCTGTCTCTTGAGGGATCGACACATTGCCCTAATTTCCATTGTAGAGAAGTTAAACTTGACTTTTTGAGCTTTCTTTTTTACTTTTTGAATATAACTTCGCTGCCCTCATTTACTGCTGATGTTGGATTCTTCTACATAACTTCAGATTAAGTTCATTGTACTTCATGTTTGTTGGTCAGATATAGGTTTTTACACGATGAGATTTTTTCATGATTTGGTCAGTTCATATTTAGATTGATTGCATTTAAAATACATTGGGTCTTGATTCTGGATTTTCCGTTCTTGGTTCTGCGGATCATGACGGATATCTGCATTCTACAAATACACTACAAATGTGGCGACGAGAACCGTCACAAGGCCGGGCAAGTATACGGACAATGTAGCGTAGAGGCATGGATCAAACAGTTTGCTTTGTACGGGGAGTAGAACGGTTTCGCGGATTAGGTCATGGAAATGGTCATTCTTGTATTTCGTGCAAATGTATAATAAAAAATATAGGGATAGGGGTACCCGAAAATTATTAGATGTCAATAAAATACTGTCTGTTTTGCTGGTATATAGCCTACTCGTAGTTCATATAGTGTATAGCCTGCGTAATGTGAGAATGAATTTTCCAAATCTCACTTTCCATTTTCAGAAAAATTTTTGTTTTAGTTTTTCATTCATAGATTTCAGTTTCAGACAATTTTTTCTATTATTTGGATTTTTGCGAATGTAAGTTGTTCTAGGCAACTTACAAAAGTTTCAGCAGCAAAATATGTAAAATTCCGAAAATTGTCAAATTATATGAAAAAATAAAAATCCGAGCTGATATTAGAAACTTATAAACATGTTGATGAACAGCTTCTATTCTACACGAATCAAAAATGCTTTCACTGATATGCATGTATAGAAACTTTCGCAATATCGTGATCTGTCTGTGAATGTGTTTTTAAAGCTTAGAAATAGAAAATCGCACTTGAATTTTGATTTATTTCTATTGAGGAACTCGTACTTTAGAAAATTGCTTAGCCAAAATTAGAGCATAAAATATCGATGAACGTGCGAGCAACTAGTGTGAAAAAGTGGGTGTTTTGGATTTCCACGGATTTTGAAGCTAAGCGTTCTACTCCCTGATTGTACCTTGAGGCTACGGAAGTAAATGATAATTCGATGCAGCTGAAATTGATTTTGTCGTATGTGCACATTACTACGAAGTGTGTCAGAAAAGTTCCAGGACTGCGGTCACAATTTATTTATTAAACAATACAGAAATTGTATGTTGTCCCCTTCAAAGTAGTCTACCGAGAATCTGACTCACTTCTCCATCCTTCGGTGCCATGTATCAACGCACTGATGGAAGGTTTCTTCTGGGATATGGCGCAGCTCCGTCGTCACAGCCTTCTTGATGGCTCCCTCGTCCGAAAATCGGGTTCCTTTGAGGACACCTTGCTTCAGATGGTGATTTTCCGAGGCGTATCAAAAACTTCAGGTTTGTTCTCTGTTGCCATCCTTCGAGATGAAAGCGACCTTGTTAACCGCGGATCTATTATTTAAGAACGAGAACGATTTGTTGAACTGTATTCAAACAGTTGTGAAGAATCGTGTAATGACTAAGAGAACTGAAATGAAAGTCACATGCACACAGGACATCATGTCAGATGGTGTCGTAATCAGATTTTTGATTAAAAAATCATAGCTAGCACAGCAGGCTCAGTCCTAGAACTTTTCTGACAAACCTCGTATTTACGAATCTGCGAGGCAGTTAAGACAAGTCACAAGCACCTGTCATATACAATGGTGACGGACTTCCTAATAAGTCGCTACCGCATGCATGACAATTACATTAGCGGAGTATCGCTCTTCGCTTCTAAAAACAACGGTAGCCCGGAATCGCAACGCGCATGATCATGCAACTGTCGAGGATCAGTTGTTGGTGGCGAAATATTGATGCAACAAGCAAGTGGTCAATTGGAGAAGGAGTTGAGAGCTCGTCGACCGGATACCCTAAACGAATATGTGAAGATCTCGAATTCACTGGTCATCTCAGGCCCCTCACCCTAATGTAATGTGATGAGTTCCCATCGGCAGAATCAGACTGAACGACGAAGCTCTTATATGCATATACAGTACAATCATTGCAGCGACAAATAATCTGTGCAAGCAAAAGTTAGACTACAACTGTTAAATATGTCTTGTCTGCCTGTCTTTTTACCAAAACTCTCTACAAACTTCACTACAACGTTTTTCTGCTTGAAGAACATGAGTTGAAGGATGCTGATAAGTCAAATCCAACAAGATTCATGGCACTTCGTGCGAACCTATTTATCAGTTGACGTTGTCGAGCTAGAGGCAGAGTAAATTTACATTACATTCCAGATCAACTTTGAAATGAATGTTTTCCTTCATTTGTAGATTTCCAAGCAGAAAGACAACATCGTCCATAATTGTGGACATAAATAGAGTGTATTGCCCATGCTTAACAGTTTTATTGACTTTATTTTTCTTTGTCGATGGCATGACTCATTCTTCCGCTAACGAGAGAATTTTGTTATATCACTTAGGCCTAAATGAAAGTGTGTGTTATTTTCAGATTTCTTGCTGAATTAAGCGTAGAGTATGAAGATGTACAAATTGGGGATGGAAAAAGTGACGAATTACGAATTAAAGGTTGCGAATTAAATTAACCGTACGTTTACAATGTGCAACATACGAAACTTTTTGGGGAAATATGAAAAATGGCGAATTATCCAGAAAACACTGTATAACCCTTTTTCTGCATGTATAATTGCGTATTGAAGGCTAGTGAATCAATCCTTTGACAAATATTCTTTCGTAGAGAACTAGTAGTGCGAGCAGAGCCTACTATGACCGCAGGCAACGATGATGTAATTTATAATGGTACAATTTGTGTAAAATTGCGGTCAAGCAGGCTATGGCCACCAGATTTCTAGTACCTTGCTTTCTACGTATTATGCATCTATTGACAGAAGGATAATAAATTTGGCACAACACTTTCGGCGTGAGAACTATTTTTAAAATGTTTGGAATATTTTGGCTGATTTCGGTATAATGCTTCACTTCTAATGTATATTGCGGCATCAATTCTTGATGAAATATGTTGAGATTACATAAAGAATTCTTCCTATTAATATAGAGATATTCACAAATGCAAAATCTTAGAATTGGAAATCATTTGCTTATCATGCTTGCGTGTTTGAAATTTGAAATTTTTATTATTTTTGTACTTTCTAGTTCTGCATCTGCTCAGCAATTATTGAAATTTTTCAGAATCAATTGCTTTTAGCTTCAGTGTCTCGATAAAAGTCACAAAATTGGGTTGTTTCTTTAACTGCTAAAACTAATGCTAAAATGTGCGATTTTAGTGCTATTTGAGTTGAACTAAAAGTTTGAATTATTCGACCTTTGACCTCATCTAGTGCAATGATGTAATATCAGAGCGATTAACAATCATTGTTTTATTAACCACATCTTTCGATTAGTGTATGGTTTATCAGTTTTTGTTGTGTCACTTTCCATTTCAAATAGTGATCTAATGGAAATTTGTTGAAAATTGGCGTTTTTTACCTTTGACCTTCACCTCAGCTCAGGGATGACCTTAGAAATAAAACTGCTGCTTTTTTCTGAATCCTCTTTCAATGCCTATTCGATTGATGTGCGGTTTGGCAAAATTGGTGCAATAGTTTGAGAAATCAGCAGGGGGGAAGAAATTCGGAAAAACATCTGAGTGTTAAAGTTAATTGAAAAAGAAATAAAAAGCATTCCGAAATTAATTATAACACGCCACTTTCAGTGGTAGTAGCAAACTTGATGCTATTAATGTGTCTATTAATGTTATTAATATTAATTATTAATTAACTTATTATTATTAATTATTATATAATTAATTATTATAATAAATTAATTATTAATGCTATTAATGTTCCACATTGAAGAAGTCTTTTACGATTATTAGTACAACGCACTCTGGATAAGCGGGACGGTTTGGGAGCGAGATTTCGGAGTGCGTGTCGGCTCGTTGACACACTACTCTGTGAACTGGTGTATAAATGGATTCTTAAGAATTTTGCATAAATAGATGAACAGCAATTTCTTGTAAAAATGGATGCATTAAACTGCTTCTTAGTGACCAAAAGAAAGACGAAGGTTCAGTTATAGAATCGCTTTCCTTCTCAACCTTGTCTTGGATCAGGGAATGATTTTTCTGTTGCGCTGCACTACCACAGTGCATAAGGACAGCAAGATGTAAGAATACAAATACGGTTTTGGTTGAAACACAAACGAAAATCACTTAATGCAGCTCAGATCTAGTTATCCGCAAAAAGCAGCTAAATTGTTAAAAATACAAAAAAATCTATTCCTTAAGCGGAGTGAATTCTGAAAACTCTCCTTAACCGGAGCGTTTTACATGTGTTGGAAATGTTCGTTGATTTTTCTCTCGCTTAAGCGGAAGTCCCGCTTTTTCAGCTTCCGCTTATCAGGAGTGCACTGCACTATATTATGTTTCTCTTTCATGCATCAAGTATTTCAGGGAAGGCATTAATTTAGTTTTACCTAAAGAACTGTTGCAATTCTCATCAATTACGAAAAAATCAAATAGACATAAAAAAGTCTAAAAAAAAGTACTCAAAATATTATGATGTATCAAAAAAAAAACTTTCTACATTCTCATCAACCTTCCACATTACTTCAAACGAAAATCTTATAATGTACTAAGCCGTTCTGTATCTCAAATTATGGCACTGTTCATCGCCACTTTTCATTTAACATATAAAAACGTTCGATGACATGCTGTATGGACTAGACGCGCTGGAATTGTGTGTATGCTGTGAAACTAAATGGATTATAATATGCTCTATGAAATAGAGATTTAAAGTCGACAATTTCCTATCTGCAACTTCCTGCACCGTTTTATATTATTTCCAGCATGATGTCGATGGTATTTTCATTTTAATCAGTGCATGCCGCTTTAAATTGAATTTTAAAAGCTCCCTAGAAAACCTTGAAATCCTGGAAAATAAAATGTTACCCTGGAAATCCTGGAATCTTGCTGGACAAAGAGAAAGAAGTTGCCGGACTTGATGAGACCATTTCTAGTATTCAAATGATCTTATCTCTGAATGACAATGCTCTGATGTTCACCTTGTTGCATTTCATCATAGAGTAGACTTTACAAATATTCAGCTAATTGTTACATTTCATTGTTGCGTCATATATTTTCCGTTATTGATTGTTATACTCTTACTCTATTTTGTTTCCCAATCCGTTCACCGTAAACTTGATACGATCGATTATATTTTCATTTTTTTCTTGAAATACAGGTTGACCTAGATATAGTTCAAGAAGCAACCATGTCGACAGCATGGGTAGGTAGCTTTCTTCCGTCGCCTTTCCTTCAAAGAAGAACGGACACAACACGCCTCCACTGCACACTCCGTACCACAGAATCACTTTCGGAGAATGTAGGGTACCATTGTTTTGAAATCTGAGTTAATGGTGCTCCAACAACGTCATTTAAGTCTGTTGACCTCGCCACTGAGATGGAAGTTGTTAGGGTGTTAGGGATTTCCAACTCTCAATTCGTAGGATTTAGCGTAGGCCGGTTTGAAAATACAGATTGCAGAATTTTAATCAAAGATGTTGAGAAAGTGCACTGTCGTAAATTGTAATTTCCAACCAGAAATGAAAAAAACATAGACAGGTGCATTAACGCCATTCCTTACATCATTGATTTAGAGAAAACAACAAAAACTATGATCATCTGTGCATGACAGTGGTCCTACAAAACGCCAAAGAATTGAATAAGAAGTGGACATCTGATAGCCATGCAATCTATTATTTTTCGATTCTTGCATTAACAACACTACAGATACTATGCGTGGAATATATAGTCACAAAAATTTCAACTGAGTATCAACTGAACATTGGAATCGAATTCCCGACGAATTATGTGAATGTAAAGAAATTCACAATTGTGTGTGAATTATTGGTTGTGCTTTCTTATCATTCAAGCAAGAACCACGCCTGCGGCTGAAATAGTATCCTATCGATTTCATTTACAGACTGTCGTGTTTAGTAGCACCGTCAGAAATTCTTGATCATGGATGCCTACTGATGATGAAGGCTTCAAATAGTATTGCTTCAAGCTTATTCATATTTGACAGCTGAAAGGATACCCGGATACATAACTTTTCTCAATTCTACCCACAATGCTTGGTTTCTAGCATATGTTAGAGAGATTATCAAATTTGGGAAATGTGCTATACTTTATGAAAACTATGAGTGACATATTATCAAATCGATCAAATCATTAAAAATGAATGGATTAATCCAATAGAATTGAAAGGAGGCTGTCTGAAATTGAATTCAATAGGGCAGGTGTAGTATACATCACTTATTTTGAAATCATCGAAATTGTACACAGCAAACAATAAATATTGCTGAATGATTTTTTCTTCCATTTCCACATCCAACTACATTGAGGGGAAGCATTAAAAGCTTCCAAAATAGAAATGTACAAAATTATATTTCCAAGTTCTCCTGGACAAGTTGTTGTGTGTGATGACATGAAGATTTTGTCATCTCTTAGATGTTGTGGAAATCACATTTTTGGACATGCTGGTGATTCGCGTAAAAATAACAGTCCGTGCTATTCCAGCAATGCTGGAATAGTACTTCGTTTTTGAAAACCCATTCGTGCATTTATCTTAGCAGTATTTTCACTGACTTCAAAATTGATCAAACAAATTTCAGGGAATCCATATAGTGGATATCCATACTTTATCTAATGGAAGATAATCATATCACAAATCAAACTCTCCGCTCACTAGTTTAGAAGGATCACAAAAGCTCAAACAATTTCTCAGTGAAACACATTTTCGAACCTCAAGCTACGCCCAACTATCTAATGGATATATCTATAGATATCCCCATCTATCTTTCTATCCCGTCCACTGATGGAAGTTTATTAGAAATATTTGTCTTACATCAACTGATCATAAATTCAGCTGCACAGTCCCAAAAAGTCTGGGAAATATTTCAAATTCATGACTGCTTCTTGGTCGGGTATTGCTGATCTAACACAGAGGAGTGAGAGAGGGAGGTCATCGTGAATTCAGTCGTAACAGAATTATTCTACTCTCCATCTATCTTCGTTCGAAAAGAAAGAGAAAATTTGTGTTCTTCAGGTGTTTGACAATATATCTGATAATTGTAATGATACATCTGCATTTAAATCATTTTCATGAAGTTCGGGAGCAATTGAACAACCGTAGTGTAACTGCCCATAATCATATCCAGTTGATGGATGAAATAAAGGTTCATATAACTCATGAAAACCACATGCCCAGAAACCTAATTCGCCAGAAAACTGGCCTACGCTAAATCCTAACACTTTCTATGCTTCATAGACATCCTTGGTTACGGATTTCACTTTTTCAAATAGAATTGGTACTTAAAATGCTTTATTCTTGTAGAAAGTGGCAAAATGTTTTAGAGCATGCAGAGAAAAGAAAAAATATCTTGAGATGTGTTAAAATAGAATTTTGGAGAATAAATGGGGCGTCTTCACGTTTAAAATGATGCATGTTGCATTAGAATATGCTTCCTCTACTTGAGATTACACGCTTTTAAAACTGGCAACTAGCAGGGCGTTTTTTAAGGAAAATGTTAAAGACCCTGTAGCGACCCAAAAATCTCCATCTAAAATTCATAACTAGAGATCTTTTGAGCATCGTTGATGATAAAATGCTTAGCTTTTGTCATTCTATGGATGAATACGATCGAATAGAATTTCTTCGTTGATATTCCTTGAAACCATGTACATACTTCTTAGTATGTACCTACATGACGTGATACTTTCTCAGTGTTGCCACAGGTATAGCCCAGAATACAACAGAGATTCATCGATCATTTTCAATTTATATATGCATGCATACACCATATGCAAGGCAAAATCAGATTCGAAAACCAATGGGTAGGCTGTCACGAATTTATTTTTTCTTAAATGTCCATTAATCTACATCAAAAATGAAGTGGCAGCATCATCGAACACTGCCGCCGAGTGCCACGAATGCGATTCATCTTCCTCGGCAAAGCCCTCGAAGTCGAGGCCCTCGTCGTCGCCCAATTCGGTTCTCTGCGCCGTTTTCTTTTGCTCCTCGAGCTTCTTACATTGAGTGTAAGCTCTCACGTTGTACAGGGTCTACGTCAATGATGTTCCAATTATCCAGTCCAGACAATGCGGAAGTGGGTGACTGCAGCCTCAGGGCAGATCCTTCCTTTGAAACTTTTTCTCTAATTCTAGGGACACGATTCGGGTCCCTAAAGCACCTTAAAAAAAGCCCTTCTAGTAAGCTACATCCGGGCCACCCTGTATAATGTAGCCTGATGCATAGTTTATGTACTGTATCGGCATTTTTAAGTTGGGATCACCTGCGCCTTAACAAATTCAACCGATTTCACTCCACCTTTCAATCTTTTTTCATCAATCGTATCAATTTCATGGCATGCAAGCTCCTTCGTCATAGAACTTAGCGTAGATTTCCACGGAATTTTTCCTTCAAATTTTACGCGTTAATTTGAGTATAATTTCCTTGCAGAAAGCCTGGAAATTTTCTTTCAAATTTGACTCCTGAATTTTGGTAAATTTCCTTTGAAAACACCTGGAAATTTTCATTCGAATTTGCGCGGACACCCTGTTTTTGAAAGAGAAAGTCTACTGCTCTAAAACTAGATGGACTACATTGTGCTCTATGAAATAGAAATTCAGAGTCGACAATTTCCTATCTGCAACTTCCTGCACTGTTTTATATTATTTCCAGCATGATGTCGCTGGTATTTTCATTTTAATCAGTGCATACCGGTTTAAATTAAATAAAGCGGTTCTTGTATGGGCAGTCTATGTGTTGAGGTATCATTGTTGTTTCTCTCACTTGTGTCAAGAACTCAATATCATAAAGAGATGTAAGATAAGCGTGTTTCCACCTTATTTGAATTCAATTAATGAAAATAGAAAGGTTCTACTTATATGACTGTGTCTATGATGCTGCACACTTTTTTAAAACACTAACCAACCACCAGTGCAGTCAGCTATGGTGAAGGAACTGTAAGCTGTATGGTAATGCACTTCTTGTTATAGAACTGTTTGGTAGAAATGGCCTGCATCCAACTGCTTCATTCTTAATGTGTAAAGGCTGAAAAAAATTCTAGAGGACCACCATATAGTATCCTTTTGGACATTTCCAAATGGGGGGATGAGGAACGTCTCTTTGTGTTCTTACTTTATTTATCAACATAAGTTAAAATAATATTAAATTGCGTCTGTCACTTGTCTTTCTTCCACTTGCATGATACCTCCATGCTTTACGCATACATGAAATGTCAACGGTTCTGCTGATAAAGATACAATATGTAGTGATGTTCACTACTTAATAAGATTGACAGTAATATATGACTAGAAATCATGTTAGCTTGCGTTTAAAAAATTAGTTATTTATTTTGTATGTAGGTATTCACGTATATACCTAGATCTCTATTAATTATCTATTATCTTTTCCACCGCTGCTGCATGGTTTCCGTGCAAAGAAATTTTGAAAATAAGCGCGTGCATAGGCTTAACATCGGCGGCATACAATAATGTTGAGTGTTGATTGCAGAGGGTGGCATCGTACTTATCCCCTGCCTACACACAGATCATGGACAAGCTGGAAGTCGTCCTCAATCACCGATGAGTGGCGATACAAGTACTCAGCTGTTGTCAGGGTTGGATGGTTTTTGCCAGGAGTGTAAATACTTGGTAAAAACCGTCCCGATAAAAACTGAGAATGGAAAATACTGGTAAAAATTACTAAGTGTGGTTTTATGACACTTAGTAAGAATAGTATTTACGGGATGTCCTCGGTCGAGAAAATCGGTAGTTATGCGGGAAATCAGCAATTCGCCACAGAGTCTGGAATTCGGGAAAGATCGGGAATTTCAGAAAGTTTTTTCAAAAAGCTACAAATTTGTGTCAAACCAGCAAATCTGAGCACCATTCTTATATGGATTTCAATATTTTTTAAATTTGTCCTAACCCATTTCTGCCAAAGGCATTCTTTGATTGAAAAACAGTACATTATTATCCTGTTCAAGTCTCTGTGGCATGTACATGCACATTTCATTTATTTTCGGAATTTATGCATTCTGTAGCTGTATTCATTTTCATTCATCAACTAAATTGTGATAGAATGGTTCTTTGGTTGTTAATTTTGTTTGTGACATCTCTCAAAGAAAGGATTGATTTCGGTGGACAGAAGTTAGATCGCGCTGTGTTTCTGCATGCGATAGATTTCCTTGATGACTCACATCTTCTCTGTAAAATTATTTTCCTCTGATCAGTGGCATTGTTCGTAGAACCTTTCTTACCTGGATTTCAAACTAGGAAGCCCTTGGTCCTTATCACGTGCGAGGCACTGACCGATATCATGCTGTCTTGATGGATGTTGAATCCTTCTTAGCTCAGCACATCAAAAGAATTAATTGCATTGATGTCAAAGAGTGACCTAGAGATGTGTTTGTGCAGCCTCTCTTCTGAAAAAAAATTTAAAATAAAAGAACTGTAAACTTAAAGCCACTGTAGCTTATCAGGATGTCAGTAATGCTAGTTGAAACTGCATACCACCAAAGTGGTAGGAGTTAGCTGAAATTTATGATGGCATTAGAAAGAAATTTGTGCCATTTTTCTAAGGTTTTGAATAATCTTATTTCTTTGAAGAAAATTACTTTTAAGCCAACAAACACATTGACTCCATTATTACAGAAGTATAGGCTATGTGCAGGGCATTTGAACGGTCTGAAAGGCTAATGAACGAACGGAGAAAATATGATCGTTCAAATGCCCTAGCTATGTCCATACCTTCTGACTGACAGAATCGGTTTAATTATGTCCTTCATTATATTAGCATTGAAACTGTTCTACTATTTCCATGAATTCTGGTAGACGTTGCTTTTTCATCTACTATTTGCATAATGTCGTGAGATCGTTTAAAGTTATCTCTGAATTTCTTCCTAGATCAAGAAAAGGTGGTCTATTCGGCAGTACCACAAACAACACAATGAGTAGTTAGATGCATGACTTACAGGCGTATCAGATGATTGGACCTCTTGAGATGATGACTATATGAAGCCAGGAAACAACAGTAGTTCAATCATTGACATACGGCGCTTTTATTACTGTTTTTGAGTTCATTA
Organism: Prostheceraeus crozeri; assembly: GCA_907163375.1. Lineage (NCBI taxonomy): Eukaryota > Metazoa > Platyhelminthes > Polycladida > Euryleptidae > Prostheceraeus > Prostheceraeus crozeri. Next base: position 62,890 of record CAJQUW010014077.1, on the reverse strand, counting down.
CCTACTCCACTTAGTTGCTGCATACTCCTCACCGACCAGTTCTAAGTCCAATTGGAGGTCAGTGTCGTGGTTTGAAAACTGCATTCCCTGTTACATAGGGTTTATTCTGCTAAGACGCAGCTGTTGAACGAAGCAGGATAATATGAATGATAGCAATCATTCAGATATCAACATTTAAATTAACATGACATATAGAAATCTACAATCAGTAGAAATCTGCATAGAACATAGTTATTTATCAATAATTGCAGCAACATAGTTATCGAATAACAACACTTTCCCCGGCTGAATAATGTTCACCAAGAAGGCACATATCGATCAACTGGCTTCTTTTGGCGTGTAGATCGACGTGGACAGGTGCTTCCGTCTTCATTGGTGTTGTTCCGTTCATCATCCTGCTGTTCCCGTTCATCTTCGGACTCACATTCAACTTTCAGCACATTCTCATCTGTGTCATCTTCTCGGTCATTTGAAGGGTTGGAAATTTCAGACGTTTCCGTCACATTTGTTTGACGAGGATACGGAGCAAGATTTCGAAGAGATACAGTATCTTCTTGGCCACTTTTGAAGCGTACATGAGCATAGTTGGGAGTAGCTTCCAACAGTTCAACAACTTCAACAGGTGGCTTGTATTTTGTTGAATTTCCATGGCATTTCAGGAGAACTTCTCCCGGCTGGAGCAACCATGAAGGTAAAGCACATCCAGTTGCTGTTCGCCTTTCAAAGTTAAACATACGCTCGTGTGGAGTAGCATTTGTAGCAGTACAGAGCAGCGATCGAATAGAATGAAGTACATCAGGTAAGACTTGCGGCCAAGCATTTAGTGAAAGCCCACGATCTTCAAGAGCCAAAGTCACCATTTTCCATGTAATACCGTTGTATCTCTCACACTGGGAATTTCTTTTGGGTTGTATGGCGTTGTGCGACTTGAAGCAATACCGTGACGTAAGAAAAATTGTTTGACATCCTCAGACATGAAACTTGCCCCACGATCTGAATGAACAAAAGACGATAAGCCAAAAACTGAAAATAAATCCTTTAAGCACTTTATAACAGTCTGTGCAGAGATATCATGGCACGGGAAAGCAAAGGGGAATCTGGAGTACTCATCAATCACTGTCAGTATGTACCTATATGAAGATGCAGCAATTGGTGATGGCCCTTTAAAATCAATTGATAATCTTTGAAAGGGGGCTGTAGAACGTATAAGAGGAGTTCTTTCTGGATTGAGAAATTGTGGCTTTTGCTTCGCACAAGTCGAGCACTGTGAAATGACCTGTCGAACCTGATCGACTGAGTATGGGAGATTCCTTGAACGAATAAAGTGTAGCATGCGTTGAACACCTGGATGTATAAGCGCCTGATGCAGGGATTTAATGTCAGACAAACCATGACAAGTCGTAGCAGCACAATGGGCTCGTGAAAGTACATCAGCAGTAACGTTTTCTTTTCCTGATCTGTACTTGATATCATATGAAAAGGGAAGAAGTTCCATGCGCCATCTCATTATTTTGTCATTTTTGATTTTCCCTTTCAGACTGGTATTAAACATAAAAGATACAGCTCGTTGATCAGTGATGATCGTAAAATGCCTACCGGCAAGGAAATGCTTCCACTTTCTCACTGATTCAACAATCGCATACGCCTCTTTCTCCACTATATGATGATTGCATTCCGTTGACGAAAGTGATCGAGAAAAGAATGCAATAGGACGATCATTCTGCAGAAGAGTACCAGCAATCGCTTGGTCAGATGCATCTGTTTCGACTACAAATGGCAAATCTGTGTCAGCAATATTAACGACAGATTGGGCGATGTCTTCTTTCAGAGAAGTAAAAGCTTTCAATGCTTCGGAGGACAGTGGAGGACTGGTGCAGTCAATCAGAGGTCGTATTTTCATTGAATAGTTGGGTATCCATTTGGCGTAGTAGGCAAAAAGTCCAATAATTCTTTGCAAAGCTTTTGTAGTCTGCGGTTCAGGGGATTCCAGGAGTGGACGCAGTCTCTCTGGATCAGGTTTCAGCTCACCATTAGTACAGGTTCCCCGCGCAGCCCTTAAATTTAAGGGCCCCTTAAAAAGCCCTTACAGTTTTCAATCAGCCCTTAAAAGGCCCTTAAAAATGACAATCACTGAAAAGCCCCTAAAAAGCCCTTAAATTTGACACTCGGCCCTTAAAAAGTCCTTGAATTTCAAACCAAATTTTGAAAATAAATCTCTGAAGTAATATTAAGTCAATCATAGTTAGACTAAGTAAATTGAATTGTTGTCGCACGATATCTTTTCTTCTTCCAAGAAAGTCAACTATCAATTGTCTCGTGGATGCAAAGCGAATTTCAATCGACGATTGCGATGTCGCTGTATCTAAACTGACCCAGTTCATTGATCATGTTAGTTGCGAGAGCGCTCATTTCAATCCTGACACTGACAGACTTGATAAATTTTGGCTTTCAATTCTTCAATCGGATCGACAATTCCAGCATTTGTGGTCAGTTGTACGAACCTGTCTCCTTCTATCTCATGGACAGGCCGGTGTAGAGCGAGGCTTCTCCATAAACAAAGCCACGATGAGGAAGAATTTGACCGAACGACGTCTTATTTCGGAAAGACTCGTGATCGATTATGTAATTCGGATTGGAGGGATTGAAAATTTCTTCATCTCGCCCGAACTGCGTTTGGCAGTAGCAAGTGCTAGGCAGAAGTATCGTCTGTATCTGGAAGACGAGCAGAAGCAGAAGGAAAAGGACCTTGAATCGGAGAAGCGAAAGAAGGATGAGGAGGAGCTGGAAAAGATGTCAAAGGAGAAGCTGCGAATGGAGAGGGACATATCACATCTCCAGGAAAGCGCCGATAAACTGGCTTTCAAGGCCGAGACAGCGCAGAACTTCAAGTTTTTGTTAGAGTCCAACGCCCTCAGAAAGTCAATACAACTAAAAAGAGAGCAGCTAAATCAAATTTGCAGAGATATGTCTGAAAAACAAAGGCTTATTTTGAGCTTGTAGATGGACGGACGTTCTAGCATACTAAAATTGCGTGGCCATCATCTTTTCATCTAAATAGGGAAAGTATGATGCGCATGTCCAGCAGCGTTGTTCGTGCATTAGGAGCACATTCTTTAAAGTAGGTCTACATGTAAGTAAGAGCTCCGTCACATAACAAAAAAAATAAATCACATCCTTTTAGTACTCACTACGTGCATGTGGTAGCTAAAGCTACATGTATGTATATAAGCAAACAAATGTATCATCTGTATGTCATGTCACCTGATCATGAATCACAAGCAAAAAGCTGCGTAATATGAAGTTTTTTTCATTTTTGTACTTTATTTCTTAGAAGAAGTTCGTATTGTTGTTTGTTTCCATGAACTGAGTTTTAGGAGCTGACCCCCTACTTATGTTATTTCACTGTTTTGTTGTTTGTTTTCATGAACTGAGTTTTAAGAGCTAAGAGCTCATCCCTACAGATGTGATTTCACCGCTTTGCTGTTTGTTTTCATGAACTGAGTTTTACTGACGCCTTGCAGATTACAGTGCATGTACAATGCCTATATGTACAATTGTACATATATTTTTCTGTAATTTGCAACGGTCAAATTCATATCGCCTGCTTCATAATCACTTTAGTGATTCCACTGATTTGTTTATTGATATTCTGATTAGGAATATGGAATGGCTTCTACGTAAATTTTTGTTTTAATTTCTGTTCTTCACAGCCATACAAAATCAAGCTTGTGTAATTATAGTATTAGTTGTAATAATGATTGTATTTTGATCTGCTTCTTCTGTTGAAAGTGGTTATTTTGGATAAAGTGAAGGTATATAACTGTGCTGTTTAAGACCAAAGACAGTCAATAATCAACTTTGGTTACGACCGTGATTTCGATATTTGACTGTCTTCATTAAGTGTGTGGAGTTATCATGCATCTATTATTTCAGCAAGTGTATTTTTATATTTAGCATTCGTGTTCTTGACTGAATCCTGTAAAATGTCTCTTATACTGCAGTGTTTTTTTTATTTCATAACATTTTGATATAGACTACACTTCTGAAAAAACGATCTAGTTTTGTCTATTGATGAATGGGGAGAGTAGAAAAAATAGCTTTCTGCCTTTATTTTTCTAGAGCATGTGGAACTACCCACTGCGACGGAGAATAAAATTGTCTCAACACCATGCTTTTCTCATCCTTGTATGCAACTTGCACGTATACACGCATGAAACATCGATTTGTAGATAGCCCTTAAATTTGCCTCATCAGCCCTTAAAAAGCCCTTAAATTTGATAGTGGCTGAAGCGCGGGGACCCTGTTAGTAATTCTGTATCCCAAAACATCAATGCTTGTCATCGAATACTTTGACTTTTCAGTATTGAACTTGAGATTGTATATTGAAGCAGCTTTCATAAATTTATTCAGATTTTCATCGTGATCTTCCTTGTCTTTTCCACAGATAGTGATATCATCCAAATATGCGAATGTACCTTTGAGATTGTTGTCGGAAATAAATTGAGTCATAAATCGTTGGAACGCTGACACGCCGATGGTCACACCCATTGGTATTCTTTTAAATTGATACAATTGATTGCCAGCTTGAAACGCAGTTTATGGACGATCTTTGGGAGAAATTTCAATTTGATAATATGCTTTCGATAAATCAATGATACTAAATACACGAAACTTAGCAATGGAATTTACAATTTCTTCGATACGAGGCAGCGGATACGCATCCAGCAAAGTAAAGCGATTTATTGTCCTCGAGAAATCAACGACCATTCGCTTCTTCCGGTTTTCTGAGCATGTAACAACTACCTGGGCTCTCCAAGGGGAATGGCTTTCCTCGATCACGCCTTCAGATAAGAGACGGTGAACTTCCTCTTCAATAAACTGAGTGTCACTAGGGGAGAATTTCCTTGATTTTGTTGCAATTGGTCTGCAGTCATCAGTAAGGTTATTGAATAATTCAACAGGAGATATATTTGTCTTCGTAAGTGCACAAATATTCAGATCAGGCAATGGTCCACCATAGTTCATTGTGACATTCCTGTGCAATTTCAGAAACGGAGATCCAAGAATAACGTCAGCACATGCATCAGGGAGCACAGTCATTTCAACTTCTTTGTAAGTACGATCATTTAAAAGAATTTCGGCAGAACAATAACCGTGCAAAAGCATTGAAAAGGATGTGGATGCCATTGAAATAATCGAATTTCGCTTGCTAATTGGAAGACCAATAGATTTCGCAATAGTTTCCTTGATAAAATTGTCGTAGCTACCAGTATCAAGTAATCCATTCAAACGAACACCGTTCAAGAAAACTTCAGTTGGAATCGGAGGAGAAACGCCTGCCAAAACACCTGAATTATTAAGAACGGCAGAGGAGTAAAGTTTTCGAGTGGATTTACAAACTTTTGAAAAATGTCCTTTCTTTCCATACGAATGACACAATGAATCTTTGGCCGGACAGTATTGAAGATTATCTCTTGGATGCCTTGCGCCTCCGCAATTGTAGCAATTCGATGAACTTTTTGCAGTAGTCTGTTTGCGTTGAACAGATGCAATTTGAAGTGAATCAATCTGAGAAGCAGCTTGTTCAGAATCATTGAAATTTCCTGTATTAGAATGAGTGTCAGTAATTGCAGCGATATGATGTGTATGCTGCACGTACTATTCTGATCTCAACTGCGCTTGCTCTAGGGCTCTGGCTTGTTGAACTGCAGTACTCAAGTCCATAGATGAATTTTCGAGCAATCTGGCACGTATAACAGATGATTGTGAACCTCTTATAAAAGAATCACGAATAGATTCATCACGATGAACTTGAGCAGTGACATCGTTAAAAGAACAATCAGACGCTAGACGATTCAGAGCAAGTTAGTAGGTGTCAATTGACTCATCACTACGTTGAACTCGAGAATGAAGCATGTGTCTAGCATGTATTTCATTTGTAGGCTTCACGTAAGCGTTTTTGAGTAATTGAATTGCATTTTCAAATGAGTTGCAACCATCGATGACGTCAGTAGCACTCGTTCCTATGTAAAGGTAAAGGACCTCCAATTTATCAGGAGATAGTTCGGATATACTTGAAAGGAAGTATTGGAAATTCCTGTAACACAATTTCCATTTCTTTGAAGAATCTGAATCCGAAGGTGAAGCTTCAAATTTTTCTAACTTTGTCCATCATTTAGCAGAATAAATTGTCGTGGTTTGAAAACTGCATTCCCTGTTACATAGGGTTTATTCTGCTAAGACGCAGCTATTGAACGAAGCAGGATAATATGAATGATAGCAATCATTCAGAAATCAACATTTAAATTAACATGACATATGGAAATCTACAATCAGTAGAAATCTGCATAGAACATAGTTATTTATCAATAATTGCAGCAACATAGTTATCGAATAACATAACAGTCAGCTCCAAGCCCTTTTCCACTCCTCTCCGCACCGCTTGGATTTAGCTCTCTCTTTAGTTCCGCTTCGCTCCGATACCCGCTTAGTTCAAGATCCCTGATGTATACACGCAACCAGAAAAGTTATCAACAATCTCAGTGGCCCTTTCTCTTAAAACTTTATTCGTCATCAGACTGCTGCTATTATGCTTGGGCAAGGCACTTCAGTGAAAAGCGCTAATAAGATCAAACGATTCTCTTTAGAGAATTATCCTTCCCGTACAAATAAATATTCTCTCCGCGAAAATTGAATTGATAATGAGTTAAAAGTTGAATAAATTTGGCATACAAAATATGAGATTAGAGGGACTTGAACACTCGGCCGTCTAAGTTACATAGATCTGTTGCTATAGATCGCTTGCACGAAGTCAAGGATTTTCACCTTAATAGTTGTAGTAATTGTCAGTGTGACTGCCGCGCAGCAAGCGCAGCGAATATAAAGTAGTATGCGCAATTCCATTATAATCGTTGCATGATTTGACTATGAAGTGAAATCGATTCTCGTCAATCAATTAAATGTGACGATTACACGTATTTCAAAACATGAATTGAAATGTTCGAATTTGAAATGCTACAGTAGCTTACGGCTATCTATCTAACATAACATAATCAATATATACGTTGTGTGTAAGGTTAGTCTGCTTTGCCTTTTGTTCGCATTCCCTTATAAAGCTTCGATCCGATAATGTGTCTTTTTGAATTATGTGTCTTTTTGCTATTATGAACTATTTGTAACACAAAGTTGTTGCTCAATTTTCAATATGGTTTCGAGTCAAGTTAAAATGGTCCTCGCACAAAATGGCCATGATAAAACTGTCCTAGGGAAAATATCAAAATACAATTTGAAAAGCAGGAGCATACTCAGCAACACTTAAAAGTTGTGTTCTGTTGAAATTTTAGTCGGAAAATCATCAGTCTCTTATAGATTAGCCCTGCTTAGGCCTATATCCACGATCTGTCAGAGGCTAGTGATTTTTCTGCTAAATTTTTTCAGATACGTAGGTTTTACATATCGCCATAAGCGCGTTCCTGTTGTTTAAATCTTATTTTGAGACCCTTCCCGGGACAGTTTGATCAAAACAGAGTTTCGGCACTACTTTTTGAAAATGCCATTCTAAACAGAAACCTTCAATCCTCTCAAATGGCTGAATAAAAAACACTTGGCACGCACGGGCTATCTCCCTCCTTTCGTTCTTAAATTTGTCTAAAATTGTGCAAAAATGCATCAATCGTCACACAACTTCAGGTACACGTACTTGAGTGTATTTTCTACCCATATACAAAATTTATGCAAATCGGCAAGTGCTTTTTGAAAGAGAGACGATAACGTGAAGAGTAGCGATGTCTGCAGCTCGATCTGACTTCGTCTGTTCGACGCATTGTTGTAACTCGTGTGTGCATTGTTCTCCCCCTCGTCTCTCTTCGTCTCATCCACTATTAGGGATGCATCCACTATTTTGTTAGGGATTTGGCCAGGTCATTATCACTTCACGAATTGTCGCGAAATTGCTTTGTTAACCTGTTGCAGTCTTCTACTCTGCTCAGACGATGAGGTCATGCGAAGTCATCAATCTACTGACATCGCTACACTTCAGGTTATCGTCCCTAATTAAAAATGTATTTGCTCGATTTGCATAAATTTCATCATGTGGGTAGAAAGTATCTTCACATGTGTAGTTAAAGTTTTGTGACGATTGATTTAATTGAACGGATTTTGTGTAAGATTATCCCTTGACTTCGGTTTTCGTTGACATAATTGTTTTCATCGTTTTATGAAGTTTTCAACTTCTCATTAGTGTTTTTGATTGTGCACATGTATATGCGTCTGCACAAGCACCTATTTGGCCTAAGAAGCGCACAAGATACACGAATATGAGCGTGAGTCTCATTTTCTTGAGACTACTCTACCAATTTTTCTCTTTTTCTCATGCCGTGACGGGTGAAAATTGTAGCTCAGAAAGATATCAAACATTTCATACGCTTTCGTTATCTTATTTACCTCGCATGACATTGCTCGGATCACACTACATTGTCGAATGTGGTTATCTTATCTGTCGACCATGTCGACAGACAGTGTGCGACGTGACTTGACTGTGTGAGGACGTTCCTTCTGCCCATATCTCGTACCATTAGTTTGTCCGATCCACGCCGGGTTTGATGGATGTGCGTCCTATTTTCAGGGCGCTGTTCAATCCTTTCCCAGCCATTACCACATGAGCACAAGAAAGAGACCGCGTTTAGATGTCACCATTTCTTAGTTCTTGTAACAGACAAGCGACTTTCTGTGGTGTAATGAACCAACTTGATCGGATACGTTTTCTTACTGTCATGTGAAGGCCCACTCATTCAGAATTCCGGCATTAAAACGTCGTACACTGTTGGCTGTATATCGTGTTATATTTGAATATTGCTTGAAATTCAATTCAGCAATCACGAGAAATATTGAGAAGCTTCGAGAAAAACGTCTAACTGCTCTCAAATTTAACGCCATTTTATTGTGAACGAACTGCTGATTGTCTCATGGACACGTAGTTAAATAATAAGAAGTACACGTGCTGAAATTCAGCAAGCAACAGTCTAAATGGCGTCGAGTGTGCGCTTTCGAAACGTTACCACAGCTACGAACGCAACTTCTAACTGCTTCCAACCAACGCTTGCCGCTCCTGCAAAGATTGTGGTGAATGTCCCAAACAAACAATCTAGCGACCGCTAATAAAACATTGTAAGCACGAGGTAGGATATCGATGATTGTCAAAAGCCAATTACAACCGTTGACGTCAGACTACCTCACTTTCGAAGTAAACTTTCGACGATTTAGTTATTCACTGGTAATGTGCGCCTGAACGGAAGTAACGGTTGTCGTCTCATTGCAGTGCTACGATGTCCGCATTTGAACGCATTCTACTTGAGATCACGTCAAGAGGTAAGTTTCTGATGGTAATCCAATAGATAACAGCTTTATTTATGTCAAAGTAGTTATCGAGTTAAGAGAAGTCGGTGGAGGATGACTTGTGCGTTGCTTAATTAATTGTGTTTTCTCAGTAAATAGGATTTGCTTTTGGTCTCCTTGATATGGATTGACTTACTTAGAAATGAAGTGCCAACTTTCATCTATTTTATTTTGGGGACTTACCTTTCGGTCAATTCAAATACAATTAAGCACCACATTTGCGCTCATATACAAAACCTAAAACCGACTGCCAAAATCATAACAGTAGCTGATTGATTTCCATGATTTCACTGCATAACGTTTTGTCATATTTTATACAATTTTTCAAAGACATACACTTGAGACACCTGACCAAAGATCACGAAAACATAACATTTATTCGCCTGGCATGGGCAGGACAACCTTGTGGCCCGCGTCCTTTCTAGGTGGCCACCGGAAGTCTGTTTACCTTACGACAATTTAGCTTTTCATTCACAGACATCAATTTCTATACGGTCAGACCTGCAGAGATTCGGAATTGATATAGCCTACTCAACTACCTATATAACGACAAATCGATATTTTCTTAAATTATTTATCAATTTTTCATCATAGGTCTTGAAGATTGAGTCTCAGATACTGAAGGGCTTCATAAAAATCAAAATAGAACAGTCGAAACCTTCGTTGATTAAGTGCTTCGTTGCGAGCTAATTTGTGGCCCGCAGGATCACTATCAGTGTAGCCTGCATATGGGTACTTGACGTTAATGGGTTATGGTTAATATACATGTAGGCTATATAGTATATCGGTATATACTCAACTTGAAAACTGACCGAAAGTGAAAGTTGAGAGGTGTATATTCACTCACAGTGCATGTTCTCCAGCGGTACAAAAGTATCTTTGTATCATATCGATGACTCACAGACATTTGAAGCAGTGCGTGTCATCGAAATCTGTCTTTTATATTTATTTATGCAATGACACGATTCTCAATGCCATGTGTTCAGACCTACTTTGGATGAGACTTAAGAATATCTTACCAGCTTTCTCAACATTTGCCGATCTTATTGACGTCAAACTTTGTGTCAGTATTATTTCAGACCCGAAGAATGATGTCGTTAAGTTTGTTAGCGATCTGATAAGTTCCAAAGTATTGAGGACATTTTGGGATGGGGGAACTGGGATGAAAGACATAGCAATATTACTAAGACCGTACAGTGACATTCCACCCTGCGCAACGTCCACTTCTCCAATCACATGTCACATGAATAACAAAATTTATTTCAAATCGCAATACGTTAATGTTCCATTCGAGAAATTTTGCAGAAATTTCATTCCGCAGAATGATATTTTTTAAGCAAAATTTTAAAGAAGTTGTTGAAATTTGTTGAAGCTTAAGGAAATATCAGATTCATATCGCAATTAGTAGGTCCCTATCACTCCACCAAGTTAAGAAAATTTTAATTGCGTGCACGAAGGCATTAATGAGTGGTAAATTCTGTAAAAGCAACCTGCCAAAAACATCTAGGCTGCAGTGATTTTACCCTTAAACAACGAATATTCGTAATCGATAAACAAAATATGATAGGTCACATTACTTAGACGATTATTTTGTTTTCTTGGGATTCCCATAATGCTTAAAATAGTGTCCAATCTCGACACTGAAGCATGTTATCTATCTGTGTAGACATTGTCTTGTCTCATTCACTGTGTGGTAAGACATTATTGGTCAGGTAATTCGCCTAATCTCAATCCCAATCAGCATGAACTGTTATAAAAGAGGAAAACAACTGAGAGGAATCCGAGGATTTTGCTCAAGACTGCTTTAAGGCCTACTTGGGCCGCATCAGAGTTCTTTGCTTGGTTGCGGCCTGAATAGGCGAAAATTTAGGAGTAAAATCCTCATACAAAAGATAGCAAGACTTTTTGCTTTTAATTTGCAATTAACTATGCTATTTAAGCGGAACTACAAACTTCTTTGCTGTAAAACATGTGTTAAGGCAGTACTGTACTTTCGACTATAAGCTATGCATTTCAATCAAGTCAGGAATTTGCATGTTGTAAGTCATTCGAAGTATTTGGGTTACCCAACTGATCACTTAAAAGTTCAAAGGATCCGCTTGTAAGAGAAAAAAGGGAGAAAATCGAAAATTTCCAAACTAGTGAAATTATGTCCGTGAATCCGACACCACGTAAACATCGAATAAGAGACGACTTTATGGATCTCATCTCAACGTACCTTGGAGTAGCTTTCACAGGAATACTCAATTGAAGGGATCACGATGTTGTAGACGCGACAAACAGGACTTGCCTGTCTCCTCCACCTAGTGGACAATCAGATTAACACACTGGTATACATGATAATCGTTGCCTTACGTAACGCGTCGCCGATTTTAGACTCAGAGCAAAATAAATATTGAATACTGTAATTGATAAATGATAAAGCATTGTTTGTCTGAATTGCCTTCTCGCTGCGAATTAGGTCAAATGATAAGATATAATCTGTAGATAATTCATTTTCCGGAGATATACTCGCCCATCGCTGTGTGATCTTTAATTAATTGCCATTATCGATTTTTCGCAAATTAAGGTCATAAGTTTAGGGAGGAACTTTTTGCAACGAATTCATTTACCTGGTTGTGATTTTTCCATAGAAGTACTGTTGATTAATAGCATATGATGTGATTGTTTCAGATTTTTAACGTCAAACGTTTGCCGAACAATTAGTTATGTTTAATTAAAGTTCGTTGAACACCGACCATTCAATCAGTAAAAGAAAATACTGCGTCGCCTAGCATTTATCGTCATTGGAATATCAGAACAAGATCCTAGTCCAGCGTTCTTCAATTTCTATTCGTCAAATGACATTTTACAATCTTCCAGTGAACACAATGCTCATTGATGAGTCCATAAAAGATCAGAATCACAAAGTAGGAAATGTATGAGTTTTCCGATAAAATCAACACTCGTCTTTATGCATTTTTGAGACTTCATAATACGCGATTATGATAATGGTGCTATTGTGAACTTATAGATAAAACTTGTAATAAAAATCGTTATCTTCAGAAATGTGGAGAGTTGAGAGAGAAGTAGGAAAGTATTTCAGTATAGCATAAACTAGCGTTAGCGTTAAGCTCCTATTGTGGTCAGGACAGGAAACTAATGGAATTCGAGGAATTAAATACTTGAACGGCGCCCATGTTTCATAAAAGTAAACAAATGCAGGCGGCGCCTGATATTTGAAGTCAATGACCACAGTTGTGGACAATGCAGATGAAATGAACTTATGAGCGCAATACTAGGGTGATTTGAGAACTACCATGGTCTTCAAGAAAACAAAATCCACTCCTAGTTGCAGTAGATATCGAGCGAGATCAGTCTGGAATGCAACCGGTAAAAAACAGCAACCAGTAAGAAGATCAGTGTAACGAAAATCGCAGTTTAGCGGAAGCTTGCTGGATCGTTTGAAGCTGCATAGTTTGTCGTCTATGTTGGTTGAGTATTCAAGTGGGAAAAATTGTTCCGTCGAACTCGGAGATTTGAGCATGCAGGCTTCATTATATTGTCCTTCACCTAAGTCACACTTTCAGCTATCAAAGCATTGTGCGTCAATAGTTTCCCTGATATATAAAGTTCATCATTTCACATTGAAGAATGGTGTCACCGCGTCTTAAGTCGAAGTTAACATTCGGTAATAGAAATGACTGAATATTTACGTGACTGATAAATGAATTATAAAATTCGTTTTTAGGTTGTACGATGTGAAAGAGACTCAATGACATCACTTTGGTGTCCAGTAGTGGGGCTGGTCGCTTCCTGCCGCTATTCCCAGACGCCAACCGGGTGTGTGTGGCGGAAATTTACGATGAGAACGTGACGAGGCGCTACTATAGACCACCAAAGTTGAGCTGCAGTTGTGTTAGCATGAAGAATTGGCATTCATAATGATTCACTAATATTCTTAAAAAATCGTTCAGAGATTCGATAAATAAATAGAACTAGAAATTAATGTTGATTTGGTATTATAAATTGAGAGCGGATGTACTTATGTGAAATGTCTGTACAGAGTATTATCAGATATTTAAGACCGATTTCCGTGACCAAATGCCAGTTCGCATGATCAGGTCGGAAAGTCAATGTCTGCACATGGGAAGATAAATGACTCTATCAAAAGAGATGTATATTTCATTGTATTTACTCGCGGCAGGTCATAAATTCAACTTGATTACCAGATACATTGGTAAGCTGTTCTAAAAATAATCATGGACGCCTGTATGTCTTCACTGGTAGAACATCGTGCGTGTTCCATTGAAATTCACGGACATGTGATTCTTCCGGTATTTGTCGGAATTTCAACAGGGCCGAAGTTTTTCTTTAATGTCATATTTTCTTGTGCTGTTTGACATGAATACATAGTTACATGTGCAACGTGAGAAGATGAAATAGAATGTAACAGCTGCCTTGTAGACATCCTGCAAGCTTCCTTGTATGCTGTCATAGACATAGGTTCAATTTCCGATGCTTACAAATGATAAAACAGGTCAATTAAATGACTTACATGGCATTGGGAACAAGGTGAAAATCGCTACTGTTGATATGAACATCGCAAAAACGTAAGCACACAGAAATGTGCGAAGATGACGACTTTGCAGCAATCTATCTGATTTTCCGTAAATTCGAAAAATTTGGGAGGGTTGAAGCATCAGAATTTCAGTTTTCTCGAGTTTCATTGAACTCATGACATTCTTAGAATAGGGCACTGTGCTAAGGTCTCACTTTGTCTTAGAATGTACGCATTCAAATTATTCAAAAATCAGATCAATTTCAAATCTTAAAAGCAGCATACATGCAGCTGTTGATGCTTAATACAATAAGAATGATTAGTGAATTCAGATGGTGAACATAATTGCAAGGTTGTATGTGTGCATTATGACATAATTGAGAAGCTTAAGTGAGGAATATGTCCTGATATCCTGATAAGTTGAGGTGGTTACTGATCAATCTTAGTAAGATTGTTTCAAATTTGTATTGATGCATCTCTGAAGTGATAGAATCAATTATTCTCAGACATCGCGCCTTGTTAATATAATCGAGTAGGCTATATGCTGCCTACGAGGGTCGGCGGTTCCAATAAGCCCAGCAATATAGTCATAGGTAGGATGAAACAGTGCAAGAAATCACGAAGGACACTAGGACAGTGTACCGTTGTGTTTTCCTTTTGCAGTATAGGGCGCATTGGGGTCCTTGTTTTTTTACATGTAGATGCGTGTTTATCAGCAATTCAAAATGAATAGCGCAGATCATTGCTTGATCTTATTTCACTGTTGACCCTCGTGGGACATGGTTACCGAACCTTATTGACGACTGAATACTTTCATTACCTTTTACCAACTACCATAAATATCTGCGAGCCTTGCAAACCTTATGAATGCTTATCAAAGCGTTGTGCTTTCACGCTAGCACTCAATAGTCCAGTAACTCATTGCGGACCCCCATAGGCGGCGTCCATGAATCTTGCAATCTTGCACTATGATGATGTGGTTCAAGACTAGACCTTCTGACTCGGTTCGGCAAAATTTAGGTCATGGTGGTAGATATCGCATGTATCCGATTTCCACTGTTTAATAAAATCGTGATCATGAACTTCGTAGGATTGTTTGATAGAGATAATCACTTTCCAGAAGCTGTAACGGAAACGTTTCCACAGTCATGGACATGCATGTGCGAGTATACTATTGGATTAAGGTAGAATTCACTCTCAGCGGACGAACATCTAAGACACTGAATTTCGCCTAACGAATGTAGTCAAGGAAGGCTGTCAATCATGTCACATTTACAGATGCAGAAGTTCTGAATCAACTTAAACTTACGTGTCGCTAAGCGAACTGCATAAATTATGTGTTTGTGAAAATGAAGCCTGAAGTCGTTAGATGTCGTAAAACCTCCAATAGAGGCTTCACCTCTATTTTAGCACATGTAAAAGACGGTCACCCGCTTGTAGAACGCCACCTTCTACATCTATTATTTTGACAGTATATAGGCTGTAGCAGGTAGCATAACAAGAAATTTGACTATCGCCTGGACATTTTGAATCCGCTAATTACAATCGACTATTCACTGTAAATTCGAATGTCATCATCCTTCACACGTGATGATCAAGGACGCGTTGTATAGTGGATTCTGTCTTGTTTTGTGTCTACTTTCTAATGTACAGCTTGTCACTCCTTCCTTTTTCATGTATTGTCCTGACATTATCGTTACTATCATCGCTATAATATCTTTTTGGAGACTTTTACAGTAACATCTGATTTAGCATTTAATGACGTTTTGTGCCTTAATTGATAGTTGCTGGGTTATGATAAGTAACTGTCAGTTGGCAAAATTTAATCGCAGTTATTAGATGCCGGCATTGAATTGATTGAGCCTGCATAGGTTTACCATGATATATAATCTGTAGGAAAAAATTTCAGAGCTATAGGTATTTAGTAATTAGCAATAGAATGAAATGAAGCAAACGATATATTATATTGCCACGCAAAAGATGTGCGGCTGGTGGGATTCGAGCCTGCGACCCCAGGTTAACTAAACCTGTACTCGTTTCTACCAATCGAGCCTCGAGCCGCTTACATGCGACTGTGTAAATTGGAAAGTTCAAACCCTCACCATCACACATCAGTTGTCGTAGCAGTTATGATCAATGAATAAATATTTCGCCACAATATTGACTGCCGACGATGCATATTGCGAAATAATAGCACGCAAAGTTGGAATATCAACGACTATTGAAATGATTTTTTGAAGAAAAATCGAACAAAGGAATAGTTGAAAAATAGAGCGAAACCTATGTAGAGGTTTAAAAATATACTGTCATGGCCGTATGTTGGAGACTTGGCGGTATAGAAGCACATATAGTCTTATATATGATTAACTGATTATTTTATATTTACAAAAAGACAATTTTCGTTGCACATTTTCAAAAAGTAATCTAAGTGATAATTGAAGTTGCGATTGCGACCTTGTCTAACACATCTAAATGTGTAATATGTGATTTTGTGGTGTATTGCGGATCGTGGAACATGTTGCGATTCACGAAGAGATTCGCGCTTAGGAGCTGAATGAAAATCGTGGACCATAGTTTCTTTGCAAACCTCTTTTTTGCTGACTTTATTGGTAGGAAAGGTTTCGATCGTCTGAAGGTCACTCAAACAACACTAATTTATCAAGCACTACATCTGAGATGCTGGTAAGCAATTAGATATCTTTGGTAAACTGTTCTTATTGTGCCTTAAAATGCTGAAGCGAAAGGATATCTCCAATGATTTAGCGGCTGGACTGCTTGCTTCAATGTTTTGTATTTTTGTTTATTGGGGACTGTCGCATTGAACTGACGCGGAACAAAGGTCATCAAGGTGAGAAAGTAATATAGCATGCATGCGATTATCTGAACGAAATTGTCCACAAAAAGCGGCAACAATTGCACAATAAATGCATGTAATATATCGTGTTATCTATATGTTAGGTATCAAATAGGTTTGTTGAGTAAAATAAGGCTAATATCGACCTTGAAATATAACCAATACCTGTGAATCCACAGGCTTTTTTAAAAAGTCGTTTGCTAATTTGACTTCTTCACGAGCGTGTTTAACGCCACATGGGGAGGAGGCATGTCATCCACATTATTTGTGCATACATGTATGTAACTATAATATGCTAGGCTATTTGTAAACTCAATAGAGAGGAAAACTCTTCGATTAATGTTGCTTCGGTGCTTATAATTTCATCTACTCCCCCAACTCTGAAAATGTCTGAAACCTGTAAGTTAACCAATAACCGCACAGCGTCAGATACACGTGACTGAGGGTATTTTTACCTACATCCAAAATGTCATCAAATTTGAGTAGACCCTATCCTATCCTTTTTTCATCACAAAACTTGAAGAATGGGTTAAATGCATATTGGCACAAAGGACAATCAATTTTATGATAATTTTTCGAACAAGTAAGAATGGAAGAAACAACAGCATTCGTAAACAATTAGATGAAAATGCTGTCTGCAGTGGAGGAGGTTATTTTCAGGTACAGTTCTCATATGCATGTGATCAGGCAAAAGTTGGAATGGAATCCATTTATTCATTGAATTTTACAAGAAGAGTGAAATAAATTTCTGGATGGTATTATCAAAAACTCGTAATGGCCTCTTCAACTTCCAGAGAATTAATGTGAGACTTCTGGAAAGATTGATATATAAATCATCAGCTGTAGCATCAGCAATTGGCAATATCTCATTCAAATGTGAATTGAAAAATTATTCGCACATCGTTGCTCATACATGTAACCTGGTTTGATCCTCTGATGTCAAGCACATGGACGTTGAATATCGCTTTTCACTATGTTGAAGATGTTCTCTAAAGTTAAGCGATCATTGAACTCGAGTAATCAGATTGGCCGAAACCTCGCATTAACTGTTGATTCTTGGGTGGTCTCAACATGAACTGAAATTGGCTGGCTGACTTCATCCACACATGATTGCCGCGTATGTGAAGCGCACATGCGCGTGTCTAATCGTTTACGCTGTCCAATGTCGCCTCATAAGGTGACAAGACCGCGTGTATCTATGCCTTTAAATCCGTACATGTCACTCAGATTCCTCGATCATTCCTTCAAGTCACACTGTCATCGAATTAATTCTCAAGAACGTAGTTGCATTACTCATTTTCGACCCCCCAAGTAAACAGATATCACTTTTCGATCCAACTCTGTATTCATCAACATGTGTAGCCGATGTCTGTCAGATAACCAACTTGTCATCAACTACCTGTGTGCCCACTGAGTTTCGTGCTGCCTCCATATTGTACAAACAAACAGGACAGTTGTTTAGCGATGCGAGTCTCCAGTCAGGTTGAATTTGCAGAAGACTTGACATTTCTACGTTGCTTGCAGTGTAAAGCGCGAATGTTGTGTGTGAAGGACCCATTCGGTCGACAGTTTCGACGCTGGAAATGTCATCGATACACTTGGAGATCAAGCCGGTCGAGATACTTCAATGTGAGTTGTCATACGATTGAAACTGTTTTGCAACACGGCGAGTTACATCTGATTAAGTCTGTTGTGCTGCTCAGTATATTAAATGCACGCCTATATTTGATATGTTGTGTTCAGAACTTCAGATAAATAGACATTTGCTTTTAGAATCAGGATGCTGATGCGCGCATCAGGTTGCGAAAATTTCCACATACTAGTCATATATTTAAGTATAATCGCTCCTGCATCAGCAATTTGACAGTGAGGTATCAGACATGTTTACTTTAGTTGCCTTCACGAGATAATACGTGCCATGTAGTGGCATCATTATAATTTTTTATTCAACTTGGTTGGTGCTAATGAGGTTGCCCAGGAATTTCAGGGCCTCTCACTTTTGAATTATTGAGGTATGCTATCAGAATCGTTTAGGCACGGCATTTACTATCGTCCCACTGCAGCTGCATTACATGTCATTGATTGAGCCTCATTTTCTACGATTGACTTCCAAACATTTGTTACACTGGGGTCCCTTACCACTATCGAATTTTGTGAATACTTCAGATAGGAATAATTACAAAATTTCAATTCTTCACTGGCTCAACATCAGTTAATCTGCTGTCTTTGGGGAAAAGATGAACTGTCTTGCTCATAATATCAAAATCTTATGTTGCTTGTTTTGTTTGACCTTTTATCATCACCTACCAAATGTTACAGATGACTTTATTGGGATGCAATTATGAGAACTAGCCTAATGAACGGCTCCCGCATTTCAGCCTCTCCTGATTTACTTAACACAAGTTGTATGACATTGCAGATACTGAAAAGATGTTTATGGATCCTATAGTACTAATACAAAAGTCATAGAACCCGAAAACCGGCCTTAAGATTCTAACAGATGTCCTAGCATCATAGAGTCGTAAATTGTCAGTTGGAGTGTGACATTTTGCACTGCATTTGGTAAAATTAAACAACAAGAAACCTATCAGTCCTCGATTTTTTTATCAAAGTAAGTATTTCACTTTCAACTTGTTCGAACAAATGAAATTCAGGTGTTCGTTCAATTGTCTGTAATTTGTATGTATGTTATTTTAAGGTTGTTGACATTATCCTGCACAACCTGAAAAATTGATGAAACTCTGTCCAGAAAACTTTGTTTAAAAACACGAAAATGTCAACGAAAAGTCTAAATGCTAGTCTCAAAATATGTCATGGAAGCCCTAGAAATGAAGCTGAGATTTTTGCAGTCACTCTGTATTAGAGTTGTCTACGATCTCAAAATATACAAAGTTCAATCAATCAAAATCTGAACTTTTTTATGAAAACGCAGAAAAATTCAAATCTATATCAGAAGTATGTTTTCGAACGTTATGACCTTGCTTGCTTTAGATTAATTTTGAGAGACAGTCATTTATCTTAATAGGCAACCATTCTATGCCATGTATGCGTTTTCATGAAGAAGTTGCAAAATAGGCATAGTATATGTTGTTAGAAATAAATATCTACGCGCATATTTATTGCTTGTCTTGCACAAATCTACATCATGTACATCGACAGGCTTAGAATGTGATCAACAAAGTGAGGGTGCGTGAACGTGTTCCTGATCTAGTGGTTTGAATACCTTTCCTGTCTCATAAGACGGTAATTGTTGTAGAGAGCAGTCGTTTGATGGTAAAACTTGCAGACTTACGGCTTAAGTAGTACAAATCTGCATCAATCTACATCCATTGATAGCTGCAAGTGTTTTTTGAACTAGTGACTGAGAAATCTTTGTTTCAAAAGAAATAATTCACAAAGCACCGCTGGTATTGAGGAGAGCAGAGATGAGCAATAAAAGAAAGTTTCGAATCTGTCCGCCTCTGGAGGTGCCAGTGCTCTTACTAGAGGTTACTAGCCCTAACTTACTAACTCATGGTGAGAGTTGCCAGTACTTGAAGGCTGCCCCTCCCCTAGCTTGGATAAGTTATTTTTTCTCTTCAAGATGAATCCACTCTTGAAACTAATGTAATATGTGACGGGTCTAAATGCATATTGCCTACACTGATGCTTTATTTTCGCATTACGATCCACGAAGTATGTCATTCAATATTGTGTTCAATTTCATCTTGATTGGTTACACGAAGTGAAAATGTCGTCTAGTAAATTGATATCTGGGTATTTGTGAACTTAAACATAAACATCACAATTTGCATTAGTTTTAATGTACGCAGTGATAGAGTCCGTCAAGTGAGATCATTTATCTTATCTCGTATATTCTTTTCACTTCCTTCCTGTTACCTTTAACGATGCGAGTGATATAAATCAGTGCGAGTCACGTAGGCCTTGTAGTGCGAAAATGTTGGAATTATTTGCTTGCCGTGTTCTGCTGATACCATGAAACTTGATGTTTGAATTAGGAGTTGTACGAGCGTACAACAATCAGCGGCGGTCGCATGTTTTAAACTGCTCACAGTTCTCGCGATTGTGCGATTGCTGAATTTGAAGCCTGCGACGGTGTACTTAAAGCAACTAGTTTTAATGACAAGAACTTTTAGTGAACCTCCTATGGAAATTAAGATGATCAGACTGTCACTTAAATACTAAATAGATTTAAAATAATTTGATTTAATTAAATTTGAACATTCCTCACGAAATGCCGGTGAAAGTGTTCCTGCTCTCTCGCTTTGGTCCCTTTACATAAATTCATCAAGAGACTTCTGTGTAAGGCGGCTGTTGCACTCAGTTAATAACATTAAAATGTTTTTCATAATTTGATCAGTAAAGTAGGCTTCAATGTGATTGTTGATCTGTTGAATAGGTGAAAACTGCTTCCTACACATCTGTTTTTCCTCACTCTCTTCATTGGTCATTGATTGATGATACAAGTTCTGATGTTCCAACAAGGTTTTGTTTTGGCAGCTGAATAGGTATTAGACATTAATGGTCGAGTCAGCTGCGAAAATCTGCGAAAATGTTGATAAAAATGAACTCGCTGCGAAAAAATGAAATCTTGTGCTTTAGAATGAACCTATGCTGTTCAATGGAGCAAATAGTGATTTACGGGATAAAAAATACTTAAACTAATGATAGCTAATTATCATGTTTGTATTTTTTTATAATATCAGTTAGTCAAAACTTCATGGTCATCATGGCGTCTTACAAGATGCTACATCTTGTACATCTTGCTACAGGTTCAATAAAAGCAATAGTTCTTAGTGTGCATTGAGTTTGTGTAGTTGTTTCATGATGTTGAAGCATCAATGTTTATGTATCAAATAACCACGTGCGGTCGAGCTGCGAAAAAAATGGAAAATTTCTGGCCGTACCATTGGTGTTAGATTTTTGTCAAATCGAATACCTGTAGATGGAATACCTAGTTTTCTGCATCTTTGCATATCCATTCTTGATTATGAAAAATTATGATGAAATCTTACTGATTCATGAATTATTAGAACTTAGAGACAATTATTAGAGATATGATCCAAACTAGAAAGGGTCGCAATGACGAGGCTTTGTTTTCCTTAAAAATTTTGGAAGCTTAAACCATATAAAGCATTCGATAAACTACATCCTTCGCTAAAAGTTAATGTAATGAGAGCAACCTTAAAAATTATTAATTCATCACACCGTCACTTTGCTTCCCTTGTCTATTTATCATCTGTATTATGTCGTTTCCTTTTCTTAGTGAATTGATTATGCTGTGTGATCTCCTGTCGCTAGGTGGGCCTTATCTACACCGGGTTCTGAGACGCATGGACAACGGGGGGGGGGATGGAGGATCTGAGGGATCAGATGCCTGCTGAACTCTTCAAGCAGCTATCACATGGCTCTTAAAGTTCCGCATTTTCCGTCCTGTCTGTCTTTTTTACACCTTTTCCCTCCTATCTGCATTCTAGTGCATTTAGCACGATTCCTGTCTTAGTTTTTCATTATTGACAAAAATTTCTATAGATTAAACAATCTAATTTGCTCATAATGGTTAATATTCGGTTTGAAGATAGTGAAGTCTGAAATTAGGCCTTATTACCATAGTTATAGAACAGTCATTCACATTAATTTGTTAGAACACACACGCGTGTGCAAATGTATTTGGAATTTCCGTATCTTTTCTGTCAGCATTTAAGAGCCCTGTTGTCAGAAGTATGCAGGGATCATTTATTATTTCAATTGGTGTTATTTATTTACTACAATTCGCTTATCTTCGTACTATAAATAGAACATGAAAATATTCAATTTTTGTAAAAATTGTGACAGTAGATCCTCTTATACTGTCTGATTGTGGTTCTCTAAACTGGTTATATGTACCTGAAATCACATTTCACCACAAGGACATCTATAAAATGGGATGACGGAATACGATTCAAATGAGATAAAGAAGAAGAGAGATGACTTCATGCTACCCGAAGTTTTTATATGATTATAAAGAAACAAAAAAATGTCGCCATGCAATAGTGCGACGGGGTGCGAATCCACCTCTTCGACGCAGTGACAGCTGCATCGTTATACTGTTGACATTACACCTACATATACATTTACATTTGAGCGAGAACATCAACATTTATCATCATTTCTTTTACATTTATTTTATTTATATCATTATTATTCAGATTTTTATATTTAATTCTATTTTATCCGAAAAATCTTGTCATAATCATTTTGCAACGATGCATGTACGTTGCAACCTTAATGTAGTTTAATATGTCTCTGTATTGTCTAAATAGGTGCTCTAGATTACAAGTAGGAGAGCTTTGTTTTTCTTTTACATTGTAATGCGTGAGTCTTGCAACTCCGTAGAATTTGCATTTATTTCGAAAATATGGATTGTTGT
This sequence comes from Prostheceraeus crozeri, assembly GCA_907163375.1. NCBI lineage: Eukaryota > Metazoa > Platyhelminthes > Polycladida > Euryleptidae > Prostheceraeus > Prostheceraeus crozeri. The sequence continues at coordinate 39,694 of CAJQUW010014077.1, read as the reverse complement.
TTGTTCTAACCCGCGGCTTGTGTGATTTTCTTACAATTTATGTGCGGGATACATCCAATGTTGGGTTATATGAATAAATTTCTGTTTGTGTGTCACCTTTCTTGAATGTTTGCGATGAAAAACAAGCACTGTGTACACTGACGATGAGGCGAAACGAAAACGAAGAAATCGATGAGAAAGATGACTGCAACAGTGACGACGAGCTTGAGAGGCAAGATTTGCAAGAGGTAGAGCTAGAAGCTTGATGTTGATTGACGATGTGGCATTTACCTTTTTGTTGGTTTTATCGATTTTTTTAGTAGCATCATTAGAGCTATTGTCGATTTTGTCATCTCCTATCATGATGACAACAACTGGAATTCATGCTGAAGATAAAAATGAGAATAGATTCATTAAAGAAGCAGTTATATTATTTGATAGAAAGTAGTACCGTGGCCATGAAATAATTATGATGTCTATTTGCTTTTAGTTAGTCCAACTGCTGATCAATGATAATTATTTGCAGCCATTGCTCGATGATATAATCTTATATAAATGTCACTGCAAACTCCAATTGCAGTGGCTCTCTGGTATAATTCGGAAAAGCCTCTTAATTTATCCATTTAGTTGCAGATTCTATTCGAGAAAACACGGTAACTGATATTTCGCTGTTGTTGGCAGTGTATTGTCATATATGATGCTCCAACAAATTGATTGTGTTAGCAAAGACAGTACGCAGGTGCGCTAGCCAGCCATTCCACGACTATCAAGAAAATAGTTCCTTCAGCATCACTAAAAATACCAGGGACATCTGCTTAGAAAGACTAATTCGATTGGAATTTCTTTCAAACAAGCACTTGAGAACACACTTCTAATCGTATTTATTGAGGAACTCGGTCATATCAATGAAGAGCTCTATTCCCCTCTTCATTTACGTTATTAGTCAATTTGTTGATAGTACAGTTTGTTTAATATCTTCTTCTTACAACCAACATATTTTCACTACGGACAGGTTTCAGACAGTAGAGAAGGTTCATCTCCGATGAATTGTATGCTATGTGCACTTTCAGTCACCCATTATATTGTACGCCTATGTACGTTTGTGTGAATGTATCCAATTGTGCTTTCTTGATTTCAGTGGCTGGTGTCAGTTTTATTTTGCAATCAATTTTTCTCAAAACGCAACATGACCGTCGTATTCATTAGAGATATATTTAGCTAATATCTTGATCTACAAGCATTGATCTCGTGCTTGCTTGTTTTCTAAAGCCACTAATTCCAGGTGAACTTGTATTTAATATGATAGAGAGGGATAGGGCCTACCTGTACGTCACAAACTTGGTTATACTGTGTCTAAAAAAATACAGTTCAAATACGAACATACCGGTATAATCAATATCTGCGTTAATTCTCTCTATTCATCGATGGATTTCTTTTGTATCATGCGTGCACGGCTTCTGACTTGATCGTCACTGATTCGAGAAATCAGATATCCATGCAATCAGCTCAATTCAAATTGCAGATATCGGCAGGCAACAGCGGAATTTGGCATTGACATCGATCGAGCTAATGAAAGTCGACGGCAAGAAATTCAAATTTTCAAACGTCTGACAACGTTGATGATCATTCTATGCATAGATGGTGCTCGTATTAACTGACTCTGGTAGGAGGCAAGATGTTGGCATAGCTGATCTGTTTATGTTAGTCAGCTACGCCAAATCATGCCATATGCCAAAGCCGTAAACTACTTGAAAACTGGTCGCAAAAACTTGACAGTAAGTTGAATTTGATTTGTTTGAAGTTTCAGCAACAGCTGTCTCAACAGAATACTGTACAATATTTAAGTCAATTGAAACTATGAATTGACTCGATTGTGGATTGAAATTACACTCTTGATTATATTCGCGAGATCATAATTTCCAGAATTATGCGCTCAAGATATCAAACTATTATTTTGAATTGGTGCCGTCTTCAAGTCCAATTCACCATGCAGTAGACGCATGCAGGCTATTATTAGTCTACTGATACACAGCTACTCAATGTTTCGTAGACATAAAAAAGCTATAAAATTGTCAGTTGAGTTGATATTTATATTTAGATATCGATACCCACATCCGATCTCGACAAGATCGATTTATGTACAGGAATTTTTTGCAATGCGCCATCCACCATTGCTAATCATCAAGGGGAGATAGAAACTGCCACTTTACTCGCTCAGCGGTAACGAGATTTCATTGGAACAGTGAGGATGCTATTGGACGGCATTGTTTGGATGATGATACGTAGCTGTGTATGGCATAGTTTCAAGTCTGTAAGTCTTTAATTATTTTGAAAGTTCATATCGACATGTGTAATTTTTACAAGTTGCTCAGGTCTTGACATTTCTGTTAGTGTCGTAAAGAATTCGACTTCGACCATATATTCAATATTTTTGTCGAATTGAATGCATCAGTCACATTGATTCCGTGTGTAGAAATGAACACGCAATGTGTGTGTATTTTCATTACTTTTCTAGCGGCGGATGCATTGTGGAACATATATAATGCAACTTCTCGGCAACATGGGTCATCTAAGCAAATAGGCCTGCCTATCGGAAAGCTGACCTAGTCTACATGCAGATAGAACAATAGGATTTACCTATTCTCACTATATCTAGCAACATTTGCATGCTGTCTGACGTATCTTCTTGAGGAAAGGTTTTTTCCAGAAGGACGTTGTAGCTATGGGCAGTCCGTTGGGCCATATATATTAGCCGACATTTTCATGGGTTACATAGAAAAGTTCCTAATGGATTTTTCAGACGCTGGTCCTCATTATTAACGCTATGCATTTTTGTAGTTTTTGATAAGAAGTGTGGCATTCTTTCGCTTCTTAGTAAGTTGAATTCAGTTCATCCCTATTTAGAGTACACTTGTGAATTGCCTAATTCTAATAAGCTATTTTTCCTCGATGTATTGGTTCTCAAAAACGACAATCGTATCTTGTTGACATATCTTTCCAAACATGCCATTACCTATTGAGTATCTTGTCAGCCACAATCTATGAGACCACGCTAGGTTTCATTTAGGGATCGAAACGCAGCTAGACGAGTAAGTGCAGATGACTGACCGGTATTGTTTGATATACCTTGATCAGTAGCTGAGGTAGTGGTAGAAGCAGGCCTATTGTATTCCTTAATATATTGTTAGATGAAGTAGCAGATCAATGTGGATGAAGGCAAATGAAGAATAAACGAAGAAATAATGAATTCCATGAAGTTTAGTTGTAGTGTGAAACCTGCGATAACAAATAGATTCAAGTGAAGTAGTATTTTTCGTGCATGTAGTAGAATGGTTAGTTCATACTTTACCTCTGTCACTGTTTTCCATTTTATCCACTAGTTCCATGTTTTATAACTCCATTTTCTTTTAATTTCCTTTACTATTGGTGACCATTGTCCTTTCCTATTTCCACTACTAGTACGTGTGTTTGAGGCGTCTGTGTTGAAGGTGTAAACGACAGCAGTGTAGTGACAGTAGGAATGAGGATTAGTGTTGTCACAGTAACCTTTATTTCCATTGTAGCCGATTTCCATTTTAAAAAGTTATTTGGCCAATACTGATCAATTTTTGCTCCCTGCTTCGAGAAAGCTAGAAAGCTGAAACTCTTTTAAGAGCTAGTTAGAGCTGCAACAGCACTATATTTGTAAGTGCACGGATTTTAGAACGGGTACAATGATAACTCCGTGGTCCCTCACTGTTCCAATGATGTTGCTCTGGTCCCTCGTATCAAGGTCAACCTGTTCAGTGAATCATAACTCACCTGACATGTCTTTGCGGGCGCTCGCGATTCAGCATGAAGCTGTCGGATGTACTTAACCTATGCTAATCACTTCTTACGAGATATTGAGCTACTCTCAATGTCTATGAACAGCATTTTGCAGCATTAGCTGAAGGGCTTGTCTAAGCTGTAGGACTGATATGTCATTTGGATAACTTGATCTTCTAAACATCGGGACCACAGTCATCATAAACGTATTATAATTTAGCAGACGGAAAATAACTGCGCGTCTTGTTGAATCAATCTGACCAGTAAGAGCTGGGATAATTTTCATCAACGTGTGAATTCAGTGGAAGTCCTTTTCATAGGTATATTTACGAAGCCTTCCGAGGCCTTTCTATCGACCATCGGCAGGCGAAGGAGCGCAGCTTGCGTTATGTTACGGCATTGAAATATCCGCATTCTTATTTTTCCGTGATTAAAACCCAAGGATCCCAAAATATCGATCAATAGCAAGAGTTGTCATACATATCATTTAATACTTCAGTAGATTTGAACCTTCGACTACTTTTGGAACTCGAAACTAAATTCAAACAATTTGCAACATGATTGTTAAATAGGGGTGAGAATATTACTACATCATGCAAAATGACATCGAAAGGATTCTGCTGAGTGCTCCACTCCTGCATCTCCACTTAAACTGATCGCACAATTGCGAGCAATAAAAAGGCACACGACTTCAATGTATGTAGCGCCTACACTGCATGATTAGCAGCTGTAGACCGAAGAAGACCGGGGTAGCAACAGTGACCGTTGACATGAACTCAATGGGCATGAATGATTAATTTGATGATGAATGACCGAGCAGAGTGGAGAAGGAGAACTGGACCGAAGTCAAGGTAAGCACCACATGATAACAGCATAAAAATCAAGATTTCTATGATTTGACGTTTCTTTTGTGCATCGGATGAGATATGTGATTTGATTTTTGTGTTTAAGATGACTCTGATGTCATGTGAATGTGGCAGGCAAAAGCATAAGAAAAGGTTTTTCCCTTAGAAGTGCAGGGGCGAATAAACGAAAAGGCTCAAAACTGATGTAATTAGAACTAATCTTTACCCAGAGTTTCTAAGCGAATTAACACTTGCCTCCTCAATGTGTTTTTCACTTTGCATGAATATGCATGTTACACCTAGTGAAATGATGACCTTTATACCTACCGTCCTGAATAAACACAATTGAAGTGGCTTAGCGGCAGTCACCGGAATCTTCACAAACCAACCTTGACATTACATGATCCGCTCGTGGCAATGCGATAAGCTTTTCTCAAAATGTGCATGCAGGTTAAATAGATTTGAGAGGCTGGTGAAGCAGTTCCACGTGTAATGGAGACCAACGAATAGTACCTGTCAAATGACCCTTACAAATGATATCAGTCTATAAAGCGAATTTGATCAACCCGCTCATGAGTTGACTGCGGAGGCGGCTTCCAGATTGATGTCACAGCGTACAGATCAAACATATCGCCAATAACTTTGCTTAGATAATGATAGTTTAAATATAGGATATACGCTCAACTAGCCTCAAGATAATGCCATTAGTATTTTTCGGAACACATGAGGGTTTTATGTTTGTAATTGTGTTTAAAGTTAGCAAGATTGAATTTTAGCAGTTCGGTAGATAGTGGATGTTCAAGTAAATATCATGATGAATTTTTATTATTGTAAAGTATCTTTTATAGTTTAATTTCTACAATGATAGACTGATGTCTCAACTACAATAGACTGCTGAAGTCAGCTCGACACAAGGGAGAAGTCTAGTGCATATCCGAGGCCGCATTCAAGCAGGACTTCTCCAACCCAAGACCAGCGAAAAAATAGAGGGGCCAAATACGAACGGACACGGGCCTGCCAATCAACACCTTGGAACGCCAACCCCAGAATAGGGGAAGGTGGAGCGATTGGAGCAGACTGGTGGGAGCAAGGGGCGATCGTTGCCTAGCAAGTAAGTCAAGTTGGATATCTTTATCTACGGCTTTTACCAGTTGCTTTACTTTTACTTAAGGATTTCGCTGATTTAAAATATTGAATAGTGCAGCTCAATTTTTGCATGTAATTTTATTGGTGGATTTTGACAATTCGAACATAGAGTAAGTCTGCAGTAGATAGAGCGTCGACTCAAAAAAGTGTCTGTATACAGTGAAAACAGTGGAAATTTTGTATAAAAAGATTCAGTTTTTTCGGAGATTACGCTCCTGTGGTCCACGATATTCTTTGAGCAGTTTATAAAATGCTAAATTTTGACAAATTTATTATATACTACCGATATGAAGCCCCTTTATAAGTAGCATGAAACAAGTTGGTTATCTAAAGGAATGAATATTTTCTAATAAGCATCTTATTTAAGCGGACATTAAGCTGATGATCAATGAAATTTCATAAAGCCATAAGTCTTAGTCCCTGCAAGTCTTCAAGGAAAAGTTGAGAGCTTCTTGGCTGAGATGTCATGTTTTTTATTCAATTTTCAGCGGCATGACTTAATGATTCACAAGGCGTCATTTCCTGAATCTGAATAATTAATATGGATCCATTTGCATCTTTTAAATTTCTTTGTGATCAGTTTCGTTGATTACGATGTTTTACTCTTTCAGTGGCAGTTTATGATATTATCACGCGTAAGAAAATGATCTTATTATAATAGACCTGAGCTTCATTGGTAACCCATCGAATTGCTAATTTAGCAAACTATATTACCTCTCCCAGTTGTCATGACATGGAGGATTTGATGAATACTATTCCTCATGCTATTCCTTATTATGTGTTGCTATCACTATCAGTCAAATTCGTTTACATTCTTCCAAAAGTGTAAAAGCTGCATATCTCACAGGTGGTACTGGGTCTCGACTCATGTTCATTTAATGAAATCGAAGCTGTATACACATTGGGGGTTTAATAAATGCTACGCTACCACTCTACCTAATATACTTACTCTATGGGTTCGAACTTGCTCTCTATGTGTATCTTTTTGTTGATTTTTTTCATTGGGGTTGTATTGCACCCATTGAATAATTTTTGCTACATCTCTATTGCATGGATAAGCTGCACATTTTTCCATGATTTTTTATTATTTTAACCAATCAAGCAGATATCTTTTCACGTCTAGTGTATTTGAATTTTCCAATACTCACACATGACCATTACCATGACCACTGGACCACGACTTCCGACATGGACTTCCAGTGTAGGCCTTCATCGTCTTCCCTTCTTACTTGACTACGTGCTTGTAGCTATTTTTTAGCTTTTCAATTACCCGCATCTACAGTATTAGTCTCAATCCTTACAGGAAGAGCTTCTTCTATGTAAACTCTATATGGTATTTCTTCTGCGTAGCGTCACATTAGGTCGACATGGGTAATTGTCTCGGTTTGGCTCCAATCTATCATGCAACCTGATGCTGCGACGCACATACACTAACCACCCTCAAGATGTATTTTGCTGCAATGGATGTTTTCCTGTCTTTTTGTCACATTTGATCAGTTCCAAACTGCCCAGAAAGGCCTGCATCCTTTATTCTAAGCAACCAACCACATCACTCATCTCAACCAAAAGCTCAAGGAGTCTGTTCTGGTTCATACCATTTCGTGGTTGCAACAGCATCAGAAATATATCTGTGAGAGCAAGCATTAGCCTCTTTCAGTCGCGCTTCATATCATGCAAGACAAAGTCCCGTCAAAGCTGGATGAAAGCATATCTTTATAAAGCGTCCAACTTTGCACTCAATTATTTGTAAAACAAAGCTGTAGTTTGCTGAAAAAGTCTCTTTTTCACTGAATAATATCATCCAAGACACTTGCGAGATTTGAAGAAATTCTTTATGATTCCCATGGCTTTCTTACCGTCGTCGAAGCATGGTGGATGTTATCATAAACAACCTGACATCAATCATTTTTGTCGTCGATGGAAAGCAGATGACCACATTCGTGTAGAGCATGTCTTGAAAAGCCAAAAAGCTAGTCTGTCCATTCAGCTAATTCTTTATCCAAGGGTGAACGAGTCACGAAGATAACGAAAATGCAGAAAACGCAGTTATTGATGGAGCATTAAGCTGTGCGTCAAATGAATTTTGCGGGTGTGCTTGTCAGATCTTCACATCCAATGGCACCGGCACTCCTGTAAATTGCAAACCTTGAAAGAAAAGCATCCAAATGGTGATATCTCTCCTTTTTCTGGTGAACAACACTAAATCACACCTTTTCAATTCGGGTCTGAATTAGAGTTGTTGGCTATTTTGAAGTCCTTTCCAAAAGACAGCACTTGTCGATCATCTGGATTTCGAATTTAGCATATTATTCTTGATACAAGTGAAGCTATTTTCAACGTAACGCGATCAGTCTCGTTATCTCTGGCGCTCTACCTACTGAAGCAGCATCTTATATGGTTAGTGCATCATTAACTGCTCTTAAAAAACCAAACTCAAATTTTTCTGCATGCAAATGCAATTCTGTGAACCATAAAAATTATACAAGTTAAGAAGTGCAATGGGTTTTTCAGATTATGTCGCAGCATGGATATCATTCATCACTGTACCACACAGGAATTTTTTCATCTGTTGTGGAATGCAACAAGGTGATCCGCTAGGTGCTCTCCTTTTCTCCTCAGCTCTAAATCAGATCGTACAGAAAATTCAAAATCAGGTACCTTGTCTTTTCCTTCATATGTGGTTCCTTATTGACAGCGATTCTTGTTGAATTCGAGACATACACGGTACTCAACTGTTCTCAAAAGATGCTTTGAATTGATTTTCTTCTATTACTACAAAGAGCACCAAACATAATATCTTTGTTCTTCGTACACTACTTTGGTGATCTACAGTCAACTTTCTCTTTTACTGCTTCTCGTCGAAAAAAGCGGAAATGTGTGCTTCACAAATTGCCAAGACTTGAAGATCCCCAAGCTAAGTTGTTAATCCGCTCATGTTCCGCATTCTGTTAAGTATTAAACATTGCTTGTGGCACTCCACCTACATTGGCATCAGTTTCTTTGGAAGAATTTAACAATGATATTCGCCGGACTTTGGAAGAATTTGCAGGTTTGGGTGTGAGGTCTCCTTCGGACCATTCGGACGATTCTTTCATTCCATCTTGCATCTCAAGAACTAACTCCAATTCAGTGCATCGAATATCATCGTATGTCAGCCACTATGTCCAATCAGACAATCATCTGAATGTTCCGTCTATTTTCCAGCAAAAATCTTCGCACAGCGGTGGGCAACGCTTGGTTCGCCACCGTTTCTTATATCTAATGTGACCCGCGGACATTATTTGAATCGATAATGTGAAGATTGCCCATTTTAACATTGACCATCAGAAGGTGCTATCTAGGGTTGAGAGATCTTTAGAAATTGCAAAATCATTAACTAATAACTAAAATCGCAACATAATGGCACAAAAATTGCCATTTGAATACTCAAGGCATGTTCTTTTCACAATGAATTCTCAGCGTGAACGTAAATGACACAGTGATCAACTGCGTGAGTTTATGCTAAGTTACATGGTGTTCGATGCCTTGTTAACCATATTTCAGAAATTAATTGATCACGCTGCAATGGACCTATAAATACAAATAGCAAATTACGTATGAGGGAATCCAAGCGCAGGAAGATATGTGATTTTCGAAGTTTACTTTTCTTTCCAATTTTCAAGCTGGATTTTATTTGCATGATACTAAACCAGTACAATGATTTTGAACTAGAATGGCATCATCGTAAGAGTATCGCTTGGGGAACCCATGCACGGCTCTTGAAAGCCGTTTATGCTTGCGTGACGCATGTCGGCCTACACGTAGGTACATGTAGTTTAACCAATTCACGTTACTTTATATTGTGCCGCATTTAGGTAGATGAATGCAATGTATTTACTTTAAATGAAGCTTAATTGAATGCTGAACGCTGATGTCAAATTATCGTAACTAGCTGCTTACTAATCTCAATTTAATTAAATTTCGACAACTTTTGACAGAAACTGGCTACATTTGCCAAATATGGTACCTATGCAAGAGGTAACTATACCATGACAATTATCTGTTTTAATGGAAACACTTTTGTTTAGTTCATTGGATTTTTCAAGCTCTGCATTTCCTTGAGATTACATGCTGCACGCTTGAATTTCAGTAACGAAATTGTTCCCATCGTGGTGGATTTCAAACACTTACCTCTGACTGACATATTGGACCTACCTACAAGGATATGAAAGAATTTCCCGAAGATAAAAAACCAGACGGAGAGTAGCCCCTGCTAGAATTTTGGCTTTGCAGTTATGCCTCGCAACGCTATCCTAAGAAGTCGTGTTGAAATGTTCTCAGAAGAACTGCGTTAGCAGTTCGCCTTTCTTTTGAGTGCAAGCTTTGGGGTGACGTGTTCGTTCGAGCACAAAAGGCGCAAATGGATTAATGCAATATTTTTCTTTGTTTTCGTGTAGTCATCTTCATTAAGAAACAGTCTCATGTCAAACTTTTGTGAGACAATTATCTAGTGGCCTGTATTCATCTAAAGGGTAGAAAAGTTATTGGTTTCCTGTTGAATGCTTGGAAAAAGTAGCAAAATTTGCACAATTGGAAAATATGTCAAAACAGCCCATGAATATCATCTTATACAGCAGGCCAAATACAATGATAGACTACTCGGGAGAAATCTCCAAAAACATTAGAAAAATATATTCAAACTAACATGCGTAGATGTCACCCCAGATTTAGATTTAAAAGCTATTGCGGATGGACAATTTTGAAAAAACTTCAAGCTCGCCATGTTTCGGTAGTCAGTGTTTTTGTATCGGAGTGCAAAGCTCCACTCCGGTGTTTTGGGAGTGCAAGGACACAAAAACTGACTACCTAATCCCCGATTCCCTGTCTGTAGGAACAGGGAAGCGGAACGCGCAATGATTCATCTTCAATTGTCCTAACTTGTCGCATGAACTCGTCTTGAGAGGTGTTTTTTATGACAAGTTGAGACGGCTGCAAGAAATCACTCCCGAGGGTTTGTAAAATCAAATAGGATCGGTGTAAAAAGTGTTCCGCCATTACAACTCTTGATAAGCCTCAGTTCTACATGCACATATCTAGCAGGCCAACTGATATATTAGAAGATCGATTGAATGATCTACGTTGTTTCCGAATAATTATTGCTCTAATATAGTGGTCGGAGAATCTAAAACCTCTTTAAACGATATTTCATTTCTATAGAAACAACTTGATATTCTGACAATCAGAGCGCACACAAAATTCTGTCGGAAGTCTAAGAACAGTAACAATTATGACGCAAAATTTGTAACAACAGAACCAACATATGGATGAGAGATTAACATATCCGTAAACTCAGCTTCGTTTTAGAAGCATTGGCGTTTTTAATTGCGATCATGTTACTGGCGACCGCGAATGCGGACATTCGTTTGTGTGATTCAAATTATCTGCTTAAATATAGTTTCGTGTGCATTTGGTTTTCATGTTGAAGGCACCATTTGCAAACATGTGAAGTGAAATCTTTTTGTTTAAAAGTTAAGCAAAAGTTCAAATGGGAGATTCGAATTTTTCAGCCGCCACATATTTGTCTCACGATTTAATCTTTGGATTTCATGAAACACTGAAAAATGTTACATCCTTTACCATGATATTTGTTTGTCGCTTGATGTCTTGTTTGTCGTATTTGTATGAATTTCAAAATGTTGATTCAAAGCTTTTTTGAACAAAAGTGTGTCTGTGACAACACTAAGTGTCACACTCACACATCTCTGTATGATCAATGAAGTTGTCTACCTGTAGTAAAAGTGTCCTGTTTGTACCCGGAAGCACATGAGGCTTCCCGGATGCAGAGCGAACACCCTACTTCAAGGAGACTGCGCCGGCAAGTATATATTTTTACTGAAATTTCGTCAGCTCGCCGCATCAGAGTGTAGATAACTTATCGCAACGTTGCATATAAACATGTATGTCTAAAAACACACTTGACTCGTTCATTTTCTAAAGTAAATAACATGTCGTTGATAACCTCTCCATACCATTTATTTCTTGAAAATAAGACAGAACTTTTTACTTTCCATTCATTTTCACAGTAGAAATTAGGTGAGTGGATGAACATGTATGATTTTCAACTAACGAGTGATACCCATTTTAGCTGCGACCCACATATTCGGTTAAATTCTCTGGAACGATTCGCAATTTCACTATATATCAGAAATTGAGAAAAATGACAAAAAATTACATTTGTGGAATTGTTTAAATTTCTGAAGTAATGCTTTGGAAGCCTGTATATAGATGACAGAGGTTCCAATTAAGACCTTAACAAAAGGAAAGACCTTTATCCCATAGGAATACTACAAAAACTCAAATGTTGCGAGTTTTATGAATCAGCAAAAGTTAATGCTCACAAATTCACTTCTCATACAGCAATACAAAATTGCTCATTTTCTACATCGAAATCTGCACATTTTGGACCAGAGTTTAGACTGAGTGTATCACACAACTTAACACTGACCGATATTCAGACCTGATCTTGAGCTGTTCAATGCGTTCAGTGCACTCAACCATGGAGAACAAATTAGGTAATTGCCAGTTTACCGGTACTGATTGTTCAGAGATGGTTGTATCAGAACAAAAATCAATATATCTTAAGTGTGGAAATTACGGAAATGCCAAATTGATTTACGCAAGTGATGAATCGATTATGTAAAAATGTAAAAACTTTAAAGTTTGTATCAATTCTTGCTGTCCCATCACTTGATAAAAGAAGCAAACGACTTCCGAACTTTCGTATCGTGACATTGTGACATAATCTCACATAGTGACTTTTACTAAAACAGCACTATCAAAGGCACACTTTTTCTTTCGAAAAATTTGGAAAATATATTAATTAGTATGTGAGTATGAATAGGCCTTAGATATAAGTTGGAAAATTAGAAACAATTGCGCATATAGGACGCTTATGCAAGGTCAAAACACAAATCATTATCTTTGAGAATGTACACTGTAAGATGTCACCTCCTAAATTCGAAGAAACCTGCATCCTAAAGCGCCACACACTAGAATTTTATTAGGTTGCGTGAAATAGAATGTTGACATACTAAAGAGAACAATAGCCCTGCTGCGCTAGCCTCCTAAAGCGCTTTGATTTAGGATTTTTATTAGTTACGAATAGTGTCTTGCTTTAGTGTGTGATTTAGGTGCTGGTCTAGAGTGTAACATTAAGACGGAATTACAAATACATCAGCAATACTCGGGGACACGATTATGCCATTCTTGCACAAAATATGACTTGTTTATTGGTGCAGTTGCATACAAATAAAATCCAGCTTCCTCATCTCCCAGCTTCTTATTATGGAGCTTAATATGGCCTTACTGATGAACCATAACGGCGAGAGACTTTAATACTTAGGTCATGAAGAGAAAGATATGTCGTTTAGCATATGAAGATCTTGGTAATTTTCTGTCCTTTTAGGAACAACCACATGAAATCAGCGCGAGACTCAATGGCGGATAACATGACGAAAATCGTTGAGACGAATGGACTATGAACCTTTGATGAATTACAACACGACATGAAATGAGCAGGCCCAACATACGGCCGTTGTCAGGCCTCTTTTCCACATCTACTATCTAAGGCGAGATCTTTTCATGAGAAGTTTTAAGTATATGTTATTAATTCGCAAAATGAATTCAGAAATCGATTCATTCAGAACGAGTATTTTATTGATTGCAACTTAATCGTGACAACCAATAGTTTGTATCAAGTGAATTTTCATTGTTACATAAACCGACATACATTTTTCTTCGACATGCATACAATGCAAAAAATCTGCGCATACTTGTGTCTCAACTGCTGGTGTGATGCGAACTGTCCTACACTAAGAAAATATAAATTTGTATCCTTATGGTTTTGTAGATTTTGTAGATATTCTTTAAGTAAAAGATTGTTTCGTCGCATGTATGTCAAAATTCTCTTTGTATTCATGCAGAAGGGATGTAGCGAACAATTGGGAATACAATAATTTTCAATTCAATGTCTCCTGCTGTGTTATATAGTAAATATTCGTTTATAAAACAGAATTGGAACCTTTCAATTCCAACTTAGCATATACGACAGAAATTCGTTTCGTTTAATTCTCTTAAAACATACAGCATTTTAGTCCGGGAGCTAGCGTGAAGTTGTGCAGGGAACGAGGTAGTACATAAAACTTTCACATAGCATAGTACACCTCTAACCTACTGCAAAACTTCGCGTCTGCCGGATCAGATCATTTGCTTTTCAGAAATAGAGAGGATAACACAATCCTATGTATTTCCAGTGGTAAAATTGTGACATTTAAGGTGTTGACTCCATTTTTTCGAATTTTTGCTCATAAAAGTTACACAAATTGGTATTTTGTTGAACTAGTTATTATAGAAATCATCTACAGATCATGATCTTTCAAATGAGTCATCATTCAGTGACAGAGGATGAAGTAAAGTGTACAAACAGACACTTTTCGTTAAAGTATATCAACAATTTTCCTGAAATTTCTATGTTAAAATTTGCAGTTACACCAACGAAAAGTGTCTGTTTGTACACTTTACTTTATCCTCTGTCACTGAATGATGACTCATTTGAAAGATCATGATCTGTAGATGATTTCTATAATAACTAGTTCAACAAAATACCAATTTGTGTAACTTTTATGAGCAAAAATTCGAAAAAATGGAGTCAACACCTTAAATGTCACAATTTTACCACTGGAAATACATAGGATTGTGTTATCCTCTCTATTTCTGAAAAGCAAATGATCTGATCCGGCAGACGCGAAGTTTTGCAGTAGGTTAGAGGTGTACTATGCTATGTGAAAGTTTTATGTACTACCTCGTTCCCTGCACAACTTCGCGCTAGCTCCCGGACTATTTAAGCTAACAGTAGTATATAGTGTGACATCCGGCGCGACGCTTCGCTTCGCTTGCGCCGGATGTCACACTTTTGCGGGTTTTTTCAAAATTTTCAAAAAAAATCAAAATTTCAGAAATTTAGGTAGACTTCAAATTTCACGTGGCCGAAGGCCGAAGGCCGAAAATTTAGGTAGTGACAAATTTTCAAAAAATCAAAATTTCAAAAATTTAGGTAGACTACAAATTTCATGTAATCGAAAATTTAAGTTGTCTCAAAATATCACGTAAACGAAAATTTAGGTAGACTCCAAATTTCATGTAATCGAAAATTTAAGTTGTCTCAAAATATCACGTAATCGAAAATTTAAGTTGTCTCAAAATATCACGTGGTCTAAGAATTTTGAAAATGTAGGCAGATGAAAATTTAGGTAGCCCAAAAAATATCACGTTGTCCTAATGTAGCAGAAGATTGTATTCAAAATATTTATTCAAAATATTTCTTTAAAAATGGAAGAAACAAAAGTGGATGAAACAAAAGTGGAAGAAACCGCAAGAATATATCCTTCGTTATCACAGTTAAAAATAAGTGAATTGAATAAAGAAAAACACAAAGATAGAGTTAGGTATATGAAAGATAAGGAATCTCAATTATTATTAAGATTAGAGCATTATAAAAAAATAAGAAAGAGATGGACTAAAGTTAAGAATGTAACACAAGGAATTGGCATATTCTTAACAATAAGTTTAGGTGCTTTAACAATTGTTATATCTTCAGGTGTTTTAGTAATTCCAGTAGTTGCTACAGCTTTAACAGGCACGGGTGTTTTTGCAACTTCACTTGTTACAATGTTAGATAAATCTTTAATAACTAAGAAACGAAAATCATTAAAAACTAAGCATTTACATATTAAAGAAGTCTATGATAAACTACATTACTACTTTCAAAGAGTATGTGATGATAATGTTATTACGTTAGATGAGATTGAAAAATTTGATCAAATAGCTAATGAAGTAAATCAAATATAATTTCAATTACAGTCAGAAAAAGTTGATGATGAGAATAAACAGGATGGCAAAATTTCTAGTGATGGTAAAATTTCTAATGAAGAAAATGACAAAATTTTTTTAGAAGAGCTTTAAGCCAAAATTTAAGCAAAACTTTATTAAACAAAACTTAGAACAAAAACGAGAAACCTTTAAACGAAAAGATGTCAGACAACAAAGGAATAAAAAAATAATTTGTTCAGTAAAATGTTTTTGCTGTATTCCAATGTTACCACAAAATTCAAATATTATATTTCAAAAATGGATGAAATTAAAGCTGATAATTTTAAAAGAATAAAACAATTAGAAGAGTTAATAAAACAAAGAAATATTATGAAAGAAAATCATCTTCAACATAGAATGATAAAAGCTGGTATTCAATCTGATATGTTTGAAAAAATGCAGCAAACCGAGCAAGTAAAAACTGATTTTGAGAAAACTATGAAACCATTTAAAACTCTTGAAAAAGAAAGTACAAATAATGATAAACAAATTGATATAACAGATCCAGAGCACAAAACTATATTAGATGACTATGGATTACTAGAATCAAACATTAATAAGAAATTACCAAAATCTATGCAATTTGAACATTCTATTTCATTTATAGATGGAAAAACAATACCTAGATTTTATCTCGGACAAAAAGAAATATTTCCACAACCTTTTCGAGGTTTAATTTTTTCACCAGATAAATCTCCTTTTAATTTAGATAGAAATTTTGTTAATCTTTTAAGAGGAGCAGATTTAAATAATTATGCTGTAGAAGATCTCATAAAATATAAAGCTATGTTAGATAGAGTTAAAGCAGGAAAAACTCTTAAACGTTATAGAGAATTAGAAAATTTATTATCAACGGGAGTTAAAGTAGGAAAAGGTTTTAAAACTGAAACAACTGTATTCTTACCAGATTATCCACAAGAATTACTAAATAGATTAAATATTTTAATATCTGCAATAAAAGGAGGACATAATTCTAGTTTCAATGAAATTCATGCTATATTGAAAAGACTGTTAGAAAAGAAGATTCTAAATGAAGAGAATTATAAAAGTATAACGAACCGAATGTTCTAGGGCTTCGCCCGTAGCTGAAATATGTTGTTGTTTTTAATTTTTTATAAAAACAAATTTCATAAAAAAATGTTTATTTAAAATTTTTAGTTAAAAAATGTGTTCAGCAGATTTAGACAAAATTAATAATCATTTAGAAAATTTGACAGAGATTTTGGGTTCATCAAAATTCAGTACGACGTTAAAATTTATAACAACTACTTCATCACACACTTGTAATTTAGAACCCATTCTACATTTGGAACAAAATAAAAATTATCAAATTGCATTGACTAGTTTCTCTACATTTAACACTATTCAAAATGTTATAAAAGATGTGAATGATCAATTTAGATATTCTACTGATAAAGGCAAAACATGGAAAATACAAACTTTTCTTCCTGGTTCTTACGAAGTTGAATCAATTTCAAATGAAATTAAGAGACATTTAGGTATACCATTTAAAGATAAGAAACAATTACATTTCGCAGTTGAACCGGCAGTTAATAAAATTTCTCTTACTTTAGACGAAAATCATCAAGTTGATTTTAATCATGATAGATCATTGTCAAAGCTATTAGGATTTAATAAACAAACCTATAGTCAAGGTTATCATTTAGGTGAGAAGATTCCAAAAATAACTGAAATAAATTCAATTGTTGTACATTGTGACATTATTGAAGGAGGATATATAAATGGTAAATTGTCAAATTTAATATTCAGTTTTCCAGCTTTTACTGTACCCATTGGTTATAGATTAAATGTATTTCCCCAAACATTAATATACTTTCCTATTACAAGAAAAACTATTAACAACATTGGCATTAGAATCACTGATGAGAAAGGATAAGAAATAAATTTTGGAGGTGAAGAGATTATGATAGATCTTTTGGTTCGGGAGGTATAAACTCCCGTTCGGGAGGTATAAACTCCCGTTCAAGAGGTATAAACTCCCGTTCGGGAGGTATAAACTCCCGTTCAAGAGGTATAAACTCCCGTTCGGGAGGTATAAACTCCCACGCGAAGCTAGAAAAGTTTAATTTTCTTCTTCTTCTTTAAAAATAAAAATAAAATAAAAATAAATTTTTTTATTAAAAAATGAGTGAAGTACTACCATTAAATAAAAAAACTCAAATTTAATCATCATCCAAATTTATCTAATAAAGTTTTTTCAGTTATTTGCGGAAGATCAGGTTGTGGAAAAACATATCTATTATTTAAGATTTTAACGACTCCAAATTTTTTGGATTATAACAATCTTATAATTTATACAACAACAGCAGAACAACCCGTCTATCAATTTTTAAAGTATGGATTTGAAAATAATCTTACAAAAACAGCAATTGCTTCATTATTCAAAGAATATGAAAAATCTGAAGATGAAGAAGAAATAAGTTCGTGGTGTGAAGAAGCAGCAAAAAATAATCAGTTAGTTGAATCCAATAAAAATAAGCATATAAAGATACAATTAATAGATGATAGTGGTAATATGCAAGATCCTAGTAAACTAGATAAAACGATGAAACATTGTGTAATTTTTGATGATTGTGTTAATGATAGAAATAAGTCAGTTCAGAGAAATTATTTCACAAGAGGTAGACATAATAACTGTAGTGTTTTTTATTTAACACAAAGTATGTATTCATTAGACGGAAGTGTTATTAGAAAGAATGCAAATATATTTATACTATTTGAAATAAATGCAAGAAACTTAAGTGATTTGTTAAGAGATTTATGTGTAAGAAATAAAGATGAATTTAAACAATCGTGTAACAATGCTTGGTCAAATGATTATGGCTTCATTACAAAAAAATTCATGATAGAGTTATAGAACATTTGTTTACCGAGTGATAAAAAAATATACAAATATAGTGTTATAATATTTTTTTTATTTTATATATATATCAAATTTGACTATCTTAGAAATTAGAAAATTAAAAAGGTTCAGTAGTTATTCCATCAGGTAAATTTTTCTTTTATCATCAAATGGATCTAATGCTAATTTATGTTCTTCTTTTAAATACATTTTATGTTTTTTTGAATTAAGTCTATAATTACATGCTGTTTTTATTTCATTATTAAATAATACATTTTTATAATCTTGAAATGTTATTTGATTAGCCACTGATGCCTTTGAAATTCCTTTTAATGTTTTTATGTGTTTTAATATTATTAGTTGTATCATAACAGTAACATTTAGATTTTAAAAATATAGCTTCTGTTATGAAATCTTCATTTCCTTCTAATTCATCTTTTACTTTACATAAATCAGAAGGATGAATGATATCTTTTATTTTATCTATTTCCTTAACAAGTGTAGAATTATACGGTATTATTAATTCTAAGAAAACTGAATCGGTATCTGTAAAGTGTAATTTATAGTTTTTGCCATAAGCAGGTGCTAAATAATCATATATAAAACTATACATAAATAGTTTAGCTAATTCTAATATAGTGAAACCAATGAAATTAAACTTATCATGTTTTACGCTGATTCGACGTAAATGTACAGCACATAGTTCATCACTAAATCTAGTAGTTCTTTTATATGTAGGTTTCCTTTTTAAATTTTGAAACCTATCTTTATCATAAACTATTTCAATATTTTGTCTATTACGCACATTTTCTAAAGTCTTACCATAAAATGCATTATTCATTAATTTGAAGAACACGTTTCCAAAATCATCTTTATTTCTTTTAGTTATTTTACGTTTTTCAATATTGAACTCTATATAATCTTTTAACCACCTAGATTTTCTATACACTAGTTTCCGGTGAATTTTTGTGAGAATCATTCCATGATCTAAATACCAATCTAGCATTCTTCCTTCAACAACATACTTTCCTTTATTGCTTTGTGTTAACATAAGTTTTTTTGTTGGTCTGTATTTCTTAGGAATTATAGATTTTTGATAATCTGAAAAATCTTCTATATTGGGAATTTTGTTTTCGGGACAGAAAGGAAAATATTTTGTTTTATCTTTTATTTCATCAGGATATACTAAATCAACTTCATATATATAACCATGATTATAATTTCCATCATATGTTTTTTGATAATCAAGAATATTACACCATTCCATCTCACCTGTTGGTAATTCTTGTATCATGCAAGAAGAATATAAGCTATTAAAATCATAATATAACAAATAGTTTTCTCTCATGAATTCATCAATTGCATTTTCACGTTCTACTCCTTCTCGTTTCGTTCGAAAAATTTCTAATATTTTTTCTTTTTCTTCTGGAGATAAAGGTTTCATTATTCCATATTCTTGTGGATTTACTTTCTTATTATAACATTTAACATATCTATTACCTAAAACTGCTGAAACACCACCTCTAATCCCAGATTCAAAAAATAATAATTTATCATATGTATTTTCTTTATAATGTTTAAGTTTAACGGACTTTGTCCTAGAGCCATCGGCTTGAAAACCAGTATGTTTTAATCCTGCTAACCATGTTAAACCTGGTGTAGAATAACAATAACATGGATCTATTCCGTAATATTCTAAACACATATCGCGAAAGTTTTCAAAAAGATCAGCAAGGATTAATACATCTATCTGAAGATATTTCATTGTATAATCATACATTTTCTTACAATTTAACTCTCTCCAATTCTTTTCAGCTTCTGCATAGTCTTCTTCAGATAATTGTGATTGTTTTAATGTTGATTTAAATTTATTTATTGGAGGAAGTTGTTTTTCTTCCATAATTTTATTCACAGAATTAAAATCAGTCTTCGACTGTGAACCACAGGTTTTATCTCCAGTTATGTACTCATACGGAAATATTCCTTTTAAAGGTTTTAAATTATATTTATTTAATATTTTACATTGTTCAGATTTCAAAGTTTTTCCCATAACATCTAATGAATAAGGAGTAAAAAATCTAAATGCATCTAAAATTCTAATACAACCTAATTGCATTGAAAAATATTCTTCTTCTGTTTTACATAGTACATTTATTTGTTGTTGTTGTAATTTTTCAGATGAAAATAAATCTTTCATTATTAAATGGAAATCATATTTAGAACCGTTATAGAAATATAAAGGAACAAAGTTATATTTAAATTTATTAGCATTAAGATTACAAGAATTATGTGCTGCACCTCTATATAATCCATTTAGATGATCATGATCTTTTACCTTATTAAGATATCTACCTCTGCCATTTTTATAATTTTTTGTAAATTCTTTTCCACAGTAATAACAATTTGTTTCATTAACAAAAATTAATTTTTTCTTCATCCGTTAATGGCATCATTGGTATATTTGTTTCAAGCAATTGAGAAAAACTTCCTTGTAATTCTTCTACTTTCTTTGTAAAAATTTCTGAACTATCTTCACCATAGTATTGATAATATTCTGATTTAAATAATTCAGGATAATTTGAATGAATGTACATTCCCCAACATAATGGTTTTTGTTCAAATAAATATTTTTCTTTACTTTGTTCAGCTGCACTTTTTTAATAATTATCATTTTCAGAATCGGGCGAAGCCCTGGAAGACATCTCCGATGTCCCGTGATTTTGTGTCATATTAACATTATATGCTTCAAAATCACAATAAATAGTAAAGGGTACTTTATTTTTCAAATAATGTCTATTATATATTAAATAATCATCTTTAGGAAAAGTATTTTCAACTGCTTCGTTTTGTTGACAATTCTCCAAATGTCTATTCATTTCTTCTTTAGTTCTAAAACTTGTCATACATTGAAGACAAGGAAAATTTGTATTATCTGAAGCTTTTGTAAATATAGAAACATCTTTACACAATATAAAATGACCCTGATAATATAAAATATTCGCTTGTGCTGGTTGCTTTGTTTGTTTTAAATTTTCAAATTTATCTTTATATATTTCATGTGTTTCATCAATTTGTCTTTGTAAATCTTTTTCAGACTGTTGATAATTTTGATTGAATATTTTCAGCTGTTGTTCATATTCATTATTATATTGTTCTTTATATTGTTGTTGACATTTTTTAAACATTCATTTAATTCTTTATTTTCTTCATTATTTAATTCTTTATTGTCTTTATTTAATTCTTGAATCGTTTCTATCTTATTTTGATATTTATGGCCATATTCTTGTACTAATATTTTTGTTTGTTGTTGATAATCTGTTTTACATTTTTGTAAAATTTCATTTAAATTTTGTAATTTTTGTTGATATTCTAAAGATAAAGATAAATAATCGGAATCATAATCATAATTATAATTACGTCCTTTATAATTATTATGATTAATCATTATTGGTGATAGTGTTTTAACAATTTGAAATTTTTCAGTACATATTATATTTCCTTGGTAAAAAATATTATGATGCATGTAATTTCCTTTATCATTATATACTATTTCTGATTGACATAAATTTTTATTATTCAAATAAATTTTTTTTGAATCTGAGTAAAGTGGAGTAATTTTACCAATAGAAACATAATTCACATTTAATTCAAAAACATTTACTTCTATTAAATTTTTATTCTTTTTATGAAACTTT
Source organism: Prostheceraeus crozeri (assembly GCA_907163375.1). Taxonomy (NCBI): domain Eukaryota; kingdom Metazoa; phylum Platyhelminthes; order Polycladida; family Euryleptidae; genus Prostheceraeus; species Prostheceraeus crozeri. The sequence goes on along the minus strand of CAJQUW010014077.1, from coordinate 17,453 downwards.
TTTAACCTATTATAATCATATGGAAATTCATGTAAGCCATCAGAAAGATCAAATTCATTTATGTATTCTTCTTTATTGTAATGACTTAGTCTTTCTTTATGATATTCCGCAGGATGTAAATGTGCTGTAATACTCCACAGAAAACAATAATCATCTTCATTTTTTATGTTGATTATTTGTGGTGAACTTAAAGGTAAAGAAACATAACTACCACCACACGGCTCCACGGAACTAACATTCAGAAGAAAAAAATGCAACCCCTTAGGTGAACATATATTCTAGAAGTACTTTACATGTGTAACACGGCTATATGTGTCACTGAAATCATAACCTAGCTTTTCCATACATATATCGATTTTAAAAAATGTACTACTTACTACTATTATTAACAAGCAGTCAATCATAATTTTCTTTGATATTATGAAATATTGACATTTATTAGTTGATTATTGAGCTAATAATGCAAAAAGCATGCTAAAAGTAGAGAAACAATACAATTGTGCATCAATTCATGGACAATTTCTGAAAAAATAGGCTAATCATTTCTATAGATAAGATTATCAAGTAAGTTAAGTTATATATGTTTATATAGTTAAGTTAGTATGTTAAGTTCTATACTCACATCATTCTTACTACTTTCATATTGATTTATTAATTTGAATAAGCTGCATCAGACATATGCCATTTTTTCATTTTTGTAATGATTTACACTTAACTTGTTTTATGAAAATTTAGTAAAACATTTATCGATAGGCCTACCAGCGATTCAAAAATTATTGATCTATAATGCTACGATTGTATGTATGATGTACACACAATTATTTGATTCTTTTATGTTTATTAAGCTTCAATGTAAATATTTTGTAATTGAAAAGATGCCAAATAGTAGCTTAACTAACATTAATACTTTTAAATGAATATGTACCTTATAGCTAGGTACCGGTACCTACTATCTATACTGAATTCTTTTGTTTTATACATGCACATTGAATTGAATTGTTATCAAACGAGTTTCACGATAATTATGTTTTATAACATTTATGCTCTAGTTAAAAGATATCATTCTATCATTAACGCTTTAGCTTCATTATTATCATGAGTTGTAATATTTCTGGCTTGATACCATCTAAATGATAATATCACGATTTCTTATAAATTAAAAACAATTAATGTATTCCAGCGTCATTGTATTAGTAAAAAGTCAACATCTGAAATTATGATGAATTTATTCTTTTAAATGACGTCCATTGTACCTGATCACCGTATCAAGAAGATTCCTATCGTGCTTCGAATGCTTTGGATCCACTTTTCCTGATGACTCCCATAGACATAAGAAGTCTCGATGCACTGATTCTGATGCCTGTTCACTAAAATATCCCAAGGGCAATTTATGATATTTGCAAAACTGCACAACATGATTGAAAACTACATGAGCTGAAGTTGTTACACTGATTTTCAGACGCATGTATGAGTTTTCAAAATCTCGAATTCTTTCCTCGAAATTGCCATAGAGCGTTAAAGAGCCGAAATATGAAATGCAAACTTCGTTGAACTTCTTCAGGCAAAATACAAACGGTATTGCGTCATACTCTTCACCGTGTTCCAGAAGTGACTTCAACAAGTCCAATTGTTTCAAGAGACGTCGACACATGTTGCCATTAAACTCGCCCGAATGCAGTTGTGGGCGTGTGATTCCCACTATTTCATAGAACTCCATAGAAATGGAATTCGACTTAGAGGAGAATTTTTCCAACTCACTGAACAATTTGTTCGTCAAACGAAGTAGAAGATGTAGCATTGGGGGAGTTACGTGACTAATAAAAATGTCAGAATTATTGCAGTTGATTAGAGGCTCGTGAACACAGTTCTTGAAATCTTTAGCTGCAACCCTTCTTGAAATTTCACGCTGAGAGTTAAAACGAATAGCAGCTTCTCGAACTGAACCCAAAGAGCATACAGGGTGTCTTTTAGAAGATCGGCTGGAGAATTCGGACTTAGGACATTCACACCACAGGTAGGGATGAGATGAACCGTGTGCCTGTATTCCGGAAATCATGTTTCCCAATTTCAAATCAACAGCGAATGTGCATCCAATCTCCAATTTCTCAATATTCAGCAGCTCGAGTATTTCCTTTATGTTCTGATGTGTCTCCTTTACATCAGGAACAATAGCTACGATTATGATCTTTTTCACACTCTTGTCAGAAAACTTGACATCTGCGTTTGTGTCATCTTGAAATACACTGAGGCAAAATTTCAAAAAACCGCCACCTCCATCGATTCCAAATTTGATAGAAGTTTCATCGATATCAAAACTTTTCGTCGCATACCACTTGTACAAGTTGTTCAATATCACAACAGTAGATCACACACTTGGTGACAATTTGAGAACCATCCTCAAACTGCAAGTATGAGAAAGAGAAATAGTCACTGAGTTTCCGGTCTCTTGCTCGCAAATGGACAATAGTGTTTGCCTCGACAGATGACTTTTTCTTCTAGACTTTTCGAATAAATGGCATTACTTTTCTCACCATGGTGTTGTTCGAGGCCCCAAGCTGAAGTTGTAGAGAATTAATGTCAGAGGAAGAAAAACTCGGTAAATCACACTTCTCCAGTAAAGATATTGGTAAATCATTGGACCCACGAGTATTCAAAGAGATATTTCGTGTGTTCATTTGGACGCATTTTTCTCGGACAACCTTACTAGCAATGACTTCCTTGGTGCGTATCAGTAGAATTGCACAATTCAATCATGTTCGAGCGTAAAGTGGATACATTGCACTTATGAGAGATTGTACGGCGTATATTTCCTTTACATGCAGTACAGAGTTTGACAACAGATTTCTCAAACCGCGGAAAATCACCACTGTCATTTAGCGAAGATCGGGGACGGCCTTTGTGACGAACATTTACAGTTTTAGCTTTGGCTCTAGCCGTTTCACAAATACGACAATCACAAATTGGATGAGGAATGGATTGTAGGACACGAACATGTGGTTGAATCAAGCTGAAGTCGAATACCTCTGGTAAGATGTCGATAGATTTTGCCCCCGTCGAAATGTTGAGTAGATCTGATCGGCACTTCGCACAAATTGCAGATGGACAACAGTCGTCGTTTGGGTCGTAATTTTCAATGAAATATGCTGGTATTCGATCAACAACTATCTGTGTGATATTGTAGTTGCCCTTGTCCATGCACACAATACAGACTTTCCTTCCATTTTCGGAATGATTCAATGCTCGCACATTATGTCCTGCTGCTGCAGCCATGATGTTGATGACAAGATTTCAAAATAAATGATTGCAACTTCTTAAATCAATCGACAAATTCAAATTCTTTCGTTGTGAAAAACATCATAGGGCTATGAAATTCAATTCAATTCAAACGTCACTAAATAAACCATAGACATCTACTGTACAACATTTTCAGTGATGAACATGGTAATATGCTGTTGTTACTTTGATTTTCGACAAGTCTACTACCGTAGATATCAGATACATTGCAATGTTTCATTTTGTATGTAGACTAAATCTACATGTATACGTTGCAGAGTTTTTTGATTAAATCAGTTTTAGGCTACTTCATCATATATGTATAATATCAAACTGATAAATTCTATCTCAACGACTCTTGACATATTGGCCCATCAACTTTTACTACTTACTAATTTCTACAAGATAAGTTAAATGTAAAGCCATCATTTTCTCAATGACATAGTAGGCCTAAATGTTTCCAGTATCTAACATCGACCCTGTGACGATTATACATTTACAAATAAGTATTTATGAAGCTTAGTTCAGAGTCTTACGCGCGTCTGTGCGCGTTACGCTAACCTTCAGCAGTCACGAAATAAAGAATCAATAGCCTACTTGATAATCTTATCTATAGAAATGATTAGTCTACTTTTTCAGAAATTGTCCATGAATTGATGCACAATTGTATTGTTTCTCTACTTTTAGCATGCTTTTTGCATTATTAGCTCAATAATCAACTAATAAATGTCAATATTTCATAATATCAAAGAAAATTATGATTGACTGCTTGTTAATAATAGTAGTAAGTAGTACATTTTTTAAAATCGATATATCTATGGAAAGGCTAGGTTGTGATTTCAGTGACACATACAGCCGTGTTACACATGTAAAGTACTTCTAGAATATATATTCACCTAAGGGGTCGCATTTTTTTCTTCTGAATGTTAGTTCCGTGGAGGCGTGACCAGTATTATTTTTATATTTATCAATTACTATTTTCTTTGATAGTGTTTTAACAAATCTCCAACCAGATTCACGTAACTGGGCTTCAATTATACAATTTTCTAATTTAAGTATCATCGATTCAAGTATGGGTTGTATATCATTTACATTATGAATTTCTTGTGAATTTGTAAAATGTCCTTGTATTATTTCTTCAGGAATTCCATCAGGTCCATTTTTTGTATAAAGTACTGCTACATTCATATAACATTTGAAAGATTTCTTAAATATATTATAAAAGTTGGTTAGAATATCAGAAAAAGTTTCATCGGTTTCATTATGTTCAACCGATTCATTAAATAAATATTTTTTATCTGTTATGGGCGAAGCCCTAGAACCTTCGGTTCGTTCGGCTTCATCGGTTCGTTCAGCTTCATCTGTTTTTTTAATTTCGTTTAATTCATCTATTTCGTTAAATTCATCAGTATCGCTAAATAAATATCTTCCATCTGATATGGTCTCATCTTCACTATTAAAAACTTTTTTATATTCCGAATGTGAATAATCATCAAACATTTTTTTAACTATTATATCAGTAGGTAATGTTTCTAGATAGTTTATATAATTATTTGATTTTAATATATTTCCTTCATCAACTCGATCTACATTTTGTAAATGCAATTTACTATCTAAATGAGATTGATAACTTCTTTTTGTTTGCAACTTTTTTTACATAAGTTACAATAAAACTTGGTATTTTCCATTTTTTTTAAAGAAAAAATTGTATTTTAATTTTAGATATAAACATTCTAATATCAAGGTCTTGAGAGTTATTTTATATTATTATATATTTCACGTTCTTAAGTTATTTTATTTTCTTTATCACATTAAGTTTTATCATATAACGTTTTATCAAAAGATAATTAAAATTTATTTTCACAAACTATTGATTCTTCATCATCAACAATTGATTCTTCATCATCATCATAAATTGTTTCTTCAACATCATAAATTACACTTTTTGGTATAGGATGCCATTCCCTGATAGGATACCATTCTCTTATTGGAATATCTAATTCTAAATTACATTTTTTATCTGATAATAATATAATAGAGAAAAATATTGGTCTTTGATCTCTTTTGGAAAATTTAATAACACCACCATAATCTGAATCACTTTTAGTTTTTATTAAAGATGATAAAATTTTAAATTGATTAGATGTAAATCCTAATTTAAATTTTGTATACCCGACACATAGTTGTCTAAAAGTATCTTCAACTATACCATCATTATTATTTTCAATTGTAAGAAAATGAAATTTAGATAAATTTTGATTATATGTAGTATTAATATCATGTACATCAGTATGAGATATAAATTTTTCTTCACTTAAATTTTTATAATTACTAATATTTTTATAATCTTTTTTACCATTTACACCATTTTCAGATGTTTCAAAATCATCATTTATATTATCATCATTTATATTATCATCATCTATATTATCATCATCAACATTATTATTATAAGATTCTTTAAGATCGGGCAAAGCCCTAGAACCTTCGGTTCGTTTATTATGATTATGATTATGGTTATTGTTAATAGTATAAGGTATAGTCCACATATAAATTTTTTCTTGTTGGGCCAAACCATTTATATAAGATTTTAATAAATAAATATTTAATTTAATATTTTAATATTTAAATTTGAATATAATCCTATATAAGTATCATCATCATATCTTTGCGGCATTTCTAATGTTTCTTGTTTATATATTGTATCTCTATAATAAACTTGGCATAATAATTCTTCATTATGTTTTTTACTCTCCATGTGAATGTTATATTGATTTTGATCGTCAACAAATAATCTTATTTTTTCTTTGGAAAAAGATTTTAATTTTTTAACTAATTCTCTAATATTGATATAATTAATAATTTTATTTTCTATCCAATCAGTTTTACTAATTGGTAACACTGCTCTAATAAATCCATAAACATTATTATGACCTATTATAACCATATTTTCTTTATTTAATTCTACATAAGCTACATCATTATATTTGCTTACAATCTCCATAAATTTTATAAATGGAACTCCCGGAAATAAGCAATGGTTAGTTTCTATAGAAGGTAAACCTTTAGTCTGTTCTCTAAGTATTTCGGCTTGTAATTCAAACAAAAGATTTACATCTATACATGGATTTGTAATAGTATTATTATTATTATTATTATTATCAAAACATATATTTTCGAATCCCGTTGATATCGTCGAATAAGAAGAACAGCATGATGCGGGGGAATATAATTTTTTTAAATTTGCTTTTTCCATTTTTTTATTTTTATTAGAAAAAATTTATTTTTTTATTGTTAAAAAATGATGTTACCAAATGTTGGTGGAGGTGCATATATCCCGAATAATCGTGAATTAGAAATAGAAATAGAAAATTATATCATGAAAACTGGAGACGTTTTATCTGGTCCATTGCATCTTTCTATTCTTCCGCAACAAAATACAGAGTTAACAAATAAACAATATGTTGATACACAAATCAATGACTTAAAAGAAAAATATATAAACGATGTTTTGGTTCCACTGATGAATGAATTAAAGTTGCTTAAACTTAATGACAAATCATAAAACGAAAATTATTAAAACTTGATAAAAAGGATAGAGAGCTAGAAGCAGATATAGCAAAACTTTTTAAAAAGATTTCAGAACAATCAAGAATTTTAATATTACTTTCTTTAAATTTAAAATCTGCTGTAATTAAAAATAAACATCAGATACAACTATTGAAAGAACAATTAGAAGATGAAATAGAAAATCTACCTGAAAGATTTAAAAAAAATTTAAAGCAGTTACAAACTACATTCCAAAAAAGTGTTGATGAATTGAGTTCTAAAATTACTCAACAAATGAAAAAGATGAATAGAATAATAAATGAAGTAAACTCGCTTAATCAAAAAGTTGATAAAATGAAAACTCTTAAAATCAATTTAGAAAATGAATTAAAGAAAAATTTACAAGAAAACTCTAAAGAAAATAAAGAACAGTTAGATTCTGTTAAAAGACAACTAGATGTTCTGAAAATTAAGTTAAATGCTCTTAAAACGGCGTTGAAGATGAATCAGGAGAAAATGCAAGTTAATAGAAAAGAAATTAAAGTACATCACACGCTACTTGACGCAATAGATAAAGTGCAAAAGAAAATTAATAAAGTTATCACGAAGTTGTTGACCATTCACAAACGTAAATCTTGATCGACGAAGTCTTGGGTTTCTAACCTATCGGAGCGAAGCTCCTCGAGGCTTTAGCCAATCACAAACGTAAATCTTAACGTAAATCTTAACGCAAATATTTCTCCCAAAAGTCAAATTTATTCCTAAAAAATGCCTATAATCTATAAACACAATCTTAAACATTTTGCTTCAAATCAAAGAATTGCTCATGAATCACGTATGAATCCTGTTTATCTTTATGATAATAGAGAAACAGTCGGAACACAAGTTCCTAGGCACCGCAGGTGCCGTTCACACGGAAGGAGCTGGCATCTTTTCTGGTATTGGAAGTATCGTTAACTTAATTAAAAATAATAAAGATTTGATTACATCTGCTGCAAAAGGAGCAGCTGCTATAGGTAGTACAGCTAGTGCAATATCAAATGCTGTTAAATCTCAAAACGAATTAAAACAACTAGAAGCTATTCGTAAACTTAGGAATGATTCTGAAGAACTAAAATGTTTAAAAAAACTTTCAGAGGAAACAAAAAACAAAATTGCTAACATAGCTGTGGGGGAAACCTTGAGGAGCGGAGCTCCGTCTGATAGTAAACATAAGAAGAAATCAGGCGTAGCCATAAAACGTTCAATTGAAGAAATAAGAGGAAATGGTGTTAACAGCAACCTTCGGTTTAACCAGCAAAGCTGTAGCGGAGCTGGTCTAGCGAAATTCAAAAAATTATATTTTAGTAAAATTTTTTAGTAAAATTTTTTAGCAAAATTTTTTAGCAAATTTTTTTTCTGTGTGTGAGTAAAAACAAAAAGTCAAATTATTTTTTATAAAAATGTCTTTGCTAATTGAAAATAAATTTGAATTAGATAAACCACCAGGTGTTAGTTATAATCAAAAAAAGTGTGACTATATAAGAATTGCTATGAATCCCGGATCTTCCAGTAGAGTGAATACTGGAGGTGATTTAATTTTTGAAGTTGATAATCAGCAGAGTTATTTATATTTACCTGATTCATTTTCACACTGTGAATATTCTTTATATAGTGATGCCAATTTTACAACACTATTTCCAGATACCGATAATATTGCACTAGAGAATAATTTCTTTCCAAGATTATTTACACAAATGCGTTTAGATGTTACAAATCAAAATATGGAAACAATAAGTGATTCTCCAGGTGTAATTGATACAATGCTTAGATTTGTAACAATTGGTGAAAATAATAAAAAGTATGAAATCGAAGGTTGGTTTCCTGATACTAATGATGGTATAATTATAGATGATTTAACTTACGCTGGAACAGACGCAGCAGGAATTGCGAAAGATGTAGAAAATATTGCAAAACATTTAAATAAAACAAACAATAATGCATATAAAGAAAGACGTGAATTTAACAAGAAAAGTAAACAGACAGTAAATTGGTCATTGTCTCCATTATTCGGATATTTAGATTATGATAAAATATCATATCAATTAAAATTTAAATTAATAATTCATCGTACAGCAAATAATGAATTAATCTTTTTTGGTAAGACTGGAAAAAAAGCATATTTAAAAATTGATAGACTTGAATGGTGGATTAAGCATATTACTCCTAGTTTAGAGATTGAAACAGCTATTGCAAGTAATGGATAAAAGACCGTTCCAGTCCACCATAAAATCAAAAAATAGTACTTTTAAAAACGACATAAATTTATGAATTTAGACCCTTTTTCAGGTTTTTAAGACCTAAATTCATGAATTTGGTTCATTCAAAAAGTACCATTTTTTTCAAAAATGGTACTTTTAAAAACAACATAAATTCATGAATTTGAACCCTTTTTCAGGTTATGAAGACCTAAATTCATAAATCGGCTAAAGCCAGAGGAGCTTCGCTCCGATTTGGACGTTTTTAAAAATACACAATTTTCAAATTTTTCAAAATCTCAAATTTGTGATTATGACATTTTTCATTGCTTAAATCATGACCGTTCCAGGACACCGAAAATCATAAAAGTTAAGAATCTCAAATTTGTGATTATGACATTTTTCATTGCTTAAATCATGACCGTTCTAGGACACCGAAAAAATCATAAAAGTTGAGAATCTCAAATTTGTGATTATGACATTTTTCATTGCTTAAATCATGACCGTTCAAGGACACCGAAAATTAGTATTTTTAAAAACGTCTTTTAAATCCATTTTTCAGGTTTTTAAAATATATCATGTGACTAAAAATATTTCTTTAAAAAATGGAAGAAACAAAAGTGGAAGGAACTTCAGAAATGGAAGAAACCGCAAGAATATATCCTTCGTTATCTCAATTAAAAACAGGTGAAATGGTTCTCAATTATTATTAAGATTAGAGCACTATGATAAATTAAGAAGACGCAATTATTACTTAGTCATTCTTCGTTATTGTACGCTCAACATTATTTAAAGTACTAATTGTGTGAACTAGAAGATCATTGTAACTCATAAACTCAAAATTATTCAATGAACCCGTACACTGGCTGATAATTGAAGAGAGACAGAGATTGAAGAGAGAGAGATTGAAGAGAGAGAATCATCTAGCAGCTTTCCCTAAAATTATCATGCTATATCTTGTCATTTCAATTTACCCATCGGTAAACTTTTGACATTTCAACTTACGCGTGCGTAAAGTTTTGACATTTCAATTTACCCCTACGTAAATTATTTTCAGAATCTGTTTTCAAAATCTATTTTCAAAATCCATTTGCAAAGTCTATTTTCAAATTCAGTTTTAGAAATCGATTTGCAAAATTCATTTAGCGTTTGCCAAACACATACGGGTAGTAAAGTACTTCCCATTGTGAAGACATGAATAGATTAAGCACATAAGAGTGCATTGACAATAAAAGCAAATGACAATAAAATTCTTCTTCTATATTTAGAACGCATGGACGGCGACATGCGGGATAGTTGTTATGACAATTTTAAACAATCATTTTAACGATTGAAACATATTTTACAAATGAAGTTCATGAAGAAAATTGAAATATATAAAACAATATAGATTAGAATCGGCTAAAGCCAGAGGAGCTTCGCTCCGATAATTATAATATAATCATTTCAGAATCGAATAAGTAGTAAGGAAAGACATCATTAGAGAACAGTTTTAAATCAATACCCCCTCCCTTCTGACTTCTAGGGGACCCTTAAGAAATTTTTTTATTATAAAATGAGCAACATAAATGAGTTTTTTAAATTATATGGAACACAAACGACAACGAATTTCGACCTAAAGAAAATCGCAAATCAATTAGGAATAAAGAATTTTCATGTTCTAATGAAAAACGAATTACAATTCCTAAAAAATAGGCCAACAGGAACCTTCAGTTCCCGGAACAAAGTTCCATCAATAATTGTAAATTTCATAACGAATCTTCACACTTCAGACCAAAACGGCGTACATTGGTCAGCAGGTATCTTTAGTAAAAACGGAGATAATTATTATTTTGACTCATACGGGCTTCCACCTACAAATGAAGTAAAAGAATTACTTGGAACGGGAACATACAATACATTTCAAATTCAAAAACCAGGCACTACCTATTGTGGGCAATTATGTTTATACGTTTTGTACAAATTACAAAAAGGAGTACCATTTCTAGATATTATGTTAGAGTTAAACAATCTATAACTCAAGCGAAGCTAGCTAAAGCGCCACCTAAAGGTTAAAGCTCTGTTTTCTGTAATTCATTTTGATAAAAACGGCCTCTGATATCCTCATTATCTAAATCTTTAATTTCATAAGTAATCGGATAAACTTTGATTTATTTTGCAAACTTCAAATATTTCTTTAGTCCAATAACCAACAAAGCCTTTTTCAAATTTATTCTTATATTTAAATATTCTAACTCTATCTACAATTTTAAATTTCGGCTTAAGTTTCTGCAAATTCGGATTACTCTCATTCGAATAATTATTCTCGAATATTTTCTTTCGTATTAAATCAGGGTCGTCAGAAGCATTCTTTGGGGTTTCTTCAATACCTGAATGAACTTTATTATTGTACTGCTCTACAATTCCTGGTAATATTTTTAACCATTTCTGATTTCCTTGCTGAGTAAATTTCTTGAAAATTTTATTTTTTTAACGTCCGATTGAATCTTTCTATCACTATAGCTTTTCCTGCATTTTCAGTTGAATAAACAGTTTCAAATAGTGGCTGAACGTTTCGGTTATAAAATTCCGACCCTTTATCAACAAACAATTTCCTTGGCTTTCTATTACTTTCTTTAAAGATTTCTTCAAACGCATATTTAACTGATAGACCACTTTTATTTTTTAAAGGTTTTACCCAAGCGTATCGTGTATATAAATCTATAACTGTCAATGCGTATTTGTAGTCCCTTTCATTCGGCATATGAATAAGATCAGCACTCCAAATATCATCTTTATTAAATACTTTTACTTTCAATAAATATTTAGGCCTTCTGTATTCTTTATGAATTTCAGATGCATAAACGTCTGAATTATGATTTTCATTTAAACCCTGACCGAATAATATTTTAGCTTGTAAAGCTTTCTTAACAAACATTCTTTCAATTTTTTCTCTAAATGTAGGATTCTGAATACTATCTAATTCTTGAATCATCTTCTTATCAGCTGCATGTCGAGAACTTAGGTCATGATTTCGATTAGCTAAATCATGCCTGTAAGCTGCGTCATCTACTCTATTTATCGGTTCTTCACCTGGTTTCGGATTATTATTCTCATCTAGTCTTATATCTAATCGAGTTCCTGGCCCAGTATATGAATGACCAGGAAGATGTTTTTCTTTCGAATACTTACTCCAAATAAATCCAGGAAAGTTTTCTAATGTTTTTTGTATATCACCACCGAAGTGGTGTGAAACTTTGTTCTTGTCACCTCCAATATGCTGACAGTTTGAGTTTTTATTTTTGTTTAATAGATAATTCAATAAATCTAAATTAGAAATTTTTAATTTAATTAAATTTTCTGAATTTGTGGAATTTGCGGTATCCATTTTTAAAGATAAAATAAATGTTTTACCTTATGGACCAAAGGTCCTGAGGTTATTACCGAATCATACTAGGACTTAGATATATTCCAGAACCATCTTTAGTTTCTTTAATTTCAATTAAATCATCAACATTGTGGAGAATATTTTTAAGAACTCGTTTTCCTTCATCAACTAATTTTAATTTACTAATAAAATTATCTACTACTCCTTCCACCCCTAGCAACTTTCTCTAACTCTCTATTATGTCGTTTTTGTTCTTCTAATGCTGCCTTCTCTGATTTATTTTTATTTACTGCTTGGACAATACCAGCTGTCCCACCTGCAACACTTCCTGCTGCAGCTATGCCACCATATTAGTGGAATTAATGGAAGAATCCCACCATTCTTTTCTTCTTGTAATTGAATATTCTCTATCATTGGTTTACTTATGTAATACTTTTTTTTGTTAATCGTAATAGTTTTAGGGGTATTTTTGTCAACAATATTACGTAATTTTAATTCAACAGTTTTATTATTAATATTACTTTTCGCTTGCGACATTTTTAATAAAAAAATTATAAGTTATCAAAAATTTAAATCTATTCTAGTTATGAAAAAATTTTAAGTTAAGAATTTTTAAGTTAACAAAAAAAAATTTAAATCTATTCTAGTTATGAAAAATTTTTAGTTAAGAATTTTTAAGTTAACAAAAATTTTAATCTATTCTAGTTATGAAAAAAAGTTTTAATTAACCTATCGGAGCGAAGCTCCTCTGGCTTCAGCCGATCGGGACCAAGGGTCCTCAGGTTATTAACCAATCCTAACCATCTTTCCATTAAGAATTTCAATAGAATATTTTGCATCTTCTAGCAATAAACCATAAGCCATCAATGAAGTTGTGGAATCTTTCTTTTCAATATTAATTGTTACATCACAACCATTTTTAATAGATCTTCAGATTGTGCACTTAAATCGAAACAGAAAACAGGATATAAATGTCTCCAATCTCCAGGAGTTAATTGTGGTTCAACTCCAAATTCTATACAAAGATTTCTATAAGCATCATATCCTTCCATAAATTGATTATTGGTATCATCGAATCTTAATGGATCAATTGGATATCGAGTTTGATTTAATGAAACTTGTAAACTTCGAATTGTATTAATATGAAAAATATTATTGTTCTTATCAAAACTTGGAGAATTATTTCTTTGAAATGTTAGTAATAAATATCTTGGTGTATTCGCAGTTCTAGTAAAATGCCAGTTAAATCTTTGTTCGGAAAAACGTTACTGAACTAGCAGTTCTCTTTAGAAAATTAACTGGAATTGGTTTGTTAGTATTTAATCTTTTTGCAATAGCTGTTTCAACCTCTAAACTAGGAGTAATATGCTTAATCCACCATTCAAGTCTATCAATTTTTAAATATGCTTTTTTTCCAGTCTTACCAAAAAAGATTAATTCATTATTTGCTGTACGATGAATTATTAATTTAAATTTTAATTGATATGATATTTTATCATAATCTAAATATCCGAATAATGGAGACAATGACCAATTAACTGTCTGTTTACTTTTCTTGTTAAATTCACGTCTTTCTTTATATGCTTCATTATTTGTTTTATTTAAATGTTTTGCAATATTTTCTACATCTTTCGCAATTCCTGCTGCATCTGTTCCAGCGTGAGTTAAATCATCAACAATTATACCATCATTAGTATCAGGAAACCAACCTTCGATTTCATGCTTTTTATTATTTTCACCAGGTGTTTATAAATCTAAGCATTGTATCAATTACACCTGGGGAATCACTTATTGTTTCTATATTTTGAGTTGCAACATCTAAACGCATTTGTGTAAATAAACTTGGGAAAAAATTATTCTCTAGTGTAATATTATCGGTATCTGGTAATGGTGTTGTAAAATTAGCATCACTATATAAAGAATATTCACAGTGTAAAAATGAATCAGGTAAATATAAATAACTCTGCTGATTATCAACTTCAAAGATTAAATCTCCTCCAGTATTTACTCTTCTGGAAGATCCGGGATTCATAGCAATTCTTATATAGTCATTCTTTTTTTGATTATAACTGACGAACGGAGGATCGTCTAATCTAAATTTATTTTCGATAAGCGAAGACATTTTTATAAAAAATAATTTGACTTTTTGTTTTTCTCACAGATAGAAAAAAATTTTTACTAAAATATAATTTTAGAATTTTGCTAGACCAGCTCCGTTGCTCACGCCATTACCATCTTATTTCTTCAATTGTTTTTTCATTATGTTTACTATCAGACGGAGCTCCGCTCCTCAAGGTTTCCCCAACAGCTATGTTAGCAATTTTGTTTTTTGTTTCATCTGAAAGTTTTTTTAATTTTTTTAGTTCTTCAGAATCATTCTTGAGTTTACGAATAGCTTCTAGTTGTTTTAACTCGTTTTGTGATTTAACAGCATTTGATATTGCACTAGCTGTACTACCTATAGCAGCTGCTCCTTTTGCAGCAGATGTAATCAAATCTTTATTATTTTTAATTAAGTTAACGATACTACCAATACCAGAAAAGATGCCAGCCCCTTCTTTTTGAACGGTTTCTCTATTATCATAATGATAAACAGGATTCATACGTGGTTCGTGAGCAATTCTTTGATTTGAAGCAAATTGTTTAAGATTGTGTTTATAAATTATAGGCATTTTTTAGTAATAAATTTGACTTTTGGGAAAAAAATAAATTATAAAAATGTTTATTTTTTGTTCTTAACTTTTGCAGATTGCGTTTTTGGTTTAACTTTATCAGGAACCAAACCTGCATCAATCATTCTTTTTATTCTATGATTTTCTTTCATAATATTTCTTTCTTTTATTAACTCTTCTAATTGTTTAATTCTTTTAAAATTATTAGCTCTAATTTTATCCATTTTTAAAATTATATACTTTTATATACTTTTATATATTTATACTTTTATATTTTTAAAATTATATTTATATTTTTGTATTTTTTAAATTATATTTATATTTTTTATGATTCTTATTTTTTGTAGGTAAAAAATATTTAAGTTAATATTTACAATACTCGTTTAAGATTTACGTTGATGAATATCTAACAACTTCGAGATAACTTTATTAATTTTCTTTTGCACTTTATCTATTGCGTCAAGTAGCGTGTGATGTACTTTAATTTCTTTTCTATTAACTTGCATTTTCTGCTGATTAATCTTCAATGCCGTTTTAAGAGCATTTAACTTAATTTTCAGAACATCTAATTGTCTTTTAACAGTATCTAACTGTTCTTTATTTTCTTTAGAGTTTTCTTGTAAATTTTTCTTTAATTCATTTTCTAAATTGATTTTAAGAGTTTTCATTTTTATCAAACTTTTTCATTAAGTGAGTTTACTTCATTTATTATTCTATTCATCTTTTTCATTTGTTGAGTAATTTTAGAACTCAATTCATCAACACTTTTTTGGAATGTAGTTTGCAACTGCTTTAAATTTTTTTAAATTCTTTCAGGTAGTTTTTCTATTTCATCTTCTAATTGTTCTTTTAACATTTTTATCTGATGTTTATTTTTATTGACTGCAGATTTTAAATTTAAAGAAAGTAATATTAAAATTTTTGATTGTTCTGAAATCTTTTTAAAAAGTTTTGCTATATCTGCTTCTAGCTCTCTATCCTTTTTATCAAGTTTTAATAATTTTCGTTTTATGATTTGTCATTAAGTTTTAGCAACTTTAATTCATTCATCAGTGGAACCAAAACATCGTTTATATATTTTTCTTTTAATTCATTGATTTGCGTATCAACATATTGTTTATTTGTTAACTCTGTATTTTGTTGTGGAAGAATAGAAAGATGCAATGGACCAGATAAAACGTCTCCAGTTTTCATTATATAATTTTCTAGTTCTATTTCTGATTCACGATTATTCGGGATATATGCACCTCCACCAACATTTGGTAACATCATTTTTAAGCAATAAAAATAAAATTTTTTCTGATTATAAAAATACATAAATTATAAAAATAAAATTTTTCCTAATAAAAATAAAAAAATGGAAATGACTCAAATTTGTCAAGTTTGCAATATGCGTTTTTTAAATCAAACACTATTATATTCTCATATGAAAAACACACCATGTGGTATGCATATGAATCAATTACAACCTAATAATATACAACCTAATAATATTCAGAATAATATTCAACCTAATAATAGTATTCAGTATAATAATATTCAATCAGAGCAACCATTACAAAGATTAAAGCATTTATTTATTTCAGATAAAGAACAAAATCTTTATACTGCTAGAATAAATACACCTAGGCAAAATACTGCTAGAATAAATACACCTAGGCAAAATACTGCTAGAATAAATACACCTAGGCAAAATAATAATAATTATTTAGCACAAAATAATAATGTAGCACAAAATAATCCTTTTGTTCAAAATAATCCTTTTGTTCAAAATAATCCTTTTGTTCAAAATAATAATGTAGCACAAAATAATTATATTGATAAAAATCAATTTGTTGAAAGTAATAACAAAAAAAAATATGTTCCGGATGTAATAAAAATATAACATCAAAAAATTTTGCACGTCATTTAAAATTATGGGAACAAACAGATGAGGTTAAAAAAGAAAAAAAAGATAAATTAAAAGATCAGTTATGTCGTAATTGTAATAAATATTTTACAAATCAAGGAATTACTAATCATTATAATTCTTGTATAAGTTCTACAAGACAATGTACAAGTTGTCAAATTACTAAACCTAAGACAGAGTTTTATGATAGTAAATATCAGTGTAAGGATTGTTTAAAAAGAAAAAGTTAAATGTAGAGGTTGTCAAAAAATTATATTATAAGAAAAATTTTCAGCGACATGTAACACTATGTCCAAAACTTAATCAACATAATAATCAACATAATAATAATTTATGTCAAAATAATAATTTATGTTAAAATAATAATTTATATTAGTATTTCAACTAAAATAGTTGTATTTCAACTAAAATAGTTGTATTTCAACTAAAATAGGTGTATTTCAACT